>CM035430.1:157298240-157550740 GCA_020310875.1 Ceratopteris richardii
CAGAGAAGAAGATACAGAGTGAAGAAGACACAAATTCGAATTTCTGTGCTCTCTATTCTCACAATGGCAAAAAGTTTTTTACAAAGAGTCACAAATTGACTTATATACTAGTGCCCTAAAAATGGTCTTTTCACACAAGAGACCGGCACTTTATTCACTAAAAGACTAATTTCCTACTATTTTACATGGGTAAATCTCTAATCTTCTGTGGGGATGCATCTAGAGGACTCCTCTAGTGCATTTACAACGGAAAATATATTACAAGAATGGTTATGATACAAAAATATGATATCCAAATCGGAAAAATTTTGGGGCCCGTCTTTTTCTCTGCCTTGTGCTCTCTTTAGCTCTGCAACACTCTCCCCGTCTTCGTCTCTGTCGTCCCTTGACAGGCTTTGCTTCTTGTCCTCAGTTTGTTGTCTGCACGCATCCAGTGGTCGAGGAAGCAATAAGGACCGTTAGACAATTGGGTATCTTATCCGAGGTTTGTCGTTTGCTTCTGTTTTTGGCTTACTTTAAGAGTTCTGAATACACGCACCCAGTGGTCGAAGAAGCAATAAGGACCGTCAGAGAATTTGTTATTTTGTCCGAACTATGTCCTTTGCTTCTGTTTTGCCCCTTGGTATTCCGTATATCACATATCTGGGTTGCTGTATTCAGTTGGGTTGCCACGCACGCCATCAGTGACCTATGTCTTGCTTGTGGTACTCTGATTTGTCCTGGTTGCAAACATGTGACCCCGTTGTATTGCTTTGAGCCTGTTTACTTTCTTCCACCGTGCAGGACCTGGATGATTCGCGTTGTTGCCTGATGCGTGCCCCTGCGGGGCTCTGTGCAGAGATGAATCTTCAGATATTTCTTTTTAGTGAAGCTGCTTCTTTCGTTGTCTTCTTCTTTTCTTTCTTTTACTTGATTCTCCCTCAACACTTCCCCCCTCCTAGACTCTGTCGTCCCCGACAGGCTTTGATAAGCGACGGGCATATGTTCTATATATTTTTTGCTCTGTATCATTTAGCAGATTGGCTTCACGTATCATTAGTTGTTTCCATTGTTCTGCCTTCACACCGTCATTGGGTGGCTGTCTATGATCTGCGAAGAAGCTAAGTTCGTATGCCACTAATCTGGCATTCAAATCAGACGACATCTTCAAAAAGATTTCTGAATCAATCTCAAAAATCCTGTGAAAAACGCTTCTTCAAAAGTTTGCATATATACACTTGGCAAGAACATTAATCTGGAATAATATGCCATTATTGTTGGTCGGCTAGGCATCACCGATAGATCAAAAATGAGGATTTCCGTGCCCTGATTAATGCCGATGAAATTCAAAAAAGTGTAGGCCGCATGCTTGAATACCTTCAAAACTGTAAGTATCATGCTAAGTATTTTATTGGTCATAATAACAGTTAAGTCGGGTACTGTCGCATAATTTTGTAGCCAAAATTTGATGGTTTTAATCATATATTCTTCCGTTGGCAAGTAGTTATGAGGCGGGCTCGGAAGCATAGGATAATTCAACCACTGTTTATTTATAGCTCCGCTTTTTTGCAAGTCCAAAAATTGTCTGGTATCCCTTCTACGTGGTATAGGACAAAATGAAGGGTTTACCTGTAATAAATATGGTGCTGCTTGCCAATGCACCCGTAGTGTGGGATGTTTCTCCAAAAATTTTCTTCTCCAAATTGGTTGTGCAGCTTCGAACTCTTCTTGGCTGTATGTGAATGTGTCTTGTTTAAAATTGAGCTGCTCATCTGGACTCTTCTTTGTAATCTTCTTTATATATCGTCTCGTTTTCTCTTTCAATAGTCCGTACGGAATATTGAAAGGCTTTATTATCTTGTCCAGGTCTTTACCTTTGATCTTGGCCTCTTTCATCACCTTAATGACTTCATTTTCAAAATTCTCTGTCAATCGGGACACCACTAGTGCCCGTTCCTTTTGACTTATTTCTGCAGTGTATGGCATTGGATGATCATCATGTATATCCGCCATCTGCTCATGTATTGGAGAATTATTGATCGGGTGAGATAGAGGGCTTACCTCTACCTCGTCAGTAGGATTTTCCTTAGCTGGCACTACTGGTGTCCCGATCACTGCGTTCTGATTGATTTGAAATTCTAATTTTTCTATGAATTCAGTCTTTTCTTTATTTTCCTGTATGGCTGCTCTGAGTGCTTCTTTTGCTGCAAGTAACTCATTTCCGATTTCAGCCACATTGTCCATGTTTTCACTGTAGCTTGCTGCAAGTTTTCCATGCGTTGTATTTAACTGCTTTTTTAATTCATTGATTTCTTGACTGTGCGTCCGTTCTGATTCTTCTCTCACTGCGCGCTCTTGTCTTAGCAAATCTGCATATTGTGCGATCTGCTCTCTTAATTCTCTTTCTTTGGTCTCGGATGATTCCTGTTGCTCAATAGGTTGATCATATAATAATGATTTCATTAATTCTTTATTTCTGCTTCGCAAAGTGTCATTTTCTTCCATGTATAATTTTAGCTGTGTCTCAAGCAAGGTACTTCTAGCTCTCATTCTTTCTTTGTCAGCCTCGCTTGCATCATGTAATTTTTGTAAATCAACGAGCTGTGCCTGGAGTTGGTGGTGTTGAGTCACTAATATATCACATTTCGTTTTGATCTCGATCAACTCCGTGTTTTTGATTGCCATCTCCTTTTGAGCCTGTATTAATTGCGATGACAGTTGTTCACTCATGATCTAGAATTGACTTTTTTCTCTCATAGCCTTATCATAATCTGCATCTATGTCCATCATCTGCTATTGTGTATCCATGGCTGTCTGAATCATCTGCTTGACTACAGGCTTCAGTTGAGTAACATCCACATTAAGCCATGTTTTTGGTATACTCGGTTCTTCGCCGGTTGTCACATCTTTGCCCTGTGCCACATGTAATGTAGTGTCATGGGGCTGCCTAATCTGAAGTTGGATCCTTGGCTCAGCCACCATGCCCTCTTTGTTTCCCTGAGGTGTGTCATCCGGTACCTCAATCACAATTTGTTCTTTATTTTGTAGTAGCTCCGAATCCTTGTTCATTGGAGTTTGGATTTCCTCTTTGATAGGTGGTTTTACATATGTAGCATTGGTTGGAGCTTCCTTGATGCTTATCTTTGTAGTATCATTCAATTGAATGATATGCTCAGGTTTATTAGAATCTTCCACGCTCTTTTTCTTTTCTTCGTGGTTGTCCGGCGTCACTTCCACTTGATTAATTTCATCCCATTCTGCTTCTTGAGTATCTGTCCTTATATCAGTATCCAGAGTATCTTTTTGAGGACTGGATTCCGTATTGGTACTAGAATCATCTATGCCCAATTCTTTGTATCTCCCAGGCTGTTCGTTGTCTTCTCTGTACTCCGTTGTTGTCTCCCTTGACTCGCCTGTCTATAATGATGACCTTGAATATTCAGGTTTACCTGACCTTGCATATACTGATGCGTCTCTTCTAGGGCAGCTGAAAGATCTCTTTTTGTAATAGGCATTTGAGCCGTCGTGATCTTCGGTAATAGATGTGTCCTCTTTGATTGTGGTGTAGCTTGAGCTTCCTCCTCCCGTAGACGCTTCGTACCCCTCATGGGTTTTTGTCAGCTGGTTCCTGCTTCTTCAACCATAACAACTGCTTTCTTTTTCTTAGGGACCGTAGCGGATTTTGCATATTTGGCTAGCCCTTCTGATGTCGGCATCTCACGTAAGTAGTTTTTCATGTCGAGAGCCTCATATATGAGTAATGTTAAAGCTGAACTCCCATTCAGGAACTTCTTCTGACCCCACTTCTTCTGGGATTCAAATAGTCTTTCTTGGACATAACCTGTCAGATTCACTTTGTTCCCAATTTGTCTCATGGCATGAGATAATAGTTGTACTACAATCTTTTGTGGTGACGTGTATCTGTGCATACTAGGGAAACAGAAATGTTGGTGCACCAGACGGACAGCATCTTCGATGTCTATTCTGTTAATATCTACAAAGGATCTCTTCTTAGGGTCATGACATTCCTCCTTGACATTAGTAATTCCTTCTTGGTTCCATCCAAAAGCTTTATTGATCAATTCATGTGTGAATTGAATGGTCTTCCAAGTTCCTACCTTATCCAATACTTTGGCTTCAGGCACAGATACCTTATTAGATGCAGGCTGAAGAGTATTCATCACTTGAGTGCATCTCTGAAAATCAGGTAGATAAATTGGTATTCTCAGGAATGCGTCCAGCCCTGCTTGTGTCCATACATCCTCTATATGCGGTAATCCTTGGATTATGGTCTTGAAGTCTTGCGACATAATAGGGAAGTAGTGATCCCTATCCATAATCTTGATAGTTGCCATGAAAATAAGTTCCGAGACTGGTTGGTCATCACGAAACCAATGGCCTCTGACTTTTGTTATCGATTCCAATGGAAGAAGCTGGACCTCTTCTTCTTGTGTAGCTTCGGAATTAGTAGATGCCATCTGCACTCAATATAGAGTATGAATTAGTGGCCATATATTATCAGAAATCCTTCTTCATTTGTTTGTCATAAGCTTGATATTGCTCCGAGTGAGTAGTGTCGTCCCTTTCCTGTGGGTGTGAGAAAGGTAATACCTGGATTTTTCACATTTTTAGATATTTTTATACTTTTATCTGAAAAGCAAAACAGAAAAGTTAGTTCATAGCCGAAGCGGTTATTTATCTTAGAGTGGTTTTCATAATGTATGTACAAGTGCTCTCCTATTTCCCAAGAGGAAAATGTGCTCGATTATCTTGAAATAGAAGGAATATGTGCCGAATGCTTGGCCTTGTAATGTGGCCCTACTATGCATACTTTAGGTCCTGACAACTCCATATGTGTGCAATTGGAAGTAGTTGTTTGATGTATGCAGTCTGTCTTGCCTTTCGGCACCCAAATCTGCTTCATTCTGGTGGAATGTAGTGTATTCTCCACCTTTTTGATGAATGTGGTTCTCCTCTTGTTGTATGTCTGCTCTCTCTGACTTTTGA
Source organism: Ceratopteris richardii (assembly GCA_020310875.1). Lineage (NCBI taxonomy): Eukaryota > Viridiplantae > Streptophyta > Polypodiopsida > Polypodiales > Pteridaceae > Ceratopteris > Ceratopteris richardii. The sequence continues at coordinate 157,303,227 of CM035430.1, forward strand.
ATCTCAGATTGGCTTGTGTAGCGACTGCAGACTCCTTTATTTTCCTATAGCTATTCTTCTGTGGCTGTTTTGTGTGTAGACCCTGTTGGTTCTTCTTATGCTGAGGTTCCTCGTTTCGGTTTAGCTTCTTTGGAGCACATGATTTAGGAATCCATATTTGCGATCGGTTTGGTTGAGCGGCTAATACTTTCTTTGGAATCCATATTGTAGCACTTCGTTGTTGACTTTGCTGCTCAAAATTATCTGCTTTGTTACTTGCTTGGTTGCTCCGCTGTCGATAATGCTTCTGTCGTCGAAGATATTCCCTCACTTGATCTTTCCTTATCCAAGCTTGTTGAGTGTACGGAATAGGGTATATTTTAATAGGTATAGATTTTGAACGTCTCTCTTATGCATGGTGCTTCACTGAGGTTGGTTTCAGATAGATTGACACCCTTGTGACTTGCTAGACTAGAAGATGGTATGCAAGCAGAATTCAATGTGTTTGCACATATAGTACTTGGTGAAGAGGTCTCTATAGTGCTAGTGAACATACACTCATGACTTTGTTCATTGGAATGAACTTTTGGCTCTATACTAGCGGCTTTGATTGGTCGTTCGTCTAGTAGACTGAATACTTCCCGATGTCCTATCCTGGCTGAGATGTATCCTAAAGCCAATTGAATGGTCACCTCATATTCGTAAATCCAGTCTTGACCTAACACTACCTCTTCAAGTAAATCCTAATCATGACACACTAATAGTTTTTGTTCCATAGTGTTGTTGCCAAGATGCAGAGGTAAGGTGATTTCACCTATACATTGAGTAATCGTCCCTCCTATTCCTATCAACTGTGCCATCGATGGACATAATTCTTCCTTGAGCTTCTGGGTCAAAGAAAGTTTGATACAGCTTATGGCAGCTCCTGTGTCAATGAGAGCATCCACTAAGTGGTACTCTGTTTTACCTGCTCCCAAATTTAAATATGGTTGTGTTCTCTGTGAATCTAGGTTTTTAGTGGCTCTAAAATTAGCCGTTGGGATGAGTTCTTCTCCTCGTCGATATCTCTCATCTCGCTCTCTCATCCACTCTTTCCGTTTCTTAATTCGTTCTAGTGCTTCTTGTCTCGCTTCTTCTCGTATTCTTTCCTCTTCAATACGTCTATTCTTGCCCTTGATTAATCTAGACATTGTTTCTTCGGTCAACGGTTCTAGATATTTTTTTACTCGACATCCACTGATGTAGTTTGGTAATACATCTCCATCTATGGTTGCTAAGTTGATGGCTCCACTTGTTGATATGCGATTGATGATTAATGGGCCATATCCTCTCTTCTGCAACTTCTTTGCATGTTGTTTCAAGGTATATACCAAAACTAAATCTCCTTCCTTCAAATTTTTGTCCTTAATGTGAGCATCAAAGTAGGCTTTCTGTCGTCGTTTAGCAGCATAAATGCCTGCTACTGCTTGTAACCTAGTTTCATGAAGCTGTTCTATTTGATCCAATTGAGCTGATAGTTCATGTCTTGTCCACTCGTAAGTAGTTGCTACTCTGAGAGTGGGAATTAAGAAATCAATTGGCAAAATAGCATTTTGTCCATATACTAAGTTAAAAGGAGTAGTGCTTATGGCGGTTTTGTAGGCTACTCGAAATGCCCATAAAGCATGATGTAATTGTTTATCCCAATCAGATCTTCCATTGTTAACAATTTTTGTGAGTACTGTGCACAAAATTTTATTCGAACTCTCAGCTTGTCCATTGGCTTGTGGGTGATAAGGAGCTGATTTCTTATGAATTACCAGGAATTCATTCAGTAAGGCTTCTATGACTTCATTCACAAAGTGCGTACCTCTATCACTCACAATTTCTATTGGTAGTCCAAATCTAGTGAAAATGTTTTCAAAGAGAAACTTGGCCGTAGTTCTCGCGTCATTTTTCTTGGTTGCTTTGGCTTCAACCCATTTGGTCAGATAGTCTATGGCTACAATTATATACTCGGCATGGGATCCTTTCGCTGGTGGGCTAATAGGTCCTATGAAGTCTATTCCCCATTTGGTGAAAGCTCTGGCACTCATCATGGGTCTCAGTGGCATCTCATCTCTTCTAATTGGGTATTTTGTCCGTTGACACGTATCACATCGTTGCACATATGTTACAGCATCTTGATGTAGAGTTGGCCACCACATTTCCGCAAAGAGGATCATCTTTGCAGTTTTATCTGCAGAGAAGTGCCCTCCCGCAGCTCCTGTATGTGCCATCTCTAAAACAGAAAGATATTCATCTTCGTGAATGCACACTCGTAATTGGTTATCTCTCCCTCGTTTAAAAAGTTGTTTTTCCTATAATGGCATAATCCTTACTTTGTTCTACAAGTGCACGTTTCCTTGCTGAAGTGGCTCCTTCTGGGTATTCTTGGGTTTTTAAGAACTTTACCAGAGGCATGCTCCATCTAGGTGCTATTGTGGAATAGCATAGAGTTGAGTTCTCATCTGGATTTTGTTCTTGACAGGTTTGGCATGCTGATACATAGTTATGCGCATCTCTCTGCATGGTTGGCCAATATATGCCTAACCTCCTCAGGGTTTGCCATGTTCCATTTGCATTCAAATGAGTTTTCCATTGGTTTACATGTGCTTTCTGAAGCCACATTTCCTGTTCCTCCTCTTCAACGCATCTCAGTAACAATCCACTTGACTCTTGGTGATACAAACTTCCCGCAATGATATGAAGGTTTTTAGCCTTCCGAAGGTCTTGGGTTCGGTTTGGTGTGATCCCATCTTTCGGTCCATGCGTGAGTATAGGGATCAACTTTTCCGCCCATTGGGGACATACTTCCAGGTTAAATAGATATGTATCTGGCAAATCATCCGGTACTCCTATGGGGGGTTCTCCATGGGTCATTCTTGATAAGTGGTCTGCTCTTATGTGGGTATTTCCTTTCTTGACTACAACCTCAAAATCAAATTCCATTAGCAATAAAAACCATCGTACTAGTCTTCCTGTATTGCAAGGTTATTGACCAAGTACAGTAGGGCTTGATGATCAATGAAAAATTTGAATTTGTTTGCCAACAGGTAATGTCTGAACTTTTTCACTGCGTACACCATCCCTAGGCCTTCTCTCTCCGTGGTGGTATAATTGCGTTCTGCTTGATTTAATTGTCTACTAGCATAGGCTATAGGGTGGTCTAGTTTTCCTGTATCTGCAGGTTGAGCTAAGATGCAACCAATGGCATACTTGGAAGCATCCACATGAATGTGAAATGGCTTATTCCAGTTAGGTACTCGAAGGATTGGTGCTGAACTTAATCGATTCTTTAACTCATTGAAGGCTCTCTCACATTCCTCGGTCCAATTAAATTGAGTCAATAACACATAAAGAGGTCTAGCAATTATGGCATACATATGTATGAATCTTCGATAGTATCCACAGTGTCCCATAAATGCTTGAACTTCCTTAGCAGTCTTTGGTCTTGGTAAATCCAGAATTACTTTGATTTTGTCTTCATCAGTTGAGATTCCATTTTTAGAGACAATATGTCCTAATATTTTCCCTTGTCTAACCATGAAGACACATTTTTCTGGGTTAAGGCATACTCGATACTGTCGACATTTAGCAAAGATCTTTTCCAACTCAGGGATATGTTCTGATCGTATGGCTAAATAAGTACAAAGATCATCCACGTATACCTCCATACTTTTTCTTAGGAATTCTTTGAATACATGGCACATCAATCTTTGGAAGGTGGCTGGGGCATTCGTTAGACCAAAAGGCATGACTCTAAAAGCGTATACTCCCCATTCAGTTGCGAATGCTGTTTTATGTTGGTCCTCAGGAGCAATGGCTACCTGATTATACCCTTAAAAGCCATCCAAAAAGCTATAGACTTCTTTCCCTGCCACTCTTTCCAACAGATGATCCGTAATTGGCAATGGGTAACTATCCCTGATGGTTGCAGCATTTACTTTCTTCAAATTGATGCACACTCTTAACTTTCCATTCTTCTTCGGTACAACCACCAAAGGTGACACCCATTCCGTGTGTTCAATCTCGTATATGAATCCCACATCTAACAACTTGTCTATCTCTTCCTTTATCTTTGCTGAATACACATCATTGTATGTATATGGTCTTTGTTTAGAAGGTTTGGCTTCGGATGTCATGGGAATTCTATGGCACATATAGATGGATCTACTCCTTTCAAGTCCTTATAGGTCCAGGCAAAGACATCCCGATATTCCCTTATGAGGCGTATTAACTCTTGTTCTTCCTCCATTGAGACATCCTATCCTATGAAAGTACATCGTTCTTCTCCTTCTTCTAACGTTACTACTATCTTCTTGGTTTGTTCTTTATTGTCATATGCTATTCCCGGCTGTGCCTCTCTTTTAGGCATTTGAATAGCAATTTTTCTCTCTTCCACTTCATATTTCTTGAAGTGAGCGGGCACTTCAAATTGATCTTGTGGCTTGTTTTCTTCACCTTCTGGCTCTTTATCTAACTCCCGCTCTTCGTCCTGTTTAGGCTCCTGGTTGTTTTCATTAGCTGTGGTGCTTATTTTTTGATCTTCATCCTCAGGTTCCATTGGTTCTGGATCCATTTCAATACTCTCATAGTCCTCCTTCCATTCTTTCTCTATCACTTCTCCTTCTTCAGCCTCCTGAAGAACTACTACATAGAGACTAACGTTGTATCCTTCCTCGTGAATGCATTCATTCATAGTTATCACTTCTTCATTCACGCATACATCGAGGGTCGCTAAAATCTCCATCCAGCCATGAGGTTCAAACTCTTCATCTAAATAGACTTGAGGCATGTAAGCTGGATCTTGTACAGACCTGGCTACTCCTTGCCCTTGCTGCCATCCCTTTCTCCTATCCTCTTCCTTTTTGGCAGTTTGGCATATCCATAGATGAGTGTCCTCGTTCATCCAAGATTGGTCACTAGAACCTATGCTGTGAATTGACTGATCGTCTTCCTCCTTGTGAATTTGATTCCATTGTAAGGGAGGAACATCTTGATATGTATAAGTGTGGAGATTTATTCTCGTGGTTGTTCCCTCATGTTGTAGGTATACTGCATCTTTTCCCCAATCTTGCACAACCTTTAATTGTCTCATGAAAGGTCTTCCAAGTATCATTTCATAGTTGCTTGCCCTTTCAAATTGACATATTGCTAAGGTGTGTTCAAATTCAACTCCGCATGTGGTGAAAACTACTCGTTCCAATAATCCCAAGGGTCTTTCTGTGTGTCCGTCAGCCATTTGTATTTTCATACGCGTTGGTCTTAAAGCTGGTTTTCCCCATTTCTCCCAGATTTCTCTAGTAGCAATGCCTACACCAGCTCCTGAATCTAAGATGGCTTTGGTTGTATAACCCCTAAAGGTAATTGGAAGGCAAGTGTTTCCTTCATCTCCCTCACTAAAATCTCCTACCTTATCCACAGGGATCTTTATAGTATTTACTTCATCAGATATCTCTTTTTCTCTCATCTTGACCTCCAATTGACTAGCTAATTTCTCCTTCAAATGTGGTTTGACCTTCAACAATTCCTCTAATGTTAGTGTACAAGGGATTTTTACTTTTTTAAGGTGTTGTATGATGTCCGAGGTTTGGACTGATGGGTTCGGTTCTTTTTTCCTTATTGAGGGGATGCAATACAATTCTGAATTATGTTCGTACTCTCCTGTATAGTTTGGCAAATCCTTTATTCCATCATCTCCTTTGTCACTAGGATCCATTGGTAAAATTTCTTCTGAATTTAATTCAGGTATTGAATCCTCTATTTCCTCTTCCGCTTCTATCTCTTCAAAGGGTGGTTCAATTCCTTCTACTTTCTTCCATCTGTCCTCTTGTACTCTAGCCCACAAATCTTTAGGCCATTCTCCTTCTACTTCGGGAACAACGGATCCTTCTCCTTTATCCTCGCAATAATTGCCATTCTGTGCCTTACTTACCTCAGGTTTTTCGTGGTCATTGGTGATGATGCATTCCTGGAATTCTCTTTCAGGAATTCGGGTCTTGGGCAATGGCAATACAGGTTTTTCTAAGGTCTGTTGAGCAACTTCTATCAATTTTTTGGAGATCTCCAACCTCTCTTTCTCTAGGTCACCTCTAGGATATTCTCTTTCATGTTGTTCGATGGTCGGTCCGGCTCTTATTCGTGCCTTGTATGCCTGAATCCACATGGCTAATTCTTCAGGCATGGGATCTGCTAAAACCGATCCTACCTCTTCTTTTTTGTAGTTTTCATTTTTATTTTCTTTTTCATTTTTCTGTTCCTCTTTTGGGTTTTGTTTGCTCTTCTCATTTTCCTTCTTCTGCAGTAACTTCTTTTCTTTCATCCTATCTCTACGGTTCTTCCATCTTTGGGTTCTTTTACTTACAACACTTTTTTCAGGCTCTTCCGAGTCTTCCACTCTTTGAGGTGTGGGTGTATTCATTTCTGGGCCACTTTGATTGTGTTTTTCAGGTTTTTCTGGGGTCTCTCTAACTTTGGCTCTTGTTATCGCCTTCAATGGTATAGTATATTCCTTATCGCTCCCTGATGAATCGATTACTTCTATCACATTGATTTGCACGTTGGATGTAACCTTGTTGGGATTCTTGGGGCAATCTCTGAAAAGGTGTTCCTTACCACAATCACTACAGTAGCCTTCCCAGACGCGTTGTGGTGGTGGTGGGTTTGACAATGTACATTCTCTGATAGAGTGATCACCTCCACATCTATAGCATGGTCCTCTGGGTACAGGCGGTCTGTTCATGGGTCGGGGTGGTAGGGTTGCTCTAGGAGCTGTGTACATTAGTGACACATAGTCCTGCTCATATCCGTATGAACTATCTGATACTTCCATGCCATAGGCATATGGTTCGTATAGTTGTCCATATTCTATCACAGAGCTTTCATAATTGGGATATGCTCCTTGACTATGGTCGTAAGACGAGTCATATGGTTCATTACTAACCAAAGGTGTGGCTGGGACTATCGCTCTCTCTAGGTTTTCTTCAGGTTGAGCTATCTTGACTGGGACAACGTTGTGAGGATGGGGCGGTTGTTGTCCTAGTACTGGTTGTGGTTGGGTGTATCCTTGATACGCATATGGTCGTGGCACTGGTGCCTGCGGCTGATAAGTGGGATATCTATAGGCTTCACCTCCTTGATCTCTCTGGGGGTATCCATAAGGTCTCATGTATGGCTGTGCTGGTCTCGCTTGCCTATTGTAAGGGCAATTTTCTGTACTATGATTTTGTATATTTTTGTTCTATACTGCAATATTGTAGAGGTCCTGGGGCAATGGGTCTATTATAAGCATAAGCAGGTGGTGGGACTACTCCCCTAGTACACAAGTGAGAAGGATGATCACCTCCGCACTGCATACATTTTCTGAGCATGGGCACTCTCATAGGGTTATTGGGGTAGTTCCTCTGTCCTTGAACGTTCAACTTCTTAGCTACCAAATCAGCTATTTCCTCGACATTGTTTTTAGGGATTGATGTGCTACTGGCTGAATCTTCACTTTTCAAGCTACCTTGAGGTATTTTCAAATCTTCTGCTAGGTTGTCCTCTAGGTCTATGCATTCCTTCATGCATTCTTGCAAAGTCTGAACTCTCTTTACATATACCAATGACCTCAAAGATCCATTCAACAATCCTTCCAAAAATAATGACACCATTTTATTTTGGGTAGGTCTCTCTTCTACTGGGCATCTGTCGACATACTGCTTGAATCTTCTTGCAGCCAATCTCACTGATTCGGTAGGGGCTTGCTTAAAGCTATGGATCAATGATGATGAGTTGTTTTTAATCCCTGACTTAGTGAATTTCTCAATCATTTCTTGGTAGACTTGTTCCATGTTTTGAAAATTATTAGGGTCCAATGGCTGAAACCATGCTAAAGCAGTGTCTGACAATGTAAGACCAAAGGACTCATATTGGATCAAGAAGTCTTCTACCTGTTCGGCTCTGATTACTTGTTTAAATTCAGCTATATGATTGTAATGTTCACTCGAGCCATCATAATGGTTTCTCATGCATTTGGCAACTTGAATTGGCCTTAATCTTCTTCCTGCTTCGGGTGGTCTAGGCATTACTGGGAAAATTGGTCTTCCTATTGGTATGCCTGGTCCTCTGGCTACAGGTGGTCTGACTGGAGCAGGAATTCCATGTCTTGGATCAATAGTTGGTTGAGGTCGGTAATTAGGGTTATTTGCAGGCATTGCAAACTGCACATGTGGTCTGACTGGAGTTTGAGTTTGTTGTGTTTGTTGTGTTTGGCCCGATTGCTGATATGAATCATTCTGGGATGTTCCAAGTGGGTTTCTTGAAGTAGTGGCTTGGTCCCTAGGGGGAAACACTGGAATATTCTGATATTTCAACTCAGCTCTTTCTAATTCTGTTATGGGCCAATATCTTCTCTGATTCCTATCCAAATATGTGATGATGGTGGGGAAATCAGGATCCTGTAACTCATAGATGGTGACAAGATTAGGAGCTGCTTCCCATATCGAGGAATGTGCTCTAAGAAGATACTCCATCCCATTGATCAAATACACATCCATTAGGGAGTCGTCTTGGGGAATCAGGTCTCCTCTCCATATCCTAGCTACAGTGGATCTCCCTCTAGGTGTAGTTACTTGCTCTTCATTCCCACCTCCATTTAAGTTTGAAGCATTATTTTCTTCACCATGTTCATTAATGTTTTCCGGGTGTTCTGTGACGACATATTGGATATCTCTTTTGTCCATGTAAAAACCTCCTACATACTTGACTGCTGGTCTAGGCACTATGTAAGCCTCTGACGCTTTCTTTAACCTGGCCACTGATCTGTTTAGACCATCCAAATAAATAGGGATCTCATTTTGGTTGGTATTCACATACTCCAAGGAGGTCCTGTACTCTCCCTCAATGATTGACATCATGCCAATCATGGGTACTGTGTTCTGCATATCCTCTGAAGCCATGGGAATTTCTTCCTCTGACTCACTGGAGGTCTCCGAGTAATGTGAACGGCTACTTGGCTCTGCTACACTACCTACAGAAGAGATTACACTTCTTCGGCTTCCTAGGGTTCTTCCGGATCTAAGGTTCATCCACTTAAAAACTCTGATCAGCCCCTGCAATCCTCTAGCCTCTAGGATTCTTCACTAAAGGTCAGAATTTCTAGAAGAATTTGGCTCGGAAATGACTGAAAAAGAATTTTTTCCAGATCACGATACTTGACTCCCAAATTCCACGATACACGATCTCTGGCCCAAAACGATACACGATCTTTGGGCTCAAACGATACTCGATACTTGGCTCAAAACGATACACGATACCTGATGGAAAACGATACTTGACACTTGGGAGAAAACGATACACGATACTTCCCCTAAACGATACACGATCTTCGATGTGGAACAAAACGATACACGATCTTTGAAGTGGAAACGATCGACGATACCTGAACAAAACGATACGCGATCTTTGGTAAGTATCGCGATCTCTGAGAAACGATACACGATACTTAAGCCAGACGATACACGATCTTTGACCCAAAACGATACACGATCTCCTAGACAACGATACACGATCTTGGTCAAGTATCGCGATCGGTATGAAACGATACACGATACCTGAGCACAAACGATACGCGATCTTTTAAGCAAACGATACTTGAGACCACGACACACGATACTTGGACGAAACGATACACGATCTTTCAACCTGAAACGATACGCGATCTCTGACCCAAAACGATACACGATCTTTGAGTCAAACGATACACGATCTCTGGGAAATATCGCAATACTCAACCACAGGAGATCACGATACTTGCCAAGTATCGCGATACTCGACCACGGGAGAAACGATACTTAACCCTTTTTCAAACTTTTTGCTAAGATTTTTCAAGTTTTGATCACACACAGATGTTTTATATGCTCTACTACCCCTTCCTCACTCTCTGTATCAATCACAACACATCTTTTAACCCCTGAAAGTTCTAAACGATACCTGACGCAGATCGTTTGGCTCTAACAACTGAATTCAAATGGTAAATATGAGCATATGTGAATGTGCTTACCTCAAGCTCTCTCTCTCAACACTTTAATCACACCCCAATCGCTCTGCGCAGCTCCCACAACTCGGACCACAGCTCACGATACTCGACAGTTTCTCTCACGATACTTGCTCAAGAACACAAGTAACTTGCAAAATGATACTTTTTGGGCTTTTATACTTGGGATTTTTTCTACTTCAAAAGAAGAACTCAACTAAACAAAGATTGAACACTACTCTAGCTACCTACTCTACTCCCTCACTCTTCCTATTGTAGGCTAACAACTCACTACACACACTCCAAGAATGAGAAGTAGCAAGTGCGGTTGAAAATGACTTACCAAAGAAGAGAAAATCACCACTCCTCCTCTTGCTTCAATGCAAAAAGCTACTTACCATAACACGAATGCCTCGGTTTGATTCGTCACTCCCCGACAACGGCGCCAAAAAGTGTGTTGACCTAAGTACCAACTTAGGGACTTGCAGAGAAAGAGACTATACCTCAATCCCCTCTCAAGTGCATATAGTGGGGATACACGCTTTGAATTATCAATCCAAAGAGTATACAAACCTAGCCGAGTGTATGAGGACATGCAATCAAGTGATGATCAATGCAAATGAACTACTTAAAGAGTGTAAACAAGGCAAAGACTTATCCAAACAAGCTTCAACTGTTGGTCATGGTGTCACGATACTTGGTGCAGCAGCCGTCAGTATTTTGGACTTTTCTCTCAACTCCGAACTCCAAATATAGGAAATAGCATATGCATTTCGAAGCTCTCGAGAAGACGCATCCAATGGCAGTGGTTTCACTCAATTCTGACACTCCTACTTCAAGTTATGAGCGAAATACTGAGTCGCGGGAAATACCTTCCTACACTTCAGCCCTTCCTACACTTCGCACACACATTAACTACAGCAAATAAACACTTTCATGGATAGACAACACTCCCTCACACTCTTTCCAAGCAATACACATGCATACAAGCTTACAGAGAAGAAGATACAGAGTGAAGAAGACACAAATTCGAATTTCTGTGCTCTCTATTCTCACAATGGCAAAAAGTTTTTTACAAAGAGTCACAAATTGATTTATATACTAGTGCCTTAAAAATGGTCCTTTCACACAAGAGACCGGCACTTTATTCACTAAAAGACTAATTTCCTACTATTTTACATGGGTAAATCTCTAATCTTCTATGGAGATGCATCTAGAGGACTCCTCTAGTGCATTTACAACGGAAAATATATTACAAAAATGGTTATGATACAAAAATATGATGTCCAAATCGGAAAAATTTTGGGGCCCGTCTTTTTCTCTGCCTTGTGCTCTCTTTAACTCTGCAACAATCTACATCTACATCTACATCTACATCTACATCTACATCTACATCTACATCCACATCCACATCCACATCCACATCCACATCCACATCCACATCCACATCCACATCCACATCCACATCCACATCCACATCCACATCCACATCCACATCCACATCCACATCCACATCCACATCCACATCCACATCCACATCCACATCCACATCCACATCCACATCCACATCCACATCCACATCTACATCTACATCTACATCTACATCTACATCCACATCTACATCTACACACACACACACACATATATATATATATATATATATATATATATATATATATATATATATATATATATATATATATATATATATATATATATATATATATATATATATATATATATATATATATATATATATATATATATATATATATATATATATATATATATATAGATAGAGAGAGAGAGAGAAACACATAGATACACACATACACAAAGACACACACACACATACACACACACATACATACATACATACATACATACATACATACATACGAGAGAGAGAGAGATACATGACACGTCAGATCCACTCAAAACTTGAGATTCTACACTTAATTGACATTTCATCAAACACCACATCCTTGCTTACCTTCATCTGTCGTGTGAGTGGGTTGTAGTATTTATATCCCCTTTGCTCAAGGAAGTACCCATTCTACACACACACACATATATACATACATATATATATATATATATATATATATATATATATATATATATATATATATATATATATATATATATATATATATATATATATATATATATATATATATATATATATATATATATATATATATATATATATATATATATATAGAGAGAGAGAGAGAGAGAGAGAGAGAAACACATAGATACACACATACACACACATACACACACACATACATACATACATACATACATACATACATACATACATACATACATACATACGAGAGAGAGAGATACATGACACGTCAGGTCCACTCAAAACTTGAGATTCTACACTTAATTGACATTTCATCAAACACCACATCCTTGCTTACCTTCATCTGTCGTGTGAGTGGGTTGTAGCATTTATATCCCCTTTGCTCAAGGGAGTACCCATTGAAGATACATTTTTCTGCTTTTGGAACAAGCTTCATCTTAAACTCATCTAGAACATGTAGATATGAAATAGGTGACCAAATACTTTCATATGACATAAGTTGGCCTTTTACATGTAAACTTCTTTTCAGGCATAACTTGATGTACAACAGCAATCGAAGTTTTTATCATGATGTATACAACAGTGTGCACAGCTTTTTCCCAATAACAATGAGCATAGGTCTCAGACAACCATGGGGACTTTACTGGAAAGTCATCAAACCCTGAAATCTCATTCTTCCTAAAGGGTACTAACGACATCTTTAGCTTCTCGCTAAGGAGTCTATCAACAAAAGCAAGGCCTTTCCGAAGCATCATTTATCTACATCTGGCAGTAATGATCCTGGCATGATTACTACTACAGTATGGAGAATCAAGGGAAGAGAAGATACCTCGAAATCTTCTAGCCCTTTTCAATAAGCAATAGTAATTGTAGTATCACCTATCTCTTGATAAGAAGTCAATGAACATTTTTTCTTCTATGCTCTCGCAGATGGCAGAGGTCAGGCCCCCCAAACAGTTTCAAAAGATTCTGGAACAGAAAGCAATCTTTCCTGCTTAAATAACTTCCTGTGCTCTTACCTTGAAATAAAGACTAAAGACATCCAAAACATTAGACTTGACAACATTATCAAATTCTTTATGGTATAATTCTCCTATATTGTCTATATCTGTGCATGCTGATCTATCACTCTCAACAATTAAGACTAACTTTTATCTCTTTGATTTGTTTCCAAAAAAGCAATGAGCACCTCTAAGCAGATCTCCAGATAAATTATTAAGCCAAATGACAAGGATAAATTATTAAGCCAGGGTTCAAGTCCCTCCTGGGGCTGGATGCCAAAGAGTTCCCCAAGATGGGTGCCTCTACCTTACGAGGTCGGGTATGTGCGTCTTTCCAATTAATTGTACTCTCAAAAAAATCCAGCGGGCATGGTTTAGCGGATGTGCCTTGTACTCCTAGGCAGATGGCCAGGGTTCAAGTCCCACCTGGGGCTGGATGCCAAAGAGTTCCCCAAGATGGGTGCATCCACCTTACGAGGTCGGGTGTGTGCGTCTTTCCAATTCATTGTACTCTCAAAAAAAAAAAATGACAAGGCAGGCTATCAAGACAAGCACATGAGAAGAATTACCAAAATTACCTCACTCAGATGTTTTCCCGACCGTAAGCAGTAATTCCTTTACCATGTATCCTGTGTTCTTATTTTTCAAAGATGCCAAAATCCACATGAAAGCCAAAAGAGTTTCACACAAATATTTTCAATTCATAGCGAAATTCAGATTGATAGCAGTTGATGGAATTTCCTTGATGTCCCTAATACGATTATTAGTGAAGCTAGACAAACTCGAAGACACCAATACTCGTACCCCCATAGCCTTTCACGTGGTTAGTACAATCCCAAAAAATGTCCTGAATGATCTTCTTAACATTAAAAAGCACCAAACTACCATTACCATTGACCTCCCACAGACAAACCACACTGATATTTGGATACATGATGAATCCAAAAATAGATGAATATCACACTAAGGAAATCAGAACTCCTTTCCAAATGAAAAAGAGAAACTTCATTTCCATCTACATCAGAATCAGTAGCATTCTTTATGGATATACACATGGACACTTTATTTGTCTTCATGACATTATGAAGGAAGAAACTTTCTTCTGCTCAGCATTCCTACTGAGGCAGTGACCTAACTTCCTGGTTGAAAGTGGAAAATAATTTGACTGAAAGGGAAGAGTCAAAATTTGAGTGATTATTCACCATCAAATTGGACCTTATTGAGGTCCAATCGATCTCATAATATATCACCCACAAAATCAGATCCAGAAAAATTGACATCACCAAAAAGCATGGGAATTGTTTTTCTTTACGAAATTTTCCTTGTAGATGGGTGAAGTCCTCATCAACATCCGCAATCTTGTCATATTGTTAGCCTTACTGTATTCCTCAATGAGCATTACATTCTCCATCTTCCCTAATCAGATCCAAGAAAATTGACATCACCAGAAAGCATGGGGATTGTTTTTCTTCACGAAATTTCTTTGTAGATGGGTGAAGTCCTCATCAACATATGCAATCTTGTCATATTGTTAGCCTTGCAATATTCCTCAATGAGCATTACATTCTCCATCCTCCATAGGACTTCTAATGTCAATACATTGCACACAAATGTGATGTAAACTTAAACATTTTCTGGTGAATCATGATGATTTGCATTTCAAAGATACTTCTTTATATATGTCACAAAAGCAGAATTTAGGGAACTTCACACTAGGCTGCAAATTTATGTGTGGCGCATGATTCTCCCTATTCACTAACAACAGTTCTAGGCAAGCTCCATCCATAATACTCTATGAACTTTGTTGACAGCTCTTTCATTCTTCAACAACATGCATTCACGAGTCAGAAATCAGAATTCACATACTATTCTAACTCATGCATCTTCCACGTGGAAATACCTCAAGACAAAGCTTACATTCTACAGTCATAACTTCTTAATTATGACATGCATGTACAGATTGAAAGCTTTGCCCTACCACTTGCACTTTCGTGTCTGTAGCTAAATACTAATAGGCTTGCTAGCAATCATACCAAAAGCATAAGATGAAACAGCATAGACACTGAAGAAAAATGGTAGACAGAGAGAAAATTGTGTGATACATGCCACAAGAATTCGGTGTACAATAACAGAAGGCCCAGCCTCCAGGTCAGATGTCTTACAATGCTTTTACAGGATAACAGTGAAAGCCATATATGGTATAACAGTGGAAGGCATATGCAATGAATTTTTACCTTCGTGTTTATACAAAAAGGGAAGCTTACATCCCTGTGGTTAACAGAACCTAATCACATTCACTAGATCATTTCGTGAGTTGTACAAATTGTTGCCAAAGTTGTTTTGTTGCACCTGAAGCAATCGTTTCCCTCTCCCATGATCAAATAGCTCTTATTGAGAGAGTGTTACACAGTTCATTGCAAAAAGAGGGTGGTTGCATCCTTCACAAACTACCCTACAGCATATATGAAATCGAAGTTCACTGCTTCTGAAATCGTTTTGGTGAAGCCTTCACTCCATCGTCAGCCCTGATTTTTTAAGGCAAGAAATGATAAACAAACGCATGAAGAAAAATGAAGAATAGATTATAGCTAACTTCCAAGGTTCTGAAGTGTACCTCAACACTGCTGGGATAGAATCATCGAGGTCCTTTCCTTTCACGTCCACAACTGTAATTTCAGTATCTTTTGATTCCACACCCGACTTGCAGTATCCATATTGTACTTCTTCTCCAGCACTGAGCATCAAAAATGCTGGATACTGGCACAAAGTTCACAAAATCTATATGGCTCATTACCAGCCAGGCATGCATACATAGAAAAGAAAAAGAACTGATGTACTCTTTCCGTCATTATTCAGTCATCAATCAGCTTTTAAAGCATTTATACTATGCTTCTGGCACATAAATAATGATTCCTGTGTGATTTGGCTGTATTTGATGCTTACAATGTCCATATCATAATTGTGTCTTACCTTATCCACAGTGCCTCTTCCCATCACATATTACAAATGCCACTAGCACCTTCTCATGACAAAACAACATCCACGTTCACATAGTGGCTTCTCTTGCTTGGGCTACTGCCCTCAACGACTGTAAGCGATGATTTCAAAAGAAGGATCTTTGTGTGCTCCCTCCTGAGAATGATCATAGGAGATACCTTTACCCTTCCCATGACTGTGTTTAATCACTAATACTGAGAACCAAAAACCAGCTAGCCTGCCTGAGTAGGCCCCTTGGGTCCATATTGAAAGGGGGGATGTATGTATGTGTATATGAGTGTGTGCATGTGCATACATGCACACAAACATACATGTTGGAGTTTGAGGTCTGCGGAAGCACGCGAACAGCACAAGGAAGAAGAAGAAGCTTGGCACAATATATTGAATGTATTACCAAGTGAATGTACAAAAATAACTGACCCGTTGAGGTTATAGGCGTACATTCACTAACCTGTTAAGGTTAAGATAACTAACCTGTTAAGGTCAGTTATCTTTGTACATTTTGTTGGGGTAAAGTCCTAAATGACCCCTTCATAGTGTATACATATGTATAGGCCTATTTATAAAGGCTATCACTTATTCTTTATTTTTGGGCCAAGTTCAATGTGAACTTGGCCAACCCTAAAAAGGTTCTATATAACATAACTTAATAACACTTTGGGGCTCTCTCATTCATTGTGAGTTCCTACCGCCGCCGATGTACCATATACTCAACCCACCTCCACCCATCATCAGCAGTTAGGGTATACACATTCACTCCCTCATGGGTCCCCCTTGTATGCAGTTAGGGTATACACATTCACTCCCTCATGGGTCCCCCTTGTATGAAGTGGTCATTATCTACTGAGCCAGAGCCACTCTCCCCCCAGGCACCATTATTTTATTCCCACTACCTCCTCATTACCAGGTACAATCCTTTACCCCTTCAGCACCATAGATAAATCCTTTCAACTAGTCTCAGAGCAAAATTAGGCTTTCAAAGCTGCTGCGCAGGTGCTCTACAGCAAAGAAAACCCCACTTCTCCCGATAATCTTCGATTTCATCACGAAGAACTTTGCTCTGGGGCCAAGAGGAACACTTTGGACATCACAACAGCTCATAACAGGCTGTTTTTAGGTGTTTTACAAGTCTAAACAGGTGTTTTACAAGTCATAACAGCAATACACAGGTCTAGTACCTTATGTATTGAATTGTGGCATAAGAAATTGCTTATGTTCAGCAAATTGTGGTGTTTTTCTGAGATTTTCAGAAATTTTTGAAGTGAAATTTGGGGCTTTTTCTCCTATTTGGTTCTAAAGGCTGCGTTATAGCCTTATGTACGCACATTGAGATCAAAAGAAATCAAATTGTTGATTTTTTAGCACAAATTTGCTTGCTAGAATTTTCTATAGAAAATTTTAGATTCTAATTTTGTGCTCCAATCGGCTCGATTTTGCTCCATTTTGTTCCTAGAGCTATTTGAAGCCATTGTGCACTACTTTTAGAGGTGGTACCCTGATTTTGGTGCATTTTGCCCAAAATTTCAGCACATTAACCTCTTATTTGTGCAACCATGGCATCATCGTCCTTAGACATGAAGAATCTTTTTGAGATTGCCGCTTTGAGGGCATAGGTTTTGATCTTTGAAAGGAGCGAATTGAGGGAATTCTCTTCCTCAAATATTGTGATAAGGCATTGGAAGCAAGAAAACCGGAAGATATTCAGATGATGCCTGACATAATCTGAATAGAAAATCCGTCACTTACATAAAAATGGCCGTAATTGATGACATTCTTGTAGACCTCAAGGGCATTACTACATCTTCAGAGATGTGGGCCAAGCTCAAGGCCACTTACGAGAACACCACACCTTTTAATTAGGTATATCTGATGAGGAAATTAGTTTGCATGCACTTGGACGAGTCGAAAAGCGCTGTAGAGCACTTGTCTCATTTTACAGGTACTCTATCACAGTTCTAGTACTCAGGGATGCCTCCCTTTGATGATAAGTTGAAAGCTATTTTTTTTGCGTATGACACTTCCTGATTCTTGGGAGACCTTGGTGGTCTCATTATCAAATAACCCCAATCTTACTTTTGATGGTGTGAGGAGTTCTATATTGAATGAAGAAATCAAGAGAAAAGGAAGTGGTGAAGTAGGCACTTTTGCAAACATAGTCAGAGGCAGATCAAAGAAGAAGGGCTCTTATTCACAGAGAAGTAAGAGCAAAATCAAAGAAAGGGAAGCTCCAGCAAAAAGCATGGTACTAGGGTACTGATGTGACATGTTACTAGTGTGGTAGGAAAGGTCACAAGAAGCCCGACTGCCGATTCTACAAGGCAGAGCTTGAGAGGAAGAAGACTGCTGGAGACAAAAGAAAGGACAAGAAGGAAGAGAGGACAAATGGACAAGACACCCAGAAAGAAAAGGAGAAGGCCAATTTGGCCTCTAGTGTTGTTACTGAGGAGCTTTCCAGGGTGAGATGCATGCTGTCCAAAGCTAATCTCCCTCATGTTTTTTGGGGAGAGGCTCTTAAAAGTGCAGTACATATATGCAATCGATCCCCTCATATATCCTTGAAAGGTGACATCCGTGAAGAGGTTTGTTCTGGCAAAGTTGCTTCATATGATCACTTATGCGTCTTTCGCTGTGAAGCTTTTGTACACAAGGCCTGAGTTGAGGAGTAAACTTGATGCTAAATCCATTAAAGGCCTCTTCATGGGATCTGGTGAAGAAGGTGAAATGGGTTATAGAATATGGTTACCTCAGCTGAAAAGGGTCATACGCAACCGGGATGTTTTTTTTAATGAGGCAAGATTGCTACAAAACAATGTTGCCTCGAAACATGACCATAAAATGGTCACATTTTAGCAAGACCAGTCACATGTTAGGCCTATTTCAGAACCTCAGGATGCACCACATATCTCTGAAAATATAGATAATCCAGTGGTTTTTGAGCCAGATGATGTTGGACAGCAAGAAGAGGCTCCTAATGGGCATATGCAGCCACCTATTCATGCTGAAAACAGGGCTGGAAATGATGTACAACAGCCCATTAACAATGAAGAAGTTAATGTACCTCCCGATGTAGATCCATAACCCAGTAATGTGGATCATTGGGTAAGAAGATCTACACGTCCTAGGAGGCCAATGAATAGATATGACCCCTCTATATATTACATTATGTTATCAGATGAGGGTTAGCCTCTTACTTATAAAGAGGCAAAGCTATATGAGCACAAGAAGAAGTGGGAGTCAGCCATGCAGGAAGAGATAAAGGCCTTGCATGCAAATGATACTTGGGAATTGGTTGAGTTGCCCAAAGGAAGGAAGGCCATTCCCAACAAGTGGGCGTACAAAATCAAAACTGCTGATGCCAAACCCAAGTACAAGACAAGGCTGGTTGCTAAGGGATATGCCCAAAAAAAGGGCATTGATTTCCAAGAGGTGTTCTCTCCAGTGGTTAAAATGACCACATTACGTGTGTTGTTTGCTCTCACAGCTGCCTTGGATTTGGAGTTATTCCAAACGGATGTTAAAACAGCCTTTTTGCATGGTGATTTAGACGAAGAGCTGTACATGAAACAGCCAGAAGGATATGCCATTCCTGGAAAAGAGCATCTGGTATGCAAGCTGAAAAGGAGCTTATATGGGCTGAAACAGGCCCCCAGACAATGGTATAAGAAGTCTGATGCATTTATGTTCAAACATGGGTTCAAAAGAAGCCATGCAGAGCACTGTTTATACTAAAAAGGATGAAGATGGCAGCCCAATCATTCTCGTACTGTATGTAGATGATATGCTGCTGGCTGGGAAGAAAAAGAGCACACTGAATGCTTTAAAACAGCAGCTGAACTCTGCATTCTCAATGAAAGACCTTGGGGAAGCTGAGCATATTCTTGGTACGCGAATAAAAATGGATAGGCAGCAGCATACTTTGCATTTATCCCAAGAAAAGTACATTGAAAAAGTGCTGGACAGATTTAATGTGGCTGATGCCAAGCCTCTTGGAGTGCCATTGCAGCCACATATTAAGCTTTCCAATGATGACTATCCCAAAGATGATGATGCAGCCAATTACATGAAGTGTGTTCCATATGCATCAGCTTGTGGTTCACTTATGTATGCTATGGTTGCCACTCGGCCAGACATTGCTCATGCAGTGGGAGTTGTTAGCAGAGCTCATTGGGAGGCAGTCAAATTATCTTGAGATATTTGAAAGGAACTAAAAACAAATGCCTCAATTATGGAAAGGACCCATTAGAGCTGAAGGGATTTTGTGATTCCGACATGGAAGGTGATGTGGATACACGAAAATCCACAAATGGCTATGTTTTCACTCTTGTAGGTGGTGCTATATCATGGTGCAGTAGACTGCAGAAGATTGTTGCTTTGTGTACTACTTAGGCTGAATATATTTCAGCCACTAAGGCTTCCAAGGAAGCAATATAGTTAGCACGTCTTTGGAGTGAGTTTGGTTTGCCTCATAGAGCACCCATACTTGGTTCTGATAGCCAGAGTGCCATATGTTTGGCAAAGAATGCCATGTTCCATGCACGCACAAAACATATTGATGTGCGATATCACTTCATTGGAGAAGTGCTTGAGGATGGCCTTATCACATTGGTTAAGGTCCATACATCACAGAACCCTACAGCATCAGATATGTATACAGATGGTGAGTCACGTAGGTTAAAGGCGCCATTTATGCCTTTAAGTGGGAGGTTGTTGGAGTAAAGTCCTAAATGACCCCTTTATAGTATATACATATGTATAGGCCTATTTATAAATGCTATTTCACTTATTCTTTATTTTTGGGCAAAGTTCAATGTGAACTTGGCAAACCCTAAAAGGGTTCTATATAAAATAACTTAATAACACTTTGCGTCTCTCTCTCTCTCTCTCTCTCTCTCTCTCTCTCTCTCTCTCTCTCTCTCTCTCTCTCTCTCTCTCTCTCTCTCTCTCTCTCTCTCTCTCTCTCTCTCTCTCTCTCTCTCTCTCTCTCTCTCTCTCTCTCTCTCTCTCTCTCTCCCTCCCTCCCTCCCTCCCTCCCTCCCTCCCCCCCTCCCCCTCCCCCTCCCCCTCCCCCTCCCCCTCTCTCCCTCTCTCTCTCTCTCTCTCTCTCTCTCTCTCTCTCTCTCTCTCTCTCTCTCTCTCTCTCTCTCTCTCTCTCTCTCTCTCTCTCTCTCTCTCTCTCTCTCTCTCTCTCTCTCTCTCTCTCTCTCTCTCTCTCTCTCTCTCTCTCTCTCTCTCTCTCTCTCTCTCTCTCTCTCTCTCTCTCTCTCTCTCTCTCAACCAGCTGCGCCTTCATCTTCAGTTGTCGCCTCTATTCTTGCCCAGTGCCTCCACTTCTAAGGCACATACACGCGTCCTCTACCCCTTCAGCATCATAGATAAACCCTTTCACATTCACTAACCTTAAAAGGCCAGTTATCTTTGTACATTCACTTGGTAACCTTAGCAAGTAAGTTATCTTTGTACATTCGCTTGGTAATACATTCAGCATTGTGTAAAAAGATAACTGATTTGTTAAGCAAAAAGTGCCCCGATGGTCCTAGTGTGTTCGCACACATCACTACCGAAATATATTAGCAAATCCCCCCTAAGAGTGATAAGAAAGTGCCAAGCTATGTGGAATCAATCCACAAAAGGAAGTAAGCCCAAAGCTTTGTGGAAAGCTTCTAACTTCTAACTAAGCATAGCCTTTGTGAAAAGGTATGCAACGTTCTCCTACGTGAGGAGATATGCCAAACTGATCTCTCCAACAGAGAACCTCTCCCTGACAATGATAGTGCGCCTCAACGTGCTTAGTGCGAGCATGGAACACAAGGTTCCCCACAAGTGCCAATGCACTGACTGTGAGTGAAGATGGTGGTGGCAGAAGACTGACCAACACCCAAATCAGCCATAAGGTGTCTAGGCCACACACTAAATAGTCACTGTGAAAGCTTCCCTATACTCCACCCCACAACTAGAAGTGGCCGGAGTAGGCTTCTTCTTGCTCAACCAAGCTGCATACCAAGATATGCATGAACTACCAAGCATGAAGCAAAAAACACTGGTGGACACGCGAGTGTCATATCACCTAGCCCCGTCAAAATCAAAAGGAGCATGTAAATCTGGCAGCAGTGATCCCCCCTTGGGATAAAACAATCCAAGTAGCCACTCAAGTAGCAAAAGATGCACTTAATTGCTTGCCAATACTTCACACCTAGGCAATGCATAAACATGCTCATCTGCGAGACAAAAAGCTGAATATCATGCTGAAATATGCATAAATAAATCAAGCATTCAATAGAGAACAACATCAAATGCATCTCCAACATCATGAAGACTCAACCGTAAACCTAGTTCCATAAGAGTGGCAATAGGTTTACAGTCTTCAAGGCTAAAGCACTACAATAATGTGTCAATATATTTTGTGTGACACAAAGCTATTCTGCTTGCATAAATTGAATGCCCAAATAATGATGCAAATGTCCCAAATCTGACATCTCAAATAAGGCATGCAAATCAGCCTTAAAATCAGCAATATGCTTCTCATTAGGACCAGTGAGAAGCATATCATCGACATAGACAACAATGATCAGAAGCAAATCATTTGCACACTTAACATATAAGGTGCTCTCAATTGGATTGTTCTTTCTACACAAAACCACGAGGCTGAAAAACATACACTTCTTCATGTAAGTCACCATTCAGAAATGCAGTTTTAAGGTCAAACTGATATACATTCCAACCATGATGAGTTGCAAGTGCACATATGCTACAAACAGTAGTCATTCGACATGGAGCAAAGGTCTCATCAAATCAATGCCTCTTTCTTGGGCATAACCTTTTGTGGTAAGCCTAACCTTATACCTGTCAACTTTTCCATCAAGTTTACGCTTCAGATTGTATACCCACTTAGTGCCAATGGCCTTCTTGCCAAGACGTAAATCAAGACCAAGTACCAATCTTCATAATAGCATCATATTTTGATTGCATGGCAGCCATCCAATTTCTGAATTTTATGCTTCATCAAACGAAAGAAGCTCATTCTCATCACAAAGGCTAGAGGAAGCCATAGCGTAGCAATCTAATGCAAAAGAAGCACTATAAGAGCATAAATGAGTACGATATGACAAAGATGCATCTAATTTGCTATCACGCAAAGTCTGCACCATCCATTTTGGCATAGTTTTTGCCTCCTCTATATCAACCCTCTCACCAATAAGTGCATTATGTAAATCTGCATCAGGATTGGAATGATCTTGCATCATCACATGAAATGTATAAAGGCTGAGAAATTGCCTCATTCGGATCTACACTTGATTGTCCACCTGTAAAAGGAGGTAGCAAAGTGTCATACACATCTCTAGAGCTAAGAGAAGTTTCCTTCGTACATGAAGGTAATGGTTGAATTGCATCTTCCACAAAAACAACATCACGGCTAACCAAAATGTGTTTAGTCTGAGGATGATATAGACAATGGCCTTTGCTTTCAAAGTTGTACCCAACAAACATACATTTCACTGCCTTATCATCTGTAATAAAGAAAGTCTATGATCTAAGGGTCCGGTCAATTAAGACAAATTGGGAATCGGACACCGTTTGGTCACCCGTGTGTATGACCAAAGATCTCGAGACTAGACTTACGTAGTAAGTCATGTGCTTGTAAAAAGTGATCCACTTAGCTTAGTGGTTAAATCTTAAGGGTGTTATGGAGGAGGTCTTGGGTTCAATCCCCATGGGTACATGGGGAGAGTATTTTGCCCAAAGAGATCTAGAGCCTTCTAGAAGCATCCACTTGAGTTAACTCAAGTTAACTAGGACACTTGGTGCACATACAGTTACATGGCTGACACATGGATGGTTAGAATCTACCTTCCCATAGAGCATAACAGCACCGGTTCGCGCACCGTTTGAAAGGATGCATTCATGCAATACTTTCAATTCGGTGCGAATCTTATCATGCGGTTCTCTGAAAAAATCTCGAATTTTTTTTGGGCCAAAAACCCTAAAATTCTTCCCAAATGTATATGATGAATGCATTTTGTTGTAGACATGCCTCTAAATATCTATTCTTGTTTGTTGGTGCCTCATACATACATACATACATACATACATGCATACATACATATATACATACATACATACATACATGCATGCATGCATGCATGCATGCATGCATGCATACATACATACATACATACATACATACATACATACATACATACATACATACATACATACATGCATGCACGCATATATACATACATACATACATACACACACACACATACATATATATATATATATATATATATATATATATATATATATATATATATATATATATATATATATATATATATATATATATCAAGGTAGATTCGGTGCGCCGCACTGCTTTTTTTTTCCGTTCAATTCATTCGGTGAGTTCGTTGCTGTCCAGTGCAAAAAATTCGCGGTTACAAATGGTTAAAAAATTCGTGACCTACTTTTGGGCATTGCAAGTTATATAGGCGACGAATTTTATCGAAGCCCGATCTGCTCAGAGTCTTTTTGCCCTTCTTTGAGCCCACGTTTGAGCCCTCTAAGCCCTCTTTTGAGCTGCCCAACAGTGAGCGCTCGGTGCCCACTGCCCTCAGACTCCTTCGCGAGCCCTCTCTTCTCTGAGAGAGAGAGAGAGAGAGAGAGACTTCGAAGTCGGGACTCGGGATTGATTATTGTGGCTTGCCTAGTGGGGGGAAGAGAGAGAGAGAGAGAGAGAGAGAGAGAGAGAGAGAGAGATTTCATTGAGAGCCACATATACATTATTACATTGAGAGGGAGAGCAAATTTTCAAGTATTTCACCATGTCTCGTGGGATTTCACCTCTATGGAGCATCCATACCACCAATAATGAATTGGTGAATAATACCGGATCTGGTTCTAGTACAAGGAGATGGATGTGTAAGCATTGTGGTAAGTCCTTTAGTACCACAACTACACGTCTTATCCGACATGTATCTGGACTAGGAGGATTAGGTATTGCTGGGTGTACACAAGTCCCACAAGATGTTGTAGAAGTTGTGCGCAAAGAGCATAAGCTTGCTCAAGATGCTAAAGCAGCTCGTCATCGTGAATTCATTGCAGCGTCCGAGGATATCCTAGAAGAAGTTGAGGATAGAGGACTTAGTGCTAGCACATTGAGAAGTCGGACCTCTTCTCTACGTGATGAGAATGATGAGTCTATTCCATTGGAAGGACAATCATCTCAAAGATTCGAAACATCACAGTGCTTTATTCAATCCTCTTGCATATCCACTGGATTGCAATAACAACGCCAAAGAGTAGCTGACATAGAGATAGAGCGTTGCATATTTGAGTGCAACATTCCTTTCAATGTTGTTTGCACAAATGCATGGAAGAGAATGGTAAAAGCAATAGTTCAAGTAGGCCCTTCTGATGACTAGCATGGGGTTGATTACAAGCGGTTGCGCACCTCTATGCTCATAGAAGAGAAAGAGAGAATCGAGAAACTTCTAGAGCCCATTAGATTGGGATGGCAGACATATGGTTGCTCCATTCTATCTGATGGATGGAGTGACATTCGACGTCGCCATATCATAAACATAATGGTCTCTAGTTGTTTGGGTACTTTTTTTCTTAAGGCCATTGATTGTTTTTCGGTACTTTTTTTCTTAGGGCCATTGATTGTAGTCATGCAGGCACACGCATCACTGGAGAGTTTATATTTGAGCACATTAAAAGTGCTATTGAAGAAATTGGTGTGCAAAATGTAGTACAAGTTATCACTGATAATGCCTCGAACTGTAAGAGAATGGGAGAGTTGATAGAGGCCGAGTTTCCTAGCATTGTGTGGAGTTCATGTGCTGCACATTGTTTAGATTTATTGATTGAGGATATAGGGAAGCTCTCGTGGCTATCTCCTGTGGTCAATGATGCAAAAAAGGTGTTTTCTTTCATACGTAAAAATCACCAAGCATTAGCTATTTTTCGGGCTTATAGTAAGAAAGATTTGATTCGTCCATCATACACCCGATTTGGCTACGTCTACCATGTCTTTTCTAGACTACATGTATGCATGGATGCATTACGCATGACAGTTATAGACCCTCGGTGGTGGAACATGGCATGAGGAGGCACAGAGGCAGCAAATTATGTGCAACGGAAGGTTTTTGACGTGGATTTTTGGGCAGAGATAGAGCGTATTGTGCCTGTCTTGCGACCGATTCATATAGTACTACGATTTGCTGATATGGAGGGATCCACACTTTGCCTTTTATATCATATGTATACACGGATGCGGGAGGCTATTTCATCCTTGACCATGCTATCGACTTCTAGGTATATTTGAATTCTTAATTATTAATTATTTGTGACTACATTGATGATTTATAATTTATTTATGATTACATTGATGATTGTATAATGGCTTTTTATTTTTATAATTTTTTAATGTAGACATCGTGATGTGATGGAGCTAGTGGAGTCTAGATGGAAGTTTTAATCAAGACCGATTCATAGTTTTGTAGCACTTTTACACCCTTACTTTAAGGGTCCACGTTTATGGTCGCAATCACACATGCGACATATGAAGGACTTATACATGGAGCGCATTATGAGTTCCGATCAACAAGTGGCATTTGATAGTGAGTTTTCAGCCTATATGAGCAATGTTGGTATTGCCTATGCTAGATCCACCTCATTGAGGCCAGATGTCACATCTCAACCTCTTGAGTGGTGGAATCATTATGGTTATGGTCACCTTATCATTGCACCATACGCGCTCAGGGTCTTGTCACAGGTATATCCTATATTGAAATTTGGTTTATCATTTGTGATTTGTTACATAATTATAATTCAATATTCATGAATTATAAAGTTTAATGATCAATAATAATTGTAGGATTGTTCTTCTAGCCCATGTGAGAGGAATTGGAGTGCATTCTCCTTAGTGCACACCAAGCTCCGTAATTGTTTGAGTGTGGAGCAGTTGCATCGTGTGGTCTTTTGTAAGGCCAATTTACGACTTTTACGTACATTACCAACTCTTAAAGGTCCGAGGCAGGTAACAATATTGATGATTATAATTTCTGAAAATATTTGCTAGCTTATTCTTATGTGATAAATTATAATATTCTTAAAATTTCTTGTGTTTTTTTTTTCAAACTTCACCTATTGATTTTGAGAGTGCTTTCACATCGGAGGAAAGCATAGAAGCATCCATTGATGATGAGCAGGATCAGATTTATAGGATGCTTCATGCAGAGCTTGAGAGCACTGATCGGAGGGTTACGAGAGCATGATCCCGTGCTACTGCTAGGCGTCAGGGTGATCCACCTGAGGAGCCGGGTCCATCTACGAGTGTGGCACCGGTTTATACTAGGAGACGCAAGATGCGTCCTCGACGTAGAGGTCAGCCCATGGTGTAAGAGGCACAGCTCAAGGACATTGCCGAGGATGCACCAGAGGATCATGGCTTTGCAGAGATGGTTCCTATTGTGGATCCAGAGTATGAGGCACAGATGATCTAGAGTAGATAGTAGATATAGACTCATGAGTCATGCCCACTTGGCACTTACCACTATGATCATTGATGTATCTGACATATTGATATCACTGTTTAGTGTTCACTGTTCAGTGGTCACACATATGACATTACACATGATGATTCAGACTTTTTAGTAGATGTTTATGATTTATCTTACCATGCATGTATTATGATCATTGATGTTAGATGTATGATGATGTATCATGTTACTTTTTGGATTCATACTTTTTGACATTGGATTCTGGACAGTATACAGGGTTTTTGACTTCATATTTATCATTTATGATTTATCAGAGTTCATAATTTTGAGTTTTCTCCCTCAGGCCTTGACTATATTATGTTTTATCATTTATGATTCATGTTAGTAGTTACAAGGTTGAATAGTTCGAACTTCATTAATGGATTATGGTTGTGAATCGTGATTTGTTATTTGTAAGTTTTAGCTTTTAATATGCATAAAATATATGTATATACTATATATTAGATTCTTATGAATTTATATATATTTGTAACGACGCACCTTAAGCACCTTACCTTCCTATACCATTCGGTCCTCGCACCTTACGCGCACCGAACTGAACGCAATATATATATATATATATATATATATATATATACACACACACACACACATATACACATATACACATATACAAGCTTTTGAGACAACCAGGTTACATTACTACTTTGTACCAACAAACTCACGGGCAACCACTCCATATTCATGTTATCTCATATTCACTCGTTGGGGATCCAGCCCTCCCCATATCCATGTTATCTCACATACACGGCTGGACATATGGTTTCAATGTCCCTTGTGCACTTGATTCAAATCCAAATTAAGAGATCTCCACACAAACCCATGCTCGGGAATACATACACATACATATTCACAAACACATAGACATAGATATGAAGAGACATATGTAATATGTTTGGTTCACATTGTAGCACTGATGGTAACATGATCTATTCAATTGGCTTTGTGAGACTGACCATTCTAGTTGCATATACTGCAGTTTCAAATATAAATTAAAATTCTTAACTTGGTCCCATGTACCTGATGTTGAGCGGCTGCAAGGAGTTTTCTCCTCCTCTCCTTCATAGCCATCTCTACATCAGTTTCTTTCTCAACCAAAATCTCTCCAATGCGTTCCCACTTTGAAGCAGCTCCATTCTACAAAATAACACAAAAATATGATCAGCAAGTCCTCCAGAGTCCTACTTGCATTGCATTCACTTGAAGAGAAACACAAACATACGCATAAGAGCCCACCTCTTGCAATTTCCTAGCAAATAAATCAAATGTGCAAACTTTTTCCAGTTTTGATGTATCCAATGTCCTGTTTGAACAGCAATTCTGCTCAATGATGGCGTTACAGTTAAGGTAAGAAGAAAAACAACAGCTTTGTTTTGGCATTGTTTTGGTGCTAACATGCTTAGTACCCAATCACATAGATACAAAAGTCATGTGCACATGACGCAAATACAAAAATTTTGTAAGGGTGTAGCTTTTCAGGATAAGGACTATTCTATATCTCATAATACTGTGAAATAGGCAAGAAGACTTAATGCCCGATCATAATAATTTACATCAAACTAAAGAACATCTACATGAATGGCTTGCAGAACATAATATATGGATCATTATGCATGGCAGAATACAGAAAAATTACATTACTCAGCCCATGTTCTGCTTTACAGGCCAACAACTATGTAAGAACAAAGAATGACATATGAGAAAATTATAAAATCAACCAAAAGGCCACATAGCATCTTCCAGAACTTCCGTTTCACATACTCACAATAATCTATGCTTCATTTTGCCTCCTGTTCTTTGAGAACCAAACCCTGCAACATCAGATAGTGGCCCCATACGTATTTGGAGCTCTTGCCTGAAGAAACAGTTGTAAATTATCAAAATCCTAATACTGCACGTACTTGAGTGTAAACAAAACCATGTGTCAAATTATAACTATTGAGTATAATCCAAAAACAGGTGGAAGACACATGCATCTACATCATGGTTCCAGGTCAAGACCCACAACGCACAGGCATGTCTTTGAGTGATTTGCTGAGCTGTGCATAATGTAAGTAATATCAGATCGATGTCCTTATCCAAATTGAATCCACTCATAATGAACAGGATGATACAGAGCAATGGTTACAACAATGTTGAAAGTAAGGGAGAATGTCTTTGTGTATATAAACCAAGTAAAGTAGCTTGTTCCTTCTTAATACAAAATAGTAAGAGATTTAGACCAAGTATGAACAAACAATTACAACACCTTCTATTGGTTAATGAGATCCCTTTCGAAAGTCTGATAAACCTCACCAACAAGCTGCCATTGCTCATTCCATTATCGAACACTGGCCTGGAACAGACAAAAGCCATCAATATGTGATGAAAGCACACATAGATTATCTTAATTATGAATAGATGCCATATGGAACCGAGCTTTCAGTATTGAAACAGACTTTCATAGTTTATGATCAATAACAAAGGTGCTATAAACTAAAAGCAGCATAAATAATCATCTTGACCGTCAGTTATTAGAAATGACCATGAGGCCAGAACGTACATCTCCTACATATCCTTATAGGCTGCATTGTGAAGCTGTGTATGATGGCATTATAAGCATCACGATATAAGCCTTTTTTACACGTTGTTCCTTACACGTTTGTAGACATTTGTTCTCACAAGATACCTTTGCATCATCAAGATAAACGCAATGGTCATTAAGAATACTCCATTTGAAGAAGTCAAAAAATGGCTATCTCTTGGAAGGAATAATCGGAAAGAGTAACAACCCCAAGGGATTTTTCTTTTAACTCGTGATTAAGCTCAAACCTTTCATAGTACAGAGCATCCACCAGAAACACTAAGGCCGAAGTCTGGTTCCATCTAGTGCAGAAAGGCCTTCATCCTCCAGCACATCTTACACGAATTCAAGGATGCTTTATGGGATATATCGTCAGAGATTGAGTTCTATCTATAATTTCAATGGATAAAATTGGAGAACTACACCTCGTTCTATTTCATGCCGCATGGTCCACCAAACCGACAGACATTCCAACACAGACACTTTAAAATCCGCCGTGGACACGTGATAGGAAAGTTAAGGTCAGCAAAAAACTACTTGAAATAATTGCCCACTCATTTCGCAATATCCTGTAAACGTTCATTCCATTACGTCCTTCAACAAGGAAGCGTTGTTACTCAACAAAAACAAGTGACAAACAGGCATAAGAAATAAGTTACAATGATTATGAATCTCTTATGCTACAGCCACCAGTTGCCAATGCAAATGTTGCAATCTGGATACGTTGAAGTCGATCTAAGAGTCACCTTTCGATATTCCATCTCATGACTAAGTCATTGAAGCCATCACAGAACCTCACGGCATTTTCATCATATTCTCTCTCTCTCTCTCTCTCTCTCTCTCTCTCTCTCTCTCTCTCTCTCTCTCTCTCTCTCTCTCTCTCTCTCTCTCTCTCTCTCTCTCTCTCTCTCTCTCTCTGTGTGTGTGTGTGTGTGTGTGTGTGTGTGTGGAGATATACGAAGTCACAGCGTAAGCTAGGAAAGAGATAGCTGCACGACACTAAGGGGAGTCGAGCAGCTAGGCAGACCCCATTACCTTGGGTAAGCGTGAAGAGTGCCATAACCCAAAGCTGCCATCCTGATCCTGTGACACTGTAAATTATCCAAACCGAATTACATGCGAACGGATATGCTCAAATACATTTTTATGCGTTTTTGCATGTCGAACGTAAGGACGCATACGCCCACAAAACGAATGTTGCAAAGATCGAAATTTCTTCACTTTCCCTTAAATAAATAGTGATTTAGCATCTCCTCTCATAATCCTTTACACAATGAAGTATCCAAAGGTGGTTTCATGGAGGCCATTATGCTCCTTCATTCTGAGTTTCGTTGTCTTCAATTCACACAGAGTGGCAGCCTTATGTAAAAACTATACATACCTGTGAACTCATTGGCCGAGCCATTGGAATAGTCAATGAAAGTATGTTGTGAAATTGGTACATTTTGGTGTCAATGGGGGAATTCATCTCATGTAAAGGTGGGTTGGAAACATATTACTTTTCTTTAACAAATGAAATATCGCCATTTGTAAGCAAAAAGCTGTGTTGAGAGTCTGTGTGAATTCAAATTTGTTGAGAGTCTGTGTGAATTCAAATCCAAGTCTTTGAATTGAAATGTCCCCGAACTCCATGGCATTCAAGATCTCTCAATCTATTCAATGTTTATATGCTATCCAATGTCTATATTAAAGATATTTTGGGTTTTGGAAGAGATAATTGGGGACATTGGATATAGATATTGAACCACTTTTCAAAATGTCTAAATGATCTCCTCTCATAATCCGTTATAGACTCATGTATCCAAGTCTTTGAATTGATCAATCTTAAGTTAGTGTTGTCTGTTAGAAGTGGGTTCAAAGGAATCCAAGCGAATAGAGCTTTGGAATGTGCAAGAATGAGTTGCCTTTGTGTGTCCATAAAGGTACATTGGTGGCATTAGAATAGTCACAATTTATGGATTGTTTGATTTATTGATGTCCACCTAAAATTTTTATAAGAGGATTACCCAAAGTGGAAATTATGAGCTACGAATATCACAAGTATGCACATGCTTGCCTTAGAAAGTGTGGTTGTAATGTAGATTAGGTGAGGATGTTCCTTTTGTTTTTCAATCTTGTATTCTAGTTAGCATTTGTTGGAGATGAAGATCATCGAAGCTATTTTTGAAACCCAAAGAGAGAGAAGATGATTTGGGTTGTGAAGAATTGAAGCAAGAAGTATGGTGGATGCACTCAAGAAATGCAATGGGTTAATGGAAGCCCAAAAAATTCCAAAACTATCCCTCAAATTAAGGATTTTTATGTAAAAAATCCACCTTTACAAATATTTCTAAAATCCATTTCTTGTAAGTTAATTTATATTTGTATGGATCAAGGAGTCCTTGAGCTTGAGGATTGATCCCCTAGCCCTCCAAGATTATACTAGATTCTTTTGCACTGAATTGGACACCAAATGAGGATGTAATACCTATTTTTAACTAGGGTGAACACTACAATGTGAATAGATTAAATTTTTTAAAACTCACCTATAAAAGTGAACTAACCCTCATTTGTAACTTTTTCTTGTTCTTCTTTTTCATTCTCTCTTCAAAACAAGTGTGAGTTTCTTAGGAGCTCTGGTGTCATAGTCTATGAATAAAGTTTGCTTGCATGTGCATGTGCATGTGTGTATGTGTCTGTGTGTGTGAGACTCTCTCTGTGCATGTGCATGACTCTTAGCATGGTGAAGCTCTTCACATTGCTAACGCATCTCTCAAATTGACATTTTATGGGTGATTATCCATTGCTTGATGATGGTTGGTACATGTGTCATGTGAGTAGGTCTACATCGAACACTCTTCAATTGTTATCGAGGAACATGTCTTACCATTCATCATGCTTAGAGTTTGCACTTGCAAGTAAGAGATCTTGAGTCTTATTTTCTTATTTGGGAGTGTATTTCCTTCATTTGAAGCTCGTTTCCATTAGTTATGGAAAGATAAGTAGGTAGAAATGGCACTTTTTTCATTTTTTTAGGGTTAGGTTTTTGCAAGTCAAAGTTTGAGTTTTCCATTTTATCATCATCTTCACTCCCTCCTTCACATTTATTTATCATTTCCCATTTCTTTTTCACCATTTTCTTTTCATTCTCTTCTTCTCTGAAGTGGTGTGATGGCAATGTACCATGATGGATTCTCCTTCTTGAGAGTTACACAACGATACTCTCATAGTACAAAACTTAGCTCTAAGTGCGAGACGTAGTACTCTGCATGAGATTGCAAAATATGCAAAAACCACATAGTACACAGAGAGCACAAACACAAATTTCCTAGGTTTAACAAATGCAGTCAAACCTTGAGTCTGTGGCTGATGAGGCTACTGTATCTTTTATTGCAGAACATATATAAATGTGTTCGACAACCATTTGGCCTTTCACATGGGCAATAATGGTAAAAATCTCCTAGTAAAGGCCAATATGGCCAAAGTGACTAGGGGAGAAAAAGCAAACTTGAGTGATAAAAACCATGGATGTAACTATACAAGGTATATCTCCCACCTAATGGGCATGTTACACAATGTACAAGTAGCTATGCAAGATCAAGAATCGAGTAACCCCCATCAAGTGATAACAATGTTGAGAGCTCTCTTGTGGTATAACTTTAGTGAAAGAATCTATAGCATTATCTAGAGTATGAACCTTCTGAAGAATAATGCGCTCAACGGCTAAGCAGTCTCTAATAAAGTGGTATCTCACCTCAATGTGCTTGGTCTTTGCATCATATACCAGATTCTTAGTCAAAGCAATGGGACTTTGACTACCATTAAGCAAACAAGGTACATTTGACTACTAGCAAAGTGAAAAATGTACTCTAATGTAGAGTTCTAATTGTCTACACAACCAGCATAATCAGAATTTGTGTAACCAATAATGGATGTCTTTCCTCTAGCCAAGCATAGACACTTATCCTTAGTGCCACTCAGATATCTCAAAATCATCTTGATTGCTTCCCAATGCTTCTTTCCAAGATTAGACATATTTCTTCTCAAAAATCCCATCGCAAATGCAATGTCAGGTATCGTAGCTACCATAGCATACATGAGACTACCAACATCAGATTGATAAGGAACTTTGGTCATGAATTCATTTTCTTCACGTAATTTGGGGCAATCATCCTTTCTCAATTTCACATATGTAGGCAAAGGTTTACTCAATGCCTTACCACCCTGCATATTGAATGTGTGAAGTACCTTGGATATGTACTCACTTTAAGATAATTATATGCATCTTTTATTCCAATCACAAGTAATGCACATGCCAAGAATATGTTTGGCATCCCCCAAATCCTTCATATCAAATGCCTCACTCGACTTCCTTTTGAGCAATGACAAATCATCAGAGGACTTCCCAACAATCAACATATCATCGACATAAGGTATCAAGCATATCAAACTTCCATTTGAGCATCTCTTTGTGTAGATACAATGATCCTCACTACTTCAAGAATAGCCTTGGGATATCAAACTTTTGGTACCATGGTCTAGGGGATTGTTTAAGTATATAAGCTCTTCTTTATCTTACAAACTAGACTTTCTTTGCCAGGAACTTTATAACCCTCTGGTTTCTTCCATATAGATCTCATCTCTAAGATCTCCATGAAAGAAAGAAGTTTTAACATCCATTTGGACTAGCTCTAAGTCATCCATTACAACCAATCCAAACAACATGTGTATTCTAGTCATCTTGACTATTGAGGAGAATATTTCCTCAAAATAAACACCATGTTGCTGCTTAAACCCCTTTGCAACAAGTCGTGCTTTATACTTTGAAGAAGCACTATCTGATGAGAATTCAACGTACCATTCTTGTGAATAGAATCTAATTCACTCTTCATGGCATGCTCGCACTTGACATGATCCTATGTCTGCATAGCCTCTTTGTAGCACGAAAGCTCACCAACATCTATTAGCATAACAAAATCCAAACATGGAACATATCTATTAGGTGGATGCAAGAGACATGCAGAACCTCTCAATGGTTGCTGAACAAGAACATTTGCAAACTGATTTGATTGGACATTCTCTTGAACATCCCTATGTGTAGCATATTTTATGCATGCCAGCTGGAGGACTAGTATCCTCAAACACCACTCTTCTCACTTCAACATCCATCATGGGTTGTTTATGCATCTTAGACTCATTGAAAATGACATCACTACGTTTGACCAATGATCGTGTTTCACAATCCCATAAGTGATATGCAAATTGGCCTTCTCGACCATATCCAAGAAAACTGCTTTTTTTTTACTTATGGTCTAGCTTTTGTCTAGGATTCTTGGATATATAAACATACACTTCACAACTAAAAAAGCAAAGGTGATCATAATATGGTGGCTTCCCTATCCATAACTCTTGTGCCACTTTCAAACCTTTGATAGTACTAGGTGAAAGATTAAGCACATGAATTGGAGTCAACATTGCTTTTGCTTGAAATCCTTGTAAAAGGTTTGCATGATGCAACATAGAAACTACTCTACCATGAATAGTTATATTCATCCTTTCATATACACCATTCTATATTGGGATATTGAAGTATTTTGATAGAAATGCACCACAGTGAATTCTCCTTCTCGAGAGCTCCACAACGATATCCATGTGGTACAAACTGTTGGAGATAGACGTCTGCGGAAGCACGCAAACAACACAAGGAAGAAGAAGAAGCTTGGAGCACAAACACACAATACTGAATGTATTACTAGAGAATGTACAAAGATAAGTAGCCCATTAGGGCAATAGGCGTATATACAAGCCGGGGGAAAAAAACCTCCTAAAGAGGGAAAAAAGTGCCCCGACGGTCCTAGAGTGTTCACACACATCACTACCTAAATATATCAACAAATCCCCCCTGGGAGTGATGCGGTGAACAAGGAGCTGGCACTCATGTATAAGGAAGTGCCAAGCTATGTGGAAATCACTCCACAAAAGGAAGTAAGCCCAAAGCTTTGCGGAAAGCTTCAAACTTCTCCCTAGGCAGAGCCTTCGTGAAAAGGTCTGCAATGTTCTCCTGCGTGGGTACATATGCCAAGCTGATCTCCCCAGCAGAGAACCTCTCCCTGACATAGTGATAATGCACCTCAATGTGCTTAGTGCGAGCATGGAACACAGGGTTCCTCGCAACTTCCAATGCGCTCTGACTGTCAGTGAAGATGGTGGTGGCAGAAGTCTGGCCAACACCCAAATCAGCCATAAGGCGTCTGAGCCACACACACTCAACAGTCGCTGTGAAAGCTGCCCTATACTCAGCCTCACAACTGGAAATGGCCATAGTAGGCTGCTTCTTGCTCAACCAAGATATACATGAGCTACCAAGCATGAAGCAAAAACCACTGGTGGACACACGAGTGTCATAGCAACCAGCCCAATCTGAGTCAAAAAAAGCATGCAAATCTGGCGGTAGTGATCCCCCCTTGGGATAAAACAACCCAAGTAGCCGAGTACCACTCAAGTAGCGAAAGATGCGCTTAACCACCTTCCAATGCGTGACTCCTGGGCAATGCATAAACCTGCTCATCTATGAGACAGCAAACTGAATATCTGGCCGAGTAATGCATAAGTAAATCAAGCATCCAACAGCCTGCTAATAGAGAACAACATCAAATGCATCTCCAGCATCATGAAGACTCAATCGTAAACCTGTCTCCATAGGAGTGGCAATAGGCTTACAATCTTCAAGGCCAAAATGCTGCAATAATGTGTCAATATATTTTGTTTGACACAAAGCCATTCCGCCATCAACGTGCATAAACTGAATGCCCAAATAGTGATGCAAATGCCCCAAATCAGACATCTCAAATGAGGCATTCAAATCAGCCTTAAAATCAGCAATATGTGTCTCAATAGGACCAGTGAGCAGCATGTCATCAACATAGACAACAATGATCAGAAGCACATCATTAGCACGCTTAACATATAAGGTGCTTTCAGTTGGACTGTTCTCAAAACCATGTGCAATCAGATATGCATGTATCTTCTCATACCAAGCACGTGGTGCTTGCTTTAAACCATATAATGCCTTCTTTAACCTGCACACCTGGTTTTCATGCCCTTTCTGCACAAAGCCACGGGGCTGAAAAACATACACTTCTTCATGCAAGTCACCATTCAGAAATGCCGTTTTAATGTCCAACTGATGTACATTCCAACCATGATGGGCTGCAAGTGCACAAATGCTCCGAACAGTATTCATACGGCATGTAGGTGCAAAGGTCTCATCAAAATCAATGCCTCTTTCCTGTGCATAACCCTTTGCAACAAGCCTAGCCTTATACCTGTCAACTATACCATCAGGTTTACGCTTCAGCTTGTATACCCACTTAGTGCCAATGGCCTTCTTGCCAGGAGGCAAGTCACATAAAGACCATGTACCATTCTTCATTATAGCATCATATTCAGATTGCATAGCAGCCATCCAATTTTCTGAATTTTGTGCTTCATCAAAAGAAACAGGCTCATTCTCATCACAGAGACTAGATGCAGCCATAGCATAGCAATCTGATGCAAAGGAGGCACCATGAGAGCCTGAACGAGTACGATATGACAAAGGTGCATCTAATTTGCTGTCACGCAAAGTCTGCACCAGCCATCTTGGCATAGTTTTTGCCTGCTCAATATCAGCTCTCTCATCAACAAGTGCATCATGTAAATCTGCATCAGAAATGGAATGATCTGCATCATCATATGAAACCTGCAAAGGCTGAGAAGTTGCCTCATTAGGACCAGCACTAGCCTGTCCACCTGTAAAAAGAGGCATCAAAGTATCATACATGTCTTTGGAGCTAACAGATGTCTCCTTAGTACATGAAAGCAATGGCTGAATAGCATCTTCCACAAAGACAACATCACGGCTAACCAGAATGCGTTTAGTCTGTGGATGATACAGACGATAGCCTTTACTTTCAGAACTATACCCAACAAAAATACATTTTACTGCCTTATCATCCAATTTTCTGCGATGTTGTTCAGGCACTAATGCATATGCCAAACAACCAAAAACACGCAGATGAGCAACAGATGGCTTGCGGTCATGCCAAGCCTCATATGGAGTGATAGACTGCAACGCTTTAGTGGGACACCTGTTCAGTACATATGCTGCACACATGACAGCCTCAAGCCAGAAACTATGTGGTAAAGCCTGACTTTTGACCATGCACCTCGCCATCTCCATGAGTGACCTGTTCTTTCTTTCAGCAACTCCATTCTGTTGAGGTGTATACGGCACTGTACACTGGTGTTTTATCCCATGTTCAGCCAGAAATGCATTAAAATCTGAAGACATATATTCCCCCCCTCGATCAGAACGGAGGGTGCCCATTTTACATGCTGACAGATTTTCAGCCAAAACCAAAAACTGTTTGAAGCACATGAACACTTCGGACTTTGCTTTGAGTGGATATACCCATGCATGCCTGGAAAAATCATCAATGAAAGTCACGAAGTAAAGGTAATTTCCAAAAGAGGGTGTCTGCATAGGACCACAGACATCACTATGTACAAGCTGCAATTTCTGCGTAGCCCAAACTAAACCATCTTTTGGAAAGGAAGAACGCTGCATTTTGCCCAAAATACAGCCTTCACAAACATGTTTTCCAGGTGCCTCAAGTTTGGGCAAAGAGGACACCATTTCAGATTTCTGCAGGCGTAGCAAACTAGCAAAATTCAGATGACCAAAGCGTGCATGCCAAAGCTTTGCATCTGACATAGCCTGAGAATCATGAACTGCACATGCCGAATCATTCACAGATCTTTCATAGTCTATGAGCTTATATAGCCCACGACATAAAATGCCAGAAGCAATAATCACATCGCCATTTGAGAGATCATGGACTGTACACCTGTCATCAACGAATTTCACAACCAAGCCAATCTTGGCTAATGCAGAAACTGATAACAGGTTCTTTTTGATCCCTGGCACAAATAAAGCATCTGACAAAGTGAAAGAACTACCATCAGCAGTAGTCAGAATGATCTTACCAACTCCCATAACAGGATAAGAGGAGTTATTGGCGCATGTGACAGTATTCCCTGTAGGGGCAGGCTCGAGTGAAGAGAAGAAACTGCGCTGCGAGGTAATATGTTTGGTCGCCCCACTGTCAAAGTACCAAACATCTGAGTCTACTGTAGACATGCACTGATCATGAGAAGATGGGTGAAAACTGCAGACAGTAGTAAACGCCCATTCTTCTTCCTGCACAAGATTTGCAGACTCTGTTTTTGGTGTAGAGGCCTCTGCAACAACCATTCCAGCCTCTTTCTTCTTTGCCTCTTTAGCAGCCAGTTTTGGACAGTTCTTTATAATATGATCATTTCCTTTACAGTACTTGCAGAACAATTTCTCCTTTTCTGATTTCTTCTCATCTTTATCCTTGTTCTTCAATTGTGCAGCATTTGCAGATTTCTGCTTACTAGTAGAAGAGCTCCATTTTCCTTTGCCCTTCTGACTAGCCAGGAAAGCTTGATCTGCAACACGCATAATGGACCTGTTCTGCCTGGACTGATCTTCCTGCAACAGAACAGAGACTAATTCCTCAAATGACAAGGCATTTGGATTGCCTTTCATCATCAACCGAAGAGTAGAGGCAAAACTCTGATATGAGTCAGGAAGACCATTCAGAACGGTCTACACAAGTGAGTTATCTTGTATAACCTCATCAGCAAAAATCAATTGTTCCTTCAGGTCTTTGATCTTTGTAAGAAAACTGTCCATAGAATCACCTTCATTCATGTGCTCACTCTCCAACTGTTTTCGGAGGTAAGCAACACGAGCCTCATTCCTAGCCTGGTACAAAGTGGTAAGTGTATCCCAAGCATCCTTTGCTGTTCTGCAAGAGCGAATGTGAGGAATAATGGCACGTTTGACAGACAAAGCTATCAATGCATGTGCCTGGGCATCTTTGCCATCCCAACGAATCTGCTCTGCAATAGGTGCAACAGAAACAGCAGCACGAACAAGAATCTATGGAATATCATCTTCGACACCATCTTCATCAGCTCCAGCACCTCCAGCACCTGTATTTGTAGTACCTATAGTCGCAGGTGTAACAGGACGTCTTTCAACACCCTGCACAATGTTCCACAGTCCTTTTGCAACCAGTACATGTCGCATCATATAAGCCCATAATGGGTAGTTGGTACCATCCAACTTATCCTCAACAGCCAACATACGGAATACATCAGCTCCAGCACCTCCAGCACCTGTATTTGTAGTACCTGTAGTCGCAGGTGTAACAGGACGTCTTTCAACACCCTGCACAATGTTCCACAGTCCTTTTGCAACCAGTACATGTCGCATCATATAAGCCCATAATGGGTAGTTGGTACCATCCAACTTATCCTCAACAGCCAACATACGGAATACATCACTGCTTTCAGCCATGGTCGGTGACTAAAATACCTTGATGCAGAAAATTGATTGTATCTCAAAAAGTTGAACGAAACTGCCCAGACGAGTTTTGCTAGACCTGTAGCAGACTTCGAGACGCTTAAA
Organism: Ceratopteris richardii; assembly: GCA_020310875.1. Lineage (NCBI taxonomy): Eukaryota > Viridiplantae > Streptophyta > Polypodiopsida > Polypodiales > Pteridaceae > Ceratopteris > Ceratopteris richardii. The sequence goes on from CM035430.1 coordinate 157,343,978, forward strand.
CTGGCAAACAGAAACTGGTATATACCTTTGGCACAAAAGGACGAAATAGCCTGCACAAGCGCTACGATAGTGCGTTCGAAGGCTGAAACGAGCTCAGATCGCGATTTCGGCACCACACAGCAAAGCTGTTTTGATCTCGGAAACACCCTGAGTATGCTCACCAAATTTCGTGCGAATCTGAGACTGCAAACGGAGGAGTGTCGACGGCGCCCTAGAAGAAGCGACGACCTGCTCTGATACCAATTGTTGGAGATAGACGTCTGCGGAAGCACGCGAACAGCACAAGGAAGAAGAAGAAGCTTGGAGCACAAACACACAATACTGAATGTATTACTAGAGAATGTACAAAGATAAGTAGCCCATTAGGGCAATAGGCGTATATACAAGCCGGGGGAAAAAAACCTCCTAAAGAGGGAAAAAAGTGCCCCAGCGATCCTAGAGTGTTCACACACATCACTACCTAAATATATCAACACAAACCTGAACTTCGGTGCCACACACAGTAGTCCGCACAGGGGGTGGAGAATACATAGGAAAAACACACATTACATAGAACATGAACATAGCTTTCTTATGTCATACAAATGTGGTTGAACATAGAGTCTATGGCTAACCAGGCCACTATATGTTTTATTAAAGAACATATATAAAAGTGTCCGACAGCCATTTGGCGTTTCACATGGACACTAACGATAACAATCTCCCACTAAAGGCCAATGCAGTGAAAGTGACTATGGGAGAAAATTAAAGAATGATAAAGAATACATGAGTGTAAGTATACAAATTATACCTCCCACATGATGGGCATGTTAGACAATTTACAAGTGACTATGTAAGATCATGAATCAAGTAACCCCCATCAAGTGACAACAGTGTCGAAAGCTATCCTATGGTAGAGCTTTAGCCAAAGCATCTACAACATTATCTCAAGTATGAACCTTCTCCAGCATAATGTGCTCAGTGGCCAGGTAATCTCTAATGAAGTGATACCTCACCTCAATGTGCTTGGTCTTTGCATGATAGACCGGATTCTTAGCCAAAGCAATGGCACTTTGATTATCACTCAGCAAATTAGGTACATCATGAGGTAGACCCATATCACAAGCAAGATGAGAAAGCCACAATGCTTCCTTACATGCCTCACTTGTTGCAACATACTTTTCTTCTATGGTGGAAACTAATGTACATTCTTCAAGAAGAGATAGCGCCTCAAGCAAAATGAAAAATCTACCTTGATGTAGACTTTCGATTATCTACAGAACCAACATAATCAGAATCTGTGTCACCAATAATGGATGCTTTCCCTTTACCCAAGCATAGACACTTTTCCTTAGTGCCACTCACATATCTCAAAATCATCTTCACCGCTTCCCAATGCTTCTTGCCAGGATTAGAGCATATATATGCTCACAACTCCCACTACAAATTTAATGTCTAGTCTCATAGCTACCATAGCATACATGAGACTACTAACAGTAGATTGATAAGGAATTTTGGTCACTAATTCCTTTTCCTCATTTGATTTGGGGCAATCATCCTTGCTCAATTTCACATATGTGGGTAAAGGTGTACTCAATGCCTTTCCACCCTACATATTGAACCTGTGAAGTACTTTGGATATGTACTCACTTTGAGACAAGTATATCACTACTAGAAATAGGGGGGCATAGCGAGGCCCCCGAATCGAAAAAAAAATGGGAACCGTCGCTTATGCGACGATAATGTTGCATAAGCGACGGCCTGGTTTTTTTTTTTTTTTAAGGACTGTCGTCACATAAGCGATGTTAGCATCGTTTATGCGACGCTAAAACTATGTGTCGCAAATAGCATCGCTAATTAGCAATGCTATTTGCGACGTTGTAAAATTGGATGCGATGCTTTAGCGTCACATAAGCAACATCCTGTCTTCGAGAGCGTCGCATAAGCGATGCTCTAGAATGTTAAAAAAAAATTCGATTTCTCTCAGCACATTTGTGTCAGGATTTGGATGCACAAGAGAGAGAGAGAGAGAGAGAGAGAGAGAGATCGACACACTCCTTGAAGCCAGGTACACACACATACACACACATACATATGCATACACACACACATATACACCCATAGACACACATACATACACATAGACACACACACATATACACACTAAGTTACATACACACATACACATGCATACACACACATATATACACACATAGACACATGCATACACACATAGACACACACACACATAGACACATACACACTTATGCGCACACACACACATTGACTCACATTTACACACACATACACATGCATACAGACACATATATATAGATACACACGTATATACACACATAGACACACACACATATACACACACATACACATGCATACACACATACACATACACATACACACATATATATGCATACACACACATGTAAAGAGACATATACACACATACACATACAATTATACATATGCTTACATGCATACACACACATACACACACATACACACATACACATACACACATACACATACACATACACACATATATATGCATACACACACACATATACAGACATACACATACATCCATACATATGCATACATAATGCATATGCATACATAATGCATATGCATACATAATGCATATGCATACATAATGCATATGCATACATAATGCATATGCATACATAATGCATATGCATATGCATACATACATACTTACATGCATACACACACATACACACGCATGCATACATAATGCACATGCATATGCATACATACATGCTTACATGCATACACACACATACACATGCATACACACATACATATACACACATACACACACACATACACACACATATATGCATACACACACATAGAGAGACATACACACACATACGCATACATGCATACATATGCATACATAATGCATATGCATATGCATACACAATGCATATGCATATGCATACATAATGCATATGCATATGCATACATAATGCATATGCATATGCATACATAATGCATATGCATATACATACATACATACATACTTACATGCATACACACACATATGCATACATAATGCACATGCATATGCATAGATACATGCATACACATACACACACATAGACACACACACATATACACTCAGACTTACACACATACACATGCATACACACATTATCATCGACATCATACGTTGGAATCTACACACATGAATAAAATTCATTAGTATTCCTTAAATGAATAAAAAGTAAACTTTAAACATAAAATTAAATATATAAGTTATTAAATATGGATAGAAAATTTTCATTCTCTCTAGCTAAAAGGTGCTCTTGGAGGTCTATGCCATCCATAATTCACTAATAGTTCATCACCAGCATGTAATGTAGTAATAGCATTGACAATTATGTATCTTGATACATCTCTACTCATGTATGGTGATTCATGACTATTTTCACGCTCCTCAAATATGCAATTAGTCCTTGAAATATTATGTAACCCTTGACTACTATTTATTAAACCTTCTATATTTCCATGCATGTAAGGTCTTCCATCAATATATAATCTTTCATTTTCTGCATGTGAAATCCTTCTACTAGTAAGGGATGCTACATTCAAGCATATTCCATAAGTAGTCATGCTTTGAACATAACGTGCAAGTCGATGCCAATCTCCCCATCCATATATAGGACCACAAAATGACATAAGAGTGACTTCAGAGTTTAGAGGCACATACAAATCCTCTACAATAAAGAGACCACAACCAACATTAGTAATAGTGGATGGAGCAATCATATAGCGATTACCCCAAAAGTTGAAAACCTCTCCATCTAAAGGAAGTGGTCCTCTATTCCATCCTCCATATCTTCTTCTATCAAATGTTTGTACTAGAGAACGAATCACGAGCTGGCAATGGATAATCTCCAGTCGTTTCAGTCTCTAAACCAAGAGGTAGAGGATTTCTAGAAACCTCTGCTTGTAATTGATGAACAACAACTCCATGATGTGTACAAGGTATATTAACATTATGAGAAAAACTATCATCATCATCATCATCATCATCGAGCAAGTATTCCTGTATATCAATAGTAATTTGATTTTGTATATGGTTTTTAAATAAAATAATGACATTAATTTATATAAAAAATACATACCCAAGCATTATCACATTGACCAAGTGATGGTGCTCAAAAGTACCATACTCTGCCTCATGTTCAATACATTCCAATCGTGGTCTTCGATACGTGCCATAACAAGAGTTGCACCAACATATAATATGCTCTTGATAGTAAAATTCATCATAATTCCTATCGGAGGACACATGTGAAGTCGTTGCATGGGTAGGGGTGGTGGAGTGCCCTCTGATTGATCAAAATCTGATTATAATAAGAAACAAAAAAATATATAAGTTATGTATCCATCAAATATATTTAAAATTAAATGTTTGATATACTTACAGTATATAGTCCAGCACGATGAGGAGACGATGGTGGAGTTCCATCTGATTTATCAAAATCTACAAATAATGGTATTTGATATTATTAATCTAATTATTTACATACATAAACATTCACATATACATATTTACACATACACACATATTCACATATGCACATTTACACATACACATATATTCACATATACACAAATACACATTATTGTGGGATAAATGCATGTATTTTGTATGAATGAGTGTATATGCATGCATGTGTGTGTACGTATATATGTGGATATGTATATGTGCGTTTATATTATATGTATGTATATGTGTATATGTATGCATATATGTATGTGTATATGTTTGCATGTATGTGTATGTGTATGTGTATGTGTGTGTATATATGTGTATGTATTTTGATTTTTTTGTCTGTTTGAGATTAAATTAACACGAGATATTGTATAGTGGAAAAAAATAAGAGGCGACCTAACATACCACCTGAGAGGTGGCAGTTTTTTCGTAGATAGCTACATCTTCAGGAGTCATTTCCTCAGTAGAAGGTATTCAAATTAATAGTTTATATTTATAATTTTCATATATTTTAGTAATTTTTTACATTTAATTTCTGTTTTTCTTTTTTCTTAAATAAACAGGCTGCTGCAAAGAAGAGAGTTGAGTCGGGCCACACATCGCACCTAGGCCAAATGGGCCATCATGGTTTTGTAGCTACATTTGTAAGTATATGTGTTATTGTGAGTATATTTTTTATTTCAGTTAGAATGCAAGAAACTAATCTATTTTATTTGTTTCAATGAAGTGAAAGGATTATGGCCGATATCCTACGAAACATGAGATTGAGTATGCTACACATTTTGGATATTGGCATTTGAGCGAGTATATGTGAGATCATCCGGATGCCTTTGTGAGTATTATTAAATTTTATATAATTATTTTAATTTTATGGATGTTTTAATTGTTTTACTTATTTATATTTGTTATATGTAATACAGGAGTATTATGAAGAGGCAGATATGGATGAGGTGGAGAGACAGACACAAGAGGGACGATCTCGATCGTCACAGGGTGATCATGATGATGAGGATGAGGATGATCATGATGCTGATGATGATTAGGATTCTTGATTATGACATTGGATTATATGTATTTACATTGATATATATATATATATATATATATATATATATATATATATATATATATATATATATATATATATATATATATATATATATATATATATATATATATATATATATGTATATATATATATATATATATATATATATATATATATATATATATATATATATATATATATATTATCTATATATTCTTCATTGTTTTGAATTGTGTGTATGGTATTAAGTAACGAAAAGTTTTGTTCTATTGATTGTTATTATTGTTTATATTAAGCATGTGTTTTAGTAGTTTAATTATATAATCCATTCATATGTGTGTACATATGTGCATGTATATGTGTGTAATATGTGTGTGTATATGAATGTATGTACATGTATATGTGTGTATGCATGTATGTGCATGTGCATGTGTAAGTGTATATGTGTATGTGCATGTGTATGTGTGTCTATATGTATGTATGTGCATGTGCATGTGCAAGTGTATATGTGTGTATATGAGTATGTGCATGTGCATGTGTATATGTGTGTATATGTATATGCATGTATATGTGTAAGTGTATTTGTATATGTGTGTATGTGCAAGTATATGTGTATATGTATGTATGTGCATGTGTGTGTGCATGTGTATATGTGTGTGTACGTATGTGCATATATATGTGTATATATGTGTATGTGTGTGTATATATACATATGTGCATATGTATGTGTATGTGTATAAACATATACAAATGTATGTATATGCATGTGTATATGTATGAAACATGCATGTGCGTGTGGATGTATTTCCATTTGCATCCATGTGCATGCATGTGGATGTGCATATACATGTATTTAAGTATATGTTAATGTGTGTATATATATATATATATATATATATATATATATATATATATATATATATATATATATATATATATATATATATATATATATATATATATATATATATATTTGCATGCAAGTCTTTTTATGTGGTTGTAGAAATGTTTGTGCATATGCATGTGTATTTGTGTGTATGTGTAAGTGTATGTGCACATGTATGTGTGTGTATATATGTGTGTGTATGTGCATGTGTATATGTGTGAACGTGCATCTTCATCATCTATAAGTGTATATGTGCATATCAATAAGTGTGAGTATGTTAAATAATGAAAATAACACAATTCAAATGATATACAAAGAATGGAAATTGTACTTACAATAGTTAGCCATACTTTTTGCTTGGTTAGCTTCATGAATAACCTACAATAAAGAGAGAGAGAGAGAGAGAGAAGCGAGAGAGAGAGAGAGAAATCAAAGAGAGAAAGATGTAGAAAGAGAGAAACAGAGATAGAGAGAGACAATAAGATAGACATTAGGCAAAACAACAATTCTGCATATACTTGTTTCAGCTCGTAAGCGTAGCGCAATTGCGAACGTTGGAGAGCTCTTCGATCGGATGCGTGAACATTCCAATCGAAGAGCCTTTGACATTTTAATTTTTTTTCATCAATAGACCGTCATAAGCGATGGTAAGGCGTCATAAAAACCACTGGAATTGGTGTCCCATTAGGGACATTGTGAGCGTCGCTTATGTGACACAAAAAAGCATCACTTATGTGACACTTTTTTAAACCGTCGCATTAGCGACACTTTATGCGAGCGTCGCACATCCCGTCGTGCCACACGTCGAAAAAAGAGTCGTTTGGCTTGCCGTTTAATCGACGGTCCGCGCTCGACGCTTCTTGTGATTCTTTTTGCAATTTTATAGTGACGAAATTGTGTCGCCTTAACCGTTGCTATGCGCGCGTATTCCTTGTAGTGTATGCATCTTGTAATCATATCACGAGTAATGCGCATGCCAAGAATATGTTTGGCATCCCCCAAATTCTTCATATCAAATATCTGACTCAACTTCTTTTTGAAAATTGGCAAGTCATAAGAGGACTTCTCAACAATCAACATATCGTTGACATAAAGTATCAAGCATATCAAGCTGCCATCTAAGCATCTCTTTGTGTAGAGACAATGATCCTCATTGCTTTGAGAATAGCCTTGAGAAGTTTGATGCTTTCATAAAAGCATCAAACTTCTGGTACCATTGTCTAGGGGATTATTTAAGTCCATATAAGCTCTTCTTCAGCTTACAAATTAGACTTTCTTTGTCGAGAACACACAACCTTCTAGTTGTTCCATATAGATCTCATCTCTAAGATCTCCATGAAAGAAGTTTTGACATCCATTTGGAATAGCTCTAAGTCCTCCATTGCAACGAATCCAAGCAACAACTCAACAAAGTTTGTTAGCATACCAAAATCCAAACGTGGAACATATTATTCAGGTGGATGTGAGACACATGCATAGTGTCTCAATGATTGTTGGACATGAATATTTGCATACTGATTTGAGTGGACATTTTCTTGACAATCCCTATGTGTAGCATTCTTATGCACATGAAGTGAAGGACTAGTATCCTCAAGCACCACTCTTCTCACTTCAACCGCCCTAATGGATTGTTTATGCATCTTAGATTCATTGAAAATGACATCACTACTTCTGATCATTGACCATGTTTCAGCATCCCATAAACGATATCAAAATTTTCCTTCTCGACCATATCCAAGAAAAATGCATGTCTTTGGCTTATGGTCCAGCTTTTGTCTAAGATTCTTGGGTACATGAACATATGCTTCACACCCAAAAACTTGAACTTTTGTCTTTGGCTTATGGTCCAGCTTTTGTCTAAGATTCTTGGGTACATGAACATATGATCATAATATGGTGGCTTCTGTGTCCATAACTCTTGTGCCACTTTCAAACCTTGGGAAATACTAGGTGGAAGGTTAATCATGTGAACAGTAGTGAATACTACTTTTGCCCAAAAGCCTTGTGAAAGGTTTGCATGATGCAACATAGAAAGTACTCTATCCTCAATAGTTCTATTCATCCTTTCACCTACACCATTGTGTATTGGGGTATAAGGAGCTATAAACTCTCTAGGAATTCCTCTAGATTGATAGAAAATGTTGATTTCATGTGAGGTATACTCACCCCCATTATTTGAATGTAAAGCTTTGAGCTTAGTTCCTTTTTCAATCTCAACTAAAGCAAGACATTTTCTAAAGGTAGGGATGCTAAGTAGAGAGCCACTCTCTATGTGGTGTCACATGGAAGGAAGCACCAAAATCTAGTAACCACATATGGGAAAGAGAATCAACCAGAAAAGCCTCAGTGGGCACAATACTCTCGAGTGTCAACACCTCAACATCATTAGAAATAGTATTAATTTCTTCAATCTTCAGAGGTAGCTATTTAGCATACCCATCAACATTATGTCCTTTACCTTTAGCATTCTTTAATGCATAGTAGTCTTTCTTCATGTGTCATTTCTTATGAAAATAATGGAATTTGATATCCCTCCTCCTTGATTTACTTATACTCTTATTTGGTTGACCATTATTTCTTTGTTCTTGCTCCTCCCATGTTGCTTATTCTTTCCTTAGTAAGCATCATGAACATTAAATGCATCTTCACTATGAGTTAAAACCATAGATTTTCTATGAATCTCATCACTTAATAGTGATCCGAATATGTCATCATAGACTAGTTTACCACCTGGTGCACTATTGCTAATAGATGTGCAAAACATACCCCATGATGATGGCAAGGTGCATAGCAACAAGACTGCTTTCATTTAGTTATCCATCTCAAGTTACTGAGCTTGTAATTAAGATAGTATAGCATCAAACTCATTCAAAAGAGAAACAACACTATTTGTGTCCTTCATGCAAAGGTCATATAACTTTCTCATTGTATACAATTTATTTGATGCCATTTCTTTTTCATATGTATTGCATAACTTCTTCTAAAGCTCCTCTGAACTTTCACAGTCCAATATTGTAAAGTAAACATTATCTGCCCGGTGCAATCGAATGGTAGACCTAGCCATTTCATCCAACTCATCACAATCATCATCATCCATGTCAATAGGCTTCTTTGAGATTCCATTTACTAGCTTCCACTATCTCCTCTAAATTAGCACATCCTCAACATGTTTCTTCCATAGAGCATGTTAGCTATGAGCTTTATTCTTGTGTGTAACCCTCTCCTAATAAGAGGGTAATTTTATATCTTGCCTTATCTTTCCTTTGATTGGACAAAAAAAACTTTTTCTTCTTATATAAAAGAGGCCCATTGGGTCACTAAATGAAACAACACAATTTATCGTCCCTATCCGTGCATCTATGGGATTTTTCTCTCTCTCTCTCTCTCTGCTATAGTTTGCTTCTCTCTCTCTCTCTCCATTGTCGCTTCCCTTATTGCTTCATCCTCACCAATGATGGTTGTGCCATGGCTTATCATCTGCTTGTTTGTGGTGTTGGGGCTTCAGCACCACGCTTAAGTGACATCAAGTGGTATCAGAGCTTGGGGTGAACAAGGAGATACATGAGAGCATTCTCCTTTATTCAAGGTTGACCTGCTTGCCCAGGCCTCGCAACTATCACAGGCACCGGATAACGTCTTCCCATCGTCTCTAGAGCCTCCTCGAGCTATGGATTCTTGCAATTTTACTCACTACTCTCTCTCCACTCCTTAGAACTAGCCGGTGCTTGCTTAGACTCCTTCGTCATCGTTGTCTGCGGCTTCTTCTACTATTGCTTGCAACCTGAGTTTCGATGCCTCTCTCTCTCTCTCTCTCTCTCTCTCTCTCTCTCGCATTTGAGCTTTAATTATGGAGTGTGTTCGTGGTGCTTCTCGACGACACATGCATCTGCTAGTTTGTGCCGCTCATCAAAAGTTTGAACGCACCAAGCTCGATGTAAATATGATGAATTAAGGACGCTGAGGAGAAGAATTGGAGTGCAAGCTTCAGGCGGGAGCCCAACTTGAAGCAAGAACTAAACCTATAGAATTTCTACATCACTGCTGCTAGCAACACCATCGTCTGCGCTGCTGGAAGGAAGGAGGTCCGAAAACTTTTCAAGCCAAGTTCACTAGGAAAGGCAACATCACGAGCATTGCTTCTACTTCCCATTTTGCAATCGCACTGCTTTACTTGATATGGAGAACCATCATCAGAGTTATTGATACTATTTCTCAAACAATGAATCAACTGCACCAGCTTCACTGGAATTCATTTTCTTGCGCTTCTCGACAAGTTTTGATTCATATTTCTTGCTTTTGTTTTCGTGTGATAGTGCCTTGCAGAAAGCTTGAGCTTCTCAAATTCCACAATTCATGTGGAAATGTTGATAGAATAATTAGAGGACTGATAAAGTTCTAGAGCGATAAGATCTTGGTGTTTCACGAGCCTCGACTCTGACTAATCTGTGTGAGCCTTGAGCCCGACTAATTTGTGTGGATGAATAATTTGTGTGAGACTTGAGCCCGACTAATAAGAATATGGGACACGGGATATATTTTTGTGCATCACAACACATGATTTTGTAGTATGTGAATTTTTTTTGCCCCAATACAAATGTCACACACGTTAATTTCTACGCAAAGAGTAGCGCATTTGTAAAAATATTCATGTAATCATGCGGGCTCGCATTGTTCAAATATGGATCATGCATATTAACTTTCTTTTGCTTTAAGTTTTATGGGATTAGACACTACCCTCATTTAACTATGAGCGGCAATACCTTCTCGTTAAATAAAATTTCTTGAGATAAACGTTGTTATAAGGAGTTAGACACTGCTAAGGTGAGTCACCTTGGTAAGACCTCTCCAAAATGAGTGAAAAACCTCTAGATAAGTTCAATGGTCAAGGTTTTCACACATGGCAAACAAAAATCAAGGGACATCTTATGACCAAACAACTATGGTCAGTTACAAAACCATTGGCACCAAACGAAACGCTTGAACATAGAAGAGGGCTACCATATTTCACGGAAAAGGATGAATAAGCACTTGGAATGTTACTCACCTCTTTATACGATAACTATGTACATTTCTTGGATGATTGCACTACGACAAATCAAGCATGGATTACTTTGGAGCAAAACTTTGGAGCTATTTCTAAAAACTCCAAAATAGCACTTAAAATGCAACTTTATTCTCTTACGATGTCTCAAGGAGATGATATACCTACCTTGGTAAACAAACTAAAGAGTATTTGTACCCAATTAGCTTATGTGCAATGCCCCATTGAAAATGAAGATCAAGTAGTTGTCTTACTCAAAGCCGTGCCTGATGATAAGTTTGGACAAATTGTAATTGTTCTTAAAGAAAAGGACCCTATACCTAGGCTAGAGGATGTCATTAATTCTCTACAATAACATGAAGATAAGCTCAAAACTCATGATGAATTCACAACAAATGCCTTGGTTGTAAGGGCTACAAAATGCATTCATTGTAATCGCACCAACCATCTTTCAAAAGATTGTTTTCTAGTTAACCCTTGCAAAATATGTGGTAAACCCAACCATGCTACAAAGCATTGTCGTCTATGCAACAACAACATCATCAACAAAAACAACAACAACAACAACAACAACAACAACAACAACAACAACAACAACAACAACAACAACAACAAAGGAGCTTTCAACAAAAGGCCTAGCAACGTCAACATAGCAGAGGAGATAAAGGAAGAAGAAGAAGCTCAAGTCAATTTCATCTATGATGATGTGTTGTAAAACATCCCCTTTGTACCATCCTCATATGTATAGGGAAGGATTTGTACCACCCATGACTTTGTTGAAGGAAGGATATAAACATTGTACCACCTTCTTTGTACATGGGAAGGAAACATATTTTTTGTACCACCCTAATCTAGTTATGAGGAAAGGATAGTTCTCGAAGAGCTACATGTATAATCAAGCTCAAGGGGGGGATTGTTAGCTATGAGCTTTATTCTTGTGTGTGAACCCTCTCCTAATAAGAGGGTAATCTTATCTCTTGCCTTATCTTTCCTTTTATTGGACAAAAAAATATTTTCTTCTTGTATAAAAGAGGCCCATTGGGTCACTAATGAAACAACACAATTTATTGTCCCTATCCGTGCATCTATGGGGGTTCTCTCTCTCTCTCTCTGCTATAGTTCGCTTCTCTCTCTCTCTCTCTCCATTGTCACTTCCTTTATCGCTTCATCCTCACCAATGATGGTTGTGCCATGGATTATCATCTGCTTCAAGTTGTGGCATTGGTGCTTCAGCACCAGGCTTAAGTGACATTAGAGCAAAGTTTGTGCCATCAAATTTCTAGATCTCAAAATGGTCTTCGCCCTACAAGTTATTACTAGACCCAAATCCACTAAATGTACCTAAGATTTTTGATGCATGATGATAAAAAACTAACTAGAATGATAATGGAGCTAGAATGGTCCAAAACACCATTAAGACTAAAAAATGGATGACCAAGTCACATTCTGAGAAAAATATGATATAGTCTCCCCAAAAAATGGATTAATGAACATCAATGACCAACCAAAAGGATTTATGTGAGAATGTATGTGCTCACACCAATAAGTGTGTCAAGAAGTAAAATCGATCACTATATAGTTGAAAAACAAAAATATGGAAAAATTTTGCCAGAGTCTCCTCTGCATAATGAGCATATGAATAGTGTGAAAAACTCATAAAACTAAGACTACTGACATGTAAACCTGCATAGTGAATCATTGAATCCACTGCATATAACCACTTAACCAAAAGAAGCCAACTAGGCTTATCAAGCACCTATGAACAACTAGCATACATCTCTTATGGTGAGGCTTGGTAAGTCTTCCACGTGCATCACCAAAGAGACCTCAACATCTGGGTGTCTCCCAGTTAAGAAAACCTTTATCAATTACAAAGGCTTTACGCAAACATAATCGTTATATCAATGACAACATGAACATACATAAGTGATATCTACAAAAGCATGCATAGTATGTATGTGCTCAGTATATGCAGTAAAATGGCATTAAAAGGTAGAATTTACATGCCAAAAACTAGCCCAAAACACCTAAAAGTTCGTGCCACTCTATTCTTTAGGCTCAAAAACTTGCATAAACTTGTTGTGGATGCTCTCACCACAACTAAAAAAACTTTCAGGAAACTTGTAGATTTACTAGTGTGGCTGAAAAAAACAGCCCCAAAGTTGATTATTTGTTGTCAAAGAAGTACAAAGAATGCTCTCCTTGATGTTCTTAAACCTGTGTAAAGAGAATTATCTATGAAAGTACTCCAAGATGGCTCCAAGAATCACCCCAAAAATGCTTCAAAATAGGCTTCAAACGAAAAGAATGAAGTTTTGAGGGTCCAAAATGTTTTGAAGATAATGTGAACTGTAGTCTTTCTCCCTCCTCAAACACCACTAGAGTGTAGCTTAGTGGTAAGAGATTGTCAGTTAAGCAAGCTTCGGGGGGAACAATACTAGGATGATGACCTCTTGGGAAGTACCGGGAACCTCCATCTTCCTTGATGGTTCAAGTCCTTGCCAATAGTGCCAGTAGTGACTTCAATGACTTAGTCGTAAACTTTGTAGAAAGCCTTGGATGGGTGGGTGGATGCTTGCTTCCCTCGCACAAAAACAAAAACCTTTTGCTTCAAAATACTAGTGAAGTGGTGTGATGGTGATGTACCACCACGATGGATTATTCTTCTTGAGAGGTATGCAACAATACCCATACAAAACTGAGCTTCTGACGTGAGAAATACTACTCCGCATGAGACTGCAGAGCATGTAGAAACCACATAGTACGCAGAAAGCACAAACATAGATTTTCTAGCTTGACAAATGTGATCAAACCTCAAGTTTGTGGCTGACCATACCACTATATCTTTTATTATAGAACATGTACAAAACTATCTGATAGCCATTTGGTCTTTCACATGGACACCAACAATAACATTCTCCACCCTTGTGGGGGTTGTGTTATTAGTGTCTTAGGGTTGAAAGTCTTAAGGCTTTGCAATAGAAGCTTTACCTACATTTATCAAAGTCACAATGAGTCATAAAATGCACATATATAGATAAATTGAAGTTTGCAAAGTATGTTTTTTTTCTTGATTTCAAGGTGCATCTTGAGTGTATGCGACACAGATTTATACCCTAAGAAGAGGGGCAGTAAGAAAACAAGCATATTTCAAAGTTGGAAAAATTGGCTTTCCAAGGAAGGGGTTTAGCCAAGATGTCAAAAATTGCACAAGCGTGATTTCGAGAAAATTGAAGCAGAAAGAAGGTCTACACGTGATAAGATATAAACCCTGAAAATTTTGCATTAAAAAAACTAAGAAAAAGTAGAGTTACAATTTTTGACTTTGTTGATAGCCTCCTTTGGTAGGGTAATCATTAATTATTTATTTGGGGGGAATTTTGTGGTAATTTATGAGCACACAAGGTTTAGATAGAGATGCCAAAGGGTAAGAGCACCAAAAAGTGTTGATAACATGAGTTCACCTACTTCATTTCCATTTGTATCTGTGTGAATGCATCTCCATTTTGTATCCAGAAGACACTCTATGTCATATTATTTTAGTTGTATCTCATTGTATTTGGGTACCTTGCCATTTTATTTTACCATTGTATTCATTCTCCCTCAAGGGGAATTCTCCCACATGTGAAATACTTTGGAAAGCCTCATTCAACTCTATATAAGGGGGGTCTCTACCCCACTTTGTATTTTGTTAAAAGCTTGGACTTCATGCTCTACACTCTTCTTTTCATTTTTCTTTTATATGCATACCCTCTACATGGTATGAGCATTAAGTGGAGGTCTCGACACTAGCTTAAAAACTATAAAAAGAGCTAGAGAGCTCATTTTTTAGGCTAGCTGGTAGCTTGTTTGAGAGTAACTAGTGTAAGCAAGCTCGTAAGAGGTATTCTTGAGTAATACAATATATTCTTCACCTTCCATTGTGTCTCTCTTGTCTCTATCGTGTGTGTGTATGTGTGTACACTTGCGTGCTTTGCACCTTCACCTTCACTCACCTCACTCGTTCACTCTTCACATCATCCTATCTCTTCCCTCGATTGACAATTAAGGAGGTGGAGCTTCTTGATGTGGTGCCTACCCTTGTCTAGAACAACACCAAATTTGGCTCCATTGCTAGGGACGAGCTCTAAGACGAACGTGTGATGGTAAGAGTATAGTGAGAATTGGCATTGGAAGGTAATTAATTTCAGTTTTGTTATTGTTTTTAAGTCGTTTTTAGCTTCTTTCATCTCCTCTATACTCATCTTTCATCCCCTCATCATCTTCTTTCATCTCAAAAAAAAAACCAAAAAATCACCATATTCAATTGCAAGAAAGTGCTCCAATATGAGGATAAAACTCTGAAAAAGAAAAAACTTTGAGTTTTTGCCATATCTGTTGAAGACCTCAGACCATCTTGATGGTCTAAGAAGCTTGACATTTTGTGATTGCATCATATGCATGGTGTAGTGCATACTAGAGCTTCTAGGAATCCATTGGTGTGTTTGCAAAATCTGCATTTTGGTGAACCATCATGACAGTGAATCACCATCGCAACGAGGTGTCACCATCGTGATTGGCTCATGCCATCGTGATGAGATCGGATCATCCCAATGGCCTCATGCCATCGTGATAGTTCATGACCATCCCGATGGGCCTAGACCATCGTGACAATTCGGATATGCTATCGAGACAACTATCCTGGCCTACACCATCTCAATTGGTTCATATCATCACGGCACTTCAAGATCATCACGCTTGGACCATCACATTGCGTCCAAAGCAGACCATTGCAACGACCTCCCCGAACCAGACCATTGTGACGAGCATATGTCATCACAATGATTCACCTGAGTTTAGACCATTGTCATTGGCTCATGCCATCATGATGACCGTAGATCATCATGGCTAGATCATGTCATCGTGACGTGTCACTTGATCATTGACCATTGTGACGAGACTAGGCCATGTCATCGCACTCAAGGCATGCCATCATGATGGTTCAAGACCATCGCGATGACCCATAAGTTGCAGACCATCATGACGATTCCCCACCATGCTATCACGATTGTGTAAGACCATCGTAGTGGTTCATCACCAATGCGATTGTATCAGATGATCATGACAGTCCACCTAAGACTCAATTTTAGGTTTTGATTTTTTGGTAATTTTTAGGCCAATTTTGGGTGATATTGCAAGCAAAGTGTATGTATTGAAGGCCCTGGTACATGTTTTAAAAAGTCCCAATTCAATTGTTCATCAACAAAAGTTCTATCTAACTTGATTTTTTATAGGCTTTTTAGAGCATTCAAGGCAAAGCAAAGTGCAAGGCAAGGCAAAGCTTGGGAAGCGCGTCTTCTTGGGGAAAAGAGCAATTAATGAGGCATCCGACTTGAGGTTGGAAGGACTCTCAAGCCCCTCAATCAATTGCTAGTATAGGCTAAGCGTGAGTAGTGCTATTGATTGAATTAGGGTCACGATAGGAATGATTCAAGTACAAGAAATGTTAATCACTCAAGTTCAAGCTCAAATTGAGACACTTAGAACCTTAAAGGGAAGGAACATAATTTTAATGGTGCAAGAATTTAAACATACAACAAAAAGACGATTCCTAAGGTACATAATTGAATAAGAGAAGAGATTGAAAAGAGTGAAAAACGAACCAAGGGATTGAGAACAAAGAATTAGGAGTGACGATTAATCACATTGAGTGCCTAAGTAAAATAAATTCATGAACCTCAGATCAAGAAAGCACATAGGAAAGATAGACCGACGAAGTATGAGGTCATCCAAAGCAAGTGTGAGAACCATAACATGATCTTGGGCTCAACAACTTAGTAGTTACCCTTAGGATTTGAGCTTAGAAATAAACGAGTCAAAAATGGCTTATAGCATGGAGAGACCAAAAGGAGGATCAAGTGTAGCATATTTAAAAAGACTTGAAGGACCTTACAAAAATCAGTTAGAATATGTTGGAGTTAGATATCTATGGAAGCATGCAAACAACACAAGGAAGAAGAAGAAGCTTGGAGCACAACACACAATATTGAATGTATTACCACTAGAATGTACAAAGATAAGTAGGCCATTAGGGCAACAGGCGTATATACAAGCCGGGGGAAAAAACCTCCTAAAGAGGGAAAAAGTGCCCCGGTGGTCCTAGAGCATTCACACACATTACTACCTAAATATATCAACAAATCCCCCCTAGGAGTGATGCGGTGAACAAGGAGCTCGCACTCATGTATAAGGAAATGTCAAATTATGTGGAATTAATCCATGATAGCATCATATTTACATTGCATTGCAGCCATCCAATGTTTAGAATTTTGTGCTTCATCAAACTAAATAGGTTCAGTCTCATCACAGAGACTAGAGTCAGCCATAGCATAGCAATCTGATGCAAAAGAGACACTATGAGAGCCTGATCCAGTACGATATGATAGACGTGCATATAAGTTGCTATCACGCAAGGTCTGCACCAGCCATTTTGCCATAGTTTTTGCTTGCTCAATATCAGCCCTCTCATCAACAAGTGCATCTCAATATGCTCCAAGATAGTACCATGGATGCCCCATGTGCTAGAAGCACCACCTCTATTGAGGGACTAAGCTTCCAAAGCTTTTGTTGAAATAGGTGTTGGATGAATAAACAATGAGCCAAGCATGTGTTTATATAGTATTGAGTATACTTTGAAAAGCACTTGAATAAAGCACACGATCGCTATTGACACCAAAAGCAAAGAAAAAAACTCACGAGCGTTCAAAATGCTATCGGGATCTGTCTGTTAGCTGGTGTGAGTTTTTTAATAGATCGAAACATACAAAAAACTCTTTTTCGCTATTACGTAGCTGTTGGTGCCGTCCCTGGGACTTGAACCTACACCACAGGTTTGGGAGACATATGTTCTAGCCACACTGCCAACGCTGATTGCTTGTACAAGGAGTAAACAGAATGTTATACATGATGGACTTACTCAGAGCTTTTGAACTAATAGGACATTGTTTCCAATAGGATCGAGTTTAAGTATAAAGATGAGTGTATCCACATGACACAACAGAAATACATTAAGAAAATATCGAAAAGGTTTGAGGTGATAGATTCCAAGCCTATGCAGACACCTATGGATGTTAACATGTTATTACAATCAAAAGCAGATTCAAAATCATTTGAAGCTACACTATATAGTCAAGCGATATGTTGCTTGATATATCTATGTAATACACGACAAGACATTCAGTTTGCAGTTTCTCAAGTGTTCAAGTTCATACATAGTCAACTCAAGATTTAGTGGAAAAACATCAAGAAAAAGTCATAAGAAATTTTACAGGTTATTGAACCTTGTACCATTGTGACATTGAAGGGGGGATTGTTCGAAACAATGTCAAGATGGTCTAGCATCTTACTTGGAAATAATTCAAGTTCTACACAACCTATAAAAAGAGGAAGCAAAGTATCATACATGTCTTTGGAGCTAACAGATGTCTCCTTAGTACATGAAAGCAATGGCTCAATAGCATCTTCCACAAAAACAACATCACAACTAACCGAAATGCGTTTAGTATGTGGATGATATAGACAATAGCCTTTACTTTCAAAATTGTATCCAACAAAAATACATTTTACTGCTTTATCATCCAATTTTTTGCGATGTTGTTTAGACACTAATGCATATGCCAGACAACCAAAAACACGCAGATGAGCAACAGATGGCTTGCGACCATGCCAAGCCTCATATGGAGTGATAGAGTGCAACACTTTATTGGGACACCTGTTCAGTACATATGATGCACACATAACAGCCTCAAGCCAAAAACTATGTGGTAAAGCCTAACTCTTGACCATACACCTCGCCATCTCCATGAGTGACCTGTTCTTTTGTTCAGCAACATTCTGCTGAGGTTTATACAACACTGTACACTGATGTTTTATCCCACGTTCAGCCACAAATGCCTTAAAGTCAGAAGACATATATTCCCCCATCGATCAGAACAGAGGGTGCCCATTTTACATGCTTATTTTCAGCCAAAACTAGAAACTGTTTGAAGGACATAGACACTTTGGACTTTGCCTTCAATGGATATGCCCACGCATGCCCAGAAAAATCATCAATGAAAGTCATGAAGTAAAGATAGTTCCCAAAAGAAGGTCTCTGCATAGGACCACAGACATCACTATGTACAAGCTGCAATTTTTGAGTAGCCTAAATTGAACCATCTTTTGGAAAGAAAGAATGTTGCATTTTGCCCAAAATACAGCCTTCATATACATGTTTACCGAGTGCCTCAAGTTTGGGCAAAGAGGACACCATTTTAGAATTCTGCAGGCATAGCAAACTAGCAAAATTCAGATGACCAAAGCGTGCATGCCAAAGCTTTGCATCTAACATAGCCTGAGAATCATGTACTGCACATGCACGGTCTACACAAGTGAGCTATCTGGTATAACTTCATCAACAAAAATCAATTGTTCTTTCAAATCCTTGATCTTTGTGAGAAAATTGTCCACATAATCACCTTCATTCATGTGCTCACTCTCCAATTGTTTTCAAAAGTAAGAAACACAAGCCTCATTCCTAGCCTAGTATAATGTGGTAAGTGTATCCAAGCATCCTTAGCTATTCTGTAAGAGAGAATGTGAGGAATAATGGCATGTTTGACAGACAAAGCTATCAATGCATGTACCTGAGCATCTCTACCATCCCAATGAATTTGCTCTATAGTAGGTGCAATAGAAATGGCAGCGCGAATAGGAGTTTGCAGAATATCATCATCTTTGACATCATTTCCATCAGCTCCAGCACCTGTATTTGCAGTACCTGTATTCGAAGGTGTAACAAGACGTCTTTCAACACCCTACACAATATTCCATAGTCCTTTTGCAACCAATACATGATGCATTATATAAGCCCATAATGGGAAGTTGGTACCATCCAACTTATCCTAAATAGCCAACATATGGAATACATCATTGCTTTCAACCATGGCCGGTGACTAAAAAACTTTGATGCAAAAAATTGACTGTATCTCAAAAAGTTGAACAAAACTACCCAGATGAATTCTGCTAAACATGTAGTAGACTTCGAGATGCTTATATTGGCGAACCGAAACTAGTATATACCTTTGGCACAAAAAGACAAAATAGCCTGCACAAGCACTACGATAGTGCATTTGGAGGTCGAAACGAGCTCAGATTGCGATTTCAACACCTTACAACAAAGCTGTTTTGATCTCTGAAATGCTAAGTATGCTTACCAAATTTTGTGCGATTCTGAGACTGCAACCGGAGAGGTGTAGACAATGCCCTAGATGAAGCAGTGACCTGCTCTGATGCTTACAAAGTGAAAGAACTACCATCAGCAGTAGTCAAAATGATCTTAAAAACTCCCATAACAGGATAAGAGGAGTTGTTGGCGCATGTAACAGTATTCTCTGTAGGGGTAGGCTTGAGTGAAGAGAAGAAACTGCATTGCGAGATAATATGTTTGGTCGCCCCACTGTCAAAGTGCCAAACATCTGAGTCTACTCCAGACATGCAGTGCTCATGAGAAGATGGGTCAAACTGCAAACAATAGTAAACGCCCAATCTTCTTCCTACACAAGATTAGCAGACTCCATTTTTGGTGTAGAGGCTTCTGCAACAACCATTCCAGCTTCTTTCTTCTTGGCCTCTTTAGCGGCCAGTTTTGGAGAGTTCTTTATGATATGATCGTTCCCTTTATAGTACTTGCAAAACAATTTTTGTTTTTCTGATTTTTTCTCATCTTTATCTTGATTCTTCGAATCTGCAGCATTTGCAAATTTTTGCTTACTAGTAGAAGAGCTCCATTTTCCTTTGCCCTTCTAACTAGCCAGGAAAGCTTGATCTACAACACGCATAATGGACCTATTTTGCCTGGACTGATGATCTTGCTACAACAGAACAGAGACTAACTCCTCAAATGACAAGGCAATTGGATTGCCTCTCATCATCAACTGAAGAGTAGAAGCAAAACTGTGATATGAATCAGAAAGACCATTCAGAACGATCTGCACAACCTCATGAGTAGAAATCAATTGTTCCTTCAAGTCTTTGATCTTTGTTAGAAAAATATCCATAGGATCACCTTCATTCATGTGCTCTCTTTCCAACTGTTTTCGGAGGTAAGCAACACGAGCCTCATTCCTAGCTTGGTACAATGTGGGTAAGTGTATCCCAAGCATCCTTAGCTGTTCTGCAAGAGCGAATGTGAGGAATGATGGCACGTTTGACAGACAAAGCTATCAATGCATGTGCTTGATCATCTTTGCCATCCCAACAAATCTGCTCTACAGTAGGTGGAGCAGAAACCGCAGCATGAACAGGAATATGCAGAATATCATCATCTTCGACACCTTCTACATCAGCTTCAGTACCTTCAGTTGTAACAATTGCAGGTGTGATAGGATGTTTTTCAACACCCTGCACAATGTTCCACAATCCTTTTGCAACCAATACATGTCACATCATATAAGCCCACAATGGGTAGTTGGTACCATCCAACTTATCCTCAACAAGCAACATATGAAATACATCAATGCTTTCAGCCATGGCCAGTGACTAAAATACCTTGATGCAAAAAATTGACTGTATCTCAAAAGGTTGAACGAAACTGCCCAGACGAGTTCTGCTAAACCTGTAGAAGACTTTGAGATGCTTATACTAGCGAACCGAAACAGGTATATACCTTTGGCATAAAAAGACCAAATAGCCTGCACAAGCATTGTGATACTACGTTCTGAGGCCGAAACCAGCTTAGATCGCGCTTTCGGCATAACAGAGCGAAGCCGTTTTGATCTTTGAAACACCTTGAGTATGCTCACCAAATTTTGTGCGAATCTGAAACTGCAACCAGAGAGGTGTAGACGATGCCCTAGATGAAGCAATGACCTTCTCTGATACCAATTATTGGAGTTAGATGCGGAAGCACGCGAACAACACAAGGAAGAAGAAGAAGCTTGGAGCACAACACACAATACTGAATGTATTACTAGAGAATGTACAAAGATAAGTAGCCCATTAGGGCAATAGGCATATATACATGTCGGGGGAAAAAAACCTCCTAAAGAGGGAAAAAAGTGCCCCGGCGGTCCTAGAGTTTTCACACACATCACTACCTAAATATATCAACAAAACCTATCCTTTTTATAGATTTTGAAAGAGTCTCCCAAGTTATATCTAGTTTGGTGGATCTAGGCAAGGGAAATGAAGCATATTTCAGATGTTCAGTAAAAGATAAAGAGGGCAAAGAAGCACATATCACAATCAAGGCAGAACACATCAGAACAGTTCTTCAGTTTTATTCCATGGGAACTAAATTGGATGGCAGCTTTGTCAAAAAGAATGCAACCACTTATGCTGGATTCTCCAAGTTTGCTAACTTCAAGGGTGTTGGAGTTAGACGTCTGCGGAAGCACACGAACATCACAAGGAAGAAGAAGAAGCTTGTAGCACAACACACAATACTGAATGTATTACTAGAGAATGTACAAAGATAAGTAGCCCATTAGGGCAATAGGCATATATACAAGACGAGGGAAAAAACCTCCTAAAGAGGGAAAAAAGTGCCCCGGTGGTCCAAGAGTGTTCACACACATCACTACCCAAATATATCAACAAATCCCCCTTGGGAGTGATGCGGTGAAAAGTAGCTGGCACTCATGTATAAGGAAGTGCCAAGCTATGTGGAAATTACTCCACAAAAGGAAGTAAGCCCAAAGCTTTGCGGAAAGTTTCAAACTTCTCTTTAAGCAGAGCCTTCGTGAAAAGGTGTGCAATGTTCTCCTACGTGGGCACATATGCCAAGTTGATCTCCCCAGTAGAGAACCTCTCCTTGACATAATGATAATGCACCTCAATGTGCTTAGTGCGAGCATGGAACACAGGGTTCCTCGCAACTGCTAATGCGCTCTGATTGTCAGTGAAGATGGTGGTGGCAAAAGACTGACCAACACCCAAATCAGCCATAAGGCGTCTGAGCCACACACACTCAATAGTAGCTGTGAAAGCTGTCCTATACTCAACCTCATAACTGGAAGTGGCCATAGTAAGTTGCTTCTTGCTCAACCAAGATATACATGAGCTACCAAGCATGAAGCAAAAGCCACTAGTGGACATACGAGTGCCATAGCAACCAGTCCAGTCTGAGTTAGAAAAAGCATGCAAATCTGGCGGTAGTGATCCCCCCTTGGGATAAAACAACCCAAGTAGCCGAGTACCACTCAAGTAGTGAAAGATGCACTTAACTGCGTGCCAATGCTTGACACCTGGGCAATGCATAAACCTGCTCATCTGTGAGACAACAAACTGAATATCTAGCCGAGTAATGCATAAGTAAATCAGGCATCCAACACCCTGCTGATAGAAGACATCATCAAATGTATCTTGAGCATCATGAGGACTCAATCCTAAACCTGTCTCCATAGGAGTGGCAATAGGCGTACAATCTTCAAGGCCAAAACATTGCAATAATGTGTCAATTTTTTTTGTTTGACACAAAGCCATTCCACCATCAACTTGCATAAATTGAATGCCCAAATAGTGATGCAAATGCCCCAAATTAGACATCTCAAATAAGGCATGCAAATCAGCCTTAAAATCAGCAATATGCTTCTCAATAGGACCAGTGAGCAGCATGTCGTCAAGATAGACAACAATTATCAGAAGTACATTATTAGCACGCTTAACATATAAGGTGCTTTCAGTTGGACTGTTCTCAAAACCATGTGCAATCATATAGGCATGTATCTTCTCATAACAAGCATGTGGTGCTTGCTTTAAACCATATAATGCCTTTTTTAACCTGCACACCTGGTTTTCATGCCCTTTTTGCACAAAGCCATGGGGCTGAAAAACATACACTTCTTCATGCAAGTCACCATTCAAAAATGCAATTTTAATGTCCAATTGATGTACATTCCAACCATGATGGGCTGCAAGTGCACAGATGCTCCGAACTGTAGTCATACGACATGTAGGTGCAAAGGTCTCATCAAAATCAATGCCTCTTTCCTGCGCATAACCCTTTGCAACAAGCCTAGTCTTATACCTATCAATTGTTCCATCAAGCTTACGCTTCACCTTGTAAACCCACTTAGTGACAATGGCCTTCTTGCCCAGAGGCAAGTCACATAAAGACCAAGTATGATTCTTCATTATAGCATCATATTCAGATTGCATAGCAGCCATCCAATTTTTTGAATTTTATGCTTCATCAAACGAAACAGGCTCATTCTCATCACAAAGAATAGATGCAGCCATAGCATACCAATATGATGCAAACAAGGCACTATGTGAGCCTGAACAAGTACGATATGACAGAGGTGCATGTAATTTGTTGTCACGCAAAGTCTGCTAGCCATTTTGGCATAGTTTTTGCTTGCTCAATATCAGCTCTCTCATCAACAAGTGCATCATGTAAATCTGCATCAGAAATGGAATGATTTGCATCATCATCTGAAACCTGCAAAGGCTGAGAAGTTGCCTCATTAGGACCAGCACTAGACTGTCCACCTGTAAAAAGAGGCAGCAAAGTATCATATATGTCTTTGGAGCTAAGAGATGTCTCCTTAATACATGAAAGCAATGGCTGAATAGCATCTTCCACAAAAACAACATCAAGGCTAACCAGAATGCGTTTAGTCTATGGATGATACAAACGATAGCCTTTACTTTCAGAACTGTACCCAACAAAAATACATTTTATTGCTTTATCATCCAATTTTCTGCGATGTTGTTCAAGCACTAATGCATATGCCAGACAACCAAAAACACATAGATGAGCAACAGATGGCTTGCAATCATGTCAAGCCTCATATGGAGTGATAGACTGTAGTGCTTTAGTGGGATACCTGTTAAGTACATATGCTGCAAACATGACAGCCTCAAGCCAGAAACTATGTGGTAAAGCCTGACTCTTGACCATACACCTTGCCATCTCCATGAGTGACCTGTTCTTTCATTTAGCAACACCATTCTGTTGAGGTGTATAACGGCATTGTACATTGGTGTTTTATCCCATGTTCAGCCAGAAATGCATTAAAATCAGAAGACATATATTCCCCCCCTCGATGAGAACAGAGGGTGCCCATTTTACATGCTGACAAATTTTCAGCCAAAATCAAAAACTATTTGAAGCACATGAACACTTCGGACTTTTTCTTCAATGGATATAACCATGCATGCCTGGAAAAATCATCAATAAAAGTCACGAAGTAAAGATAATTTCAAAAAGAATGTGTCTGCATAGGACCACAGACATCACTATGTACAAGCTGTAATTTCTGAGTAGCCCAAACTGAACCATCTTTTGGAAATGAGGAACGCTGCATTTTGCCCAAAATACAGCCTTCACAAACATGTTTTCCAAGTGCCTCAAGTTTAGGCAAAGAGGATACCATTTCAGATTTCTACAAGCGTAGCAAACTAGCAAAATTCAAATGACCAAAGCATGCATGACAAAGCTTTGCATCTGACATAGCCTGAGAATCATGTATTGCGCATGCCGAATCATTCACTGATCTTTCATAGTCTATGAGCGTATATAGCCCACGACATAAAATGTCAAAAGCAATAATCACATCGCCATTTGACAAATCATGAACTATACACCTATCATCAACAAATTTCACAACCAAGCCAATCTTGGCTAATGTAGAAACTGATAACACGTTCTTCTTGATCCCTGGCACAAATAAACCATCTGACAAAGTGAAAGAAATACATCAGTAGTAGTCAAAATGATCTTACCAACTCCCATAACAAGATAAGAGGAGTTGTTGGTGCATGTAACAGTATTCCCTGTGGGGGCAGGCTCGAGTGAAGAGAAGAAACTGCGCTGTGAGGGTCAAAGTATCAAACATCTGAGTCTACTACAGACATGCACTCCTCATGAGAAGATGGGTCAAAATTGCAAACAGTAGTAAACACCCATTCTTCTTCCTGCACAAGATTAACAGACTTTGTTTTTGGTGTAGAGGCTTCTTCAACAACCATTCCAGCCTCTTTCTTCTTTGCCTCTTTAGCAGCCAGTTTTGGACAGTTCTTTATGATATGATCATTCCCTTTACAGTACTTGCAAAACAATTTCTGCTTTTCTGATTTTTTTTTCTCATCTTTATCTTGGTTCTTTGAATGTGCAACATTTGCAGATCTCTGCTTACTCGTAGATGAGCTCCATTTTCCTTTGCCCTTCTGACTAGCCAGGAAAGCTTGATCTGCAACACGCATAATGGACTTGTTTTGCATGGACTAATCTTCCTGCAATAGAACAGAGACTAACTCCTCAAATGACAAGGCATTTGGATTGCCTTTCATCATCAACCGAAGAGTAGAAGCAAAACTCTGATATGAATTAGGAAGACCATTCAGAACGGTCTGCACAAGTGAGCTATCTTGTATAACCTCATCAGCATAAATCAATTGTTCCTTCAAGTCTTCTTTTTTAGAAAACTATCCATAGAATCACCTTCATTCATGTGCTCACTCTCCAACTATTTTTGAAGGTAAGCAACACGAGCCTCATTCCTGGCTTGGTACAATGTGGTAAGTGTATCCCAAGCATCCTTAGTTGTTCTGCAAGAGCGAATGTGAGGAATAATGGCACGTTTGACACACAGAGCTATCAATGCATGTGCCTGAGCATCTCTTCCATTCCAACGAATCTACTCTACAGTAGGTGCAACAGAAACCCTAGCACAAACAGGAATATGCAGAATATCATCACCTTCGACACCTTCTACATCAACTTCAGTATGTGCAGTTGTAACAGTTGTAGGTGTGATAGGACGTTTTTCAACACCCTGCACAATGTTCCACAATCCTTTTGCAACCAATACATGTCACATCATATAAGCCCACAACGGGTAGTTGATACCATCCAACTTATCCTCAACAGCTAACATACGAAATACATCATTGCTTTCAGCCATGGCCGATGACTAAAATACCTTGATGTAAAAAATTGACTGTATCTCAAAAAGTTGAATAGAACTACCTAGACGAATTCTGCTAAACCTGTAGCAGACTTCGAGACGCTTATACTGGCGAACCAAAACTAGTACATACCTTTGGCAAAAAAAGACAAAATAGCCTACATAAGCACTGCAATAGTGCAGAGGCCGAAACAAGCTCAGATCGCGATTTTGGCACCACATAGCAAAGCTGTTTTGATCTCAAAAACAGGTTTGAGTATGCTCACCAAAATTCGTGCGATTCTAAGACTGCAACTGGAGAGGTGTCGATGATGCCCTAGATGAAGCGGTAACCTGCTTTGATACCAATTGTTGGATTTAGACGTCTGCGGAAGCACGCGAACATCACAAGGAAGAAGAAGAAGCTTGGAGCACAACACACAATATTGAATGTATTACCACTAGAATGTACAAAGATAAGTAGCCTATTAGGGCAATAGGCATATATACAAGGGGGGGGGGAGGAGGGAACCTCCTAAAGAGGGAAAAAAGTGCCCTAGCGATCCTAGTGTTCACACACATCACTACCTAAATATATTAACAAAGGGCAAAGAGAATGAGGAATTTGCCACAAGGATGTCCTTACAATGAAGCTTAAAATTATTATACCAGATTCATTCAATTATCTTATTTATTAGATCTCTTGTCCTTAGTTGTTGAACATGTTGAGATACTTCTAATCCATATTCCTCGTTGGTAAGATTGATTAATGCGCTTATTGATTTGCAAAAACACATGTCACCGTGTAGTATACTTATTTAGTTTTCATGACACATGAGTGCATTTATGTCAACAGAGTCAACAACGTCAATGGTGAAATTTTGCATGTGCACCCAGCCTTGTCCATCTCCTCTTAACACACTCGTTCCCTTTGTCCAAATAAATAATGTACTAGAAACCAAGAAAATGAGATTCTCTAGAGAAGAGAACCTGGTACAATGGGAAGAATGCTTATAATATGTGTTTTTACAAAGTTCTGATGAAGGAAATAAGGATTCTAAATGAAAATGAGTTTTTGTCAAGTCTTTGCTAGATAATTCAAAGCATCATAAGCATGGAACATAGCAAAACGCATCCAGTTTGATAGTGGAAGTGTGTTTGAAGCAAACGATTGTCATAGACATCATTAATGCCATGGCAAGCACTACCAAACAGAGAGATCTACAAACTCTCATTAAGCTTCATATCATTGGAGATCTACAAACTGATTTCTCCAATAAGCTAAGAATTGTTGAAATCTGTCACTCAAAAAAGGGCCAACATGCATTTGAAGTTGACTATGCACTAAGCGATCACCCGCCAAACTATGTTTGGACATGCCACTCGCGAGTCCACCAAAGGACTTGAGAGATGGCTTCTCAATGTTGAAGCTATAACATGTAGTACATGCTAACACATGACAAGAAAAAAACCAAGAAATTGAATCATGTTTGATACCTTAAGTGAGGATAAGAAAATCCATTCCTTGCATGGTCTTTAGTTCTCTAAATTTGGCTTTTGCTTCTCTCCTTGAAGATCTTTCTTCTTTTCTCCTTCTCTTCTTCTCTCTTCTTACCTTAACTTTCTTCCGTTCTACATCTACCCATAGCTTGCATCTTTCTTGCTTGTTCCATCATAGCTCACCTTTGTTTTCATGTATCTCCATATGTCGGTATGTGGAATACACATGGAGTTGAGGAGTGGAATACACATGGAGTTGAGGAGAGGTCAAGATTCTTCACTCTTTTCTTACCTTCTTCCCTTCCCCTCTTTCTCCCTTCTATCTTGTTTGATCTCATCCCTACTCATCTACTCCATGGCTTGTGTGAAGGATCCAAAGGAATAGGATTTCTCTCCTCCTCCTTGCTCCTTGGCATAAATCTTTGCGCCTCTCTCTCTCTCTCTCTCTCTCTCTCAAGAACAACTACAAAAGGCTACTCCAGCTGAAAGCATTGAGACATTGTGTCATGCATCAATCATTCAGCGTCATAAAAGACACATCGTAAAAGGCCAAGGAGGCTTCAATGCTGAAGAAAAATAGTTTCTCAAATTAGTAATATTGGCAAGGACAATGTGCCCAAAATATGGAAATGATATTCAGTACACTATTTATCCAAAGGCTAATACAGCCCCTCATTCTCAAAAATGTGGGACTCTCACAAGATGCACGTGTTCGTGGAAAAGTCCTCCCACAAATACAATATACACAATTTTTTCGCAGGGATTCAACTTCGCATGATAATACAGTCACCACTTCACAATCTGATTTGCATAATAGCTTCAGCCAATCCATTAACCGTGATTCAGGTACGTTACACGTCTAGTGAGCGATTGTTAGGATTGAACCTTGACATGGCATCCCTGAGCCTTTGTAACTGCACAGCACAAATTATAAGGCAAAATGTCACTAAAGCTTTATGTACAACCCCAAGCCCTAAGATTCTTAGAATAACTGCTGCATGTCTTCTTAAAGATAATTGATGCTTCAAGCAAGAATACCTTTGCTAATGAACAAGAAAAAGAATCCAACTGCTGAAGTCCTCCCACGTATAGGTGGAAGTATGGTAGAACTTTAACATCCATGCTCTTGCAAAAAGCTTTGTTTTCATCAAAGTTGACTTTGGCAAAAACAA
Source organism: Ceratopteris richardii (assembly GCA_020310875.1). NCBI lineage: Eukaryota > Viridiplantae > Streptophyta > Polypodiopsida > Polypodiales > Pteridaceae > Ceratopteris > Ceratopteris richardii. The sequence goes on from CM035430.1 coordinate 157,374,055, forward strand.
TATCTGGATGCTCTTTCGCTAGTTTGCACAACTGCAAGAGAAAAAAAAAATCATAACATGAAGCAGGCTCTCTCATACCAAAAGAAAAATAAGCATATAAAGGTGCATCTCTCTCTCTCTCTCTCTCTCTCTCTCTCTCTCTCTCTCTGTCTCTGTCTCTGTCTCTCTCTCTCTCTGTGGCGTCCCCTCCCACCCCACGGGTGAGTCGCAAAGGAGTTCACAGTGCTAACGAGTCCTAGACGCCCTAAGTGTGGTGCGCGTGAATCGGCATAGAGAAGCATTCCATCTGGCAATTAGTCATTCGTCTGCAAGACGTCCTCAGTATTCCAGGTCCTTAAAATATTGTAGGGCCTTCTCCCCTCCGAACAAAACCATTCCAGGCGGAACATACAAGACGATCAGGAAGCTTTGCATTGGATAATCCAGGATTATAATCATTTCACTTTTATGTGCAATGCCGGAGGAAACAACATAGATACAGAAAAAATCCCATTTACAATTCAGTGTACAATTCACTGAATGCAGCTGAGTTCATATGGCCAAAAGGTTCCAAGGTCATTAAATGACATTGAATATCCCTCGTCCTACAAGCATACGCATAATGCGATAGCAGAAACAGGGTAAAGTCTTGATGACTTTTTCGATTACTTTTTCTTCAAGATTTTTTTTTTAAAATTTTTTTTAAAATGGAGGTTCGGCCAAGGCCTACTCCCCGGATTTTAACTTTGAAATTGCAACTGTACAAGGAAGTACAAGGAAGGGCATAGTACCCATGGGATTGGAGGAGATGCTCAACATCAGCCTTTAGCCTTTAAGATCGGAGGAGATGCTCAACATCAGCCGACATGGCAAAGGGATTAGAAAAATAACTCAAAAGGTCAATCCAACGTACTCGAGAGTCGAGAAAACCTTCAGGGCTGAAAATGAGAGCTATGCTGCCCTAGATTCTTGAAAAGAAGGCCGCCCGGAGACGAGAAACATTTCCGTGACGTGCCGGACTTAGACAAGAAGAATCAAGCTTCAACCGGGCCTAGATAATACAAAATGTTATGCAGCAGATCACAGCCTCCAAGCATGCAGTCGATATAAGGACACAACGTTTAGAGCTGTAAACGACAGTTATACTGCCTTAGATTCGTGGAGAGAAGACAGGAAACATCTGCCTGACGTGCTAGAGTTAGACAAGAAGAATCGAGCTTCAACCGGACCAAAATAATACAAAAGGTTACTAAAAAGCAAAATTTTGCTAAGAGCAACACATTTGATAAAATAAACCGTACAGCCAGTCATGCAGCAGATCACAGCCTACTAACATGCAATCAACACAACTCAGGCAAGCAAAGGAAACAACAATCGAAAAAGAAAACCGCACATCAAAACAAACTAATAAATAAATGAGCAAGGGGTCAAAAGAGAGTAATGCCGATTTCAGATACTATATATCCACTCTTGAGTGTTTTACATAAAATCATTTCCTATCTTCCTCCTTTCTGATGTTGTTGTTGTAGTCGCTGTTGTTGTTGTTAAGTTGGGCATGTACCACGTTAATAAGCGAAAAAAAACTGATTTAATCACGTCTTCCTTAGACAAATTAAAATGTTATTATGTTGTTTAGAGTTAAGACCAGAATATGCTGAAAATAAGTCTACCTTAGGGTACAAAGCTCGGCATGAACCACACCAGGAAGCGAAAAATTCCAAGACCACTAACTTTCCTTGTGCATTTTCAATGAGATCCATAAGTTCCTCGGTAGAACGAATATCGGTAAGAGAAGCGCCAAGGTCCCTTTCCCACCATTTTATTCCCTCGCTAGGGGTCTCTGTAGAAGAGGGATCCTACAATGCAAGTAAGAGATGTTTCATGAAATTAAGCGAATATCGCTGCAAGTAAGAAAGGTCCCATGAAACTAAGCAAATAGTGTTACAACAGATGCACCTTCACATACATAGCAGTGCAAAAGATGATAACAGGTATCGACCATCAGAGACATATTTCCATCTATACTGTTCTAAGAAGTTCTCCTGCATGCGTCTTTGCCACTAAAATTAAGTTCAAAGACCGTGTACAGTAAATTTACAAAGACAAGGCCATAATATTAAGAGTTCTGTGTCATTGTGGCTGTTACATTAGCTAAGAAAATCATAATCTTCAGAGTTGTGTATTGTTGTTGTTGTTATTGTCTGTGTGTGAGTGTACGTGTGTGAGTATGTGTGTGTGCGTGTCACCAGTACCTGGAGCTGAGGCTGAGCCTGTTGAATAAGAACTCGCGATGTTCCATGGTCGATTGCGTTAAATGACAAATTTAAGTGACGATTGAGGGGGGAAAATAAGGACACAGATGATTTTTCGTTCGTTGCTGGAGACAAAGATGAACGCTGAACTACGCTACGAGTGTGACAACACGGATTTGGAAGCAATTCCGCCATTTGACTGCAGAGATCACTTAAAACAACAGATCGCTTGCAAACAATGCGTGAAGGACGTATGTGTACGTCCCAGAGTAACTGAGGGTAGCGTAAACAGAATTCCGATCTTTCGGATCTGCGTCTGTGACTTCGATTCAGACTGCGAATCTCTGAGTAACTTTACGTGTAGGGCTAATTGTGCATGTAACAGTTATGTACTGCCGATCTGTCGGCGTGTCTGTAGGAGTCTAGCCTTGAAATACTTTCCTTTCCTCTGCCTTTTCGTTGTGACGGAAACGTTTGTGCGTGCGCTCTAAGATTCGTGAATTTTTGTGCTTGTCTGCCTTGCGCCATATATGAAAAAAGCCTTTCACAAGATCGAAGGGCGGCGTGACTTCTTCACGTTCTCCTCTTTCATCGTCGACACACTCCCCAGTCCGTGTGCGTGCGTGCGCGTCTCTAGAGAAGTCGCATCATTTTTGGCCATGGCAAAGTTCGAACTAAAGAAGCAGCATTTTTTGCATGTTGAGATTTTTGCGTCCAAAGCTTCGACAGAAATTGTGAATTTTGGCATGCATGATGCATCTTGAAGTAAAAAAAAACAGTTGTTATATTAAAACTTGGAGATCGTGTCAATTCTACTGATGACTCGTAGTCTTACTTTTCCTTATGTGGTTGTTACGTGGAAGCCACGTAATTGGTCGGAAAGGCAATCTTTTTACATCATTTTGCTATTTTTTGCTAGCTTAGTTCTTTTTTTTTAATTTGATACTTAAAAGCCGTTCTTTTTATGAGATCCGTACGCGTGTCCCGGAGAAATGCGAAGCCTCTCTAGGATCGTACTGACACGTGCCTCCTAACAAATGGCACACTTGAGAAAATGCATTTCGTCAAATGAGAAAAGATACATAAAATGAGGTATAATAAAAGTTCTTTTCTTTTAGGCTATTGGCTTTTAAAAGGCCAAGTGCATGCTCAAATCAAAGGATGGACCTCAGGTTGGTTGACCGCACTTACAGGTGGTACATGGGCCTCAAAATATAGGTAAATAAATGGAAAACCCACGGAAAGATAAAGGGTATGTTCTTCTTTTAGGTGATCTCTTAATTAACACACACAAGAAGCTCTCTCTCTCTCTCTCATATAGAACATCATCTTTTTCTCTCTTGTACTCTCATGGTCTCTTCACTCACGTACACGCACACACAAAGATCAAGGGTATGTCCTCTTTACACGCTCATGATCTTTTCATGCACATTGAGGATATCCAAAGGGTGAAGAAAACATCATGAACTTCATTGAACTCACGTTTACTCACTTAAACACGGTATATGATGTCTTATGAATTCCAAACCAGGACAACTACCTCCCTCGGCAATTAAGCGCATAGTACACGATATCCACGTGAATTCCAAACTAGCGAAACTATTTCTTCGCAAGATCATAAACTGCTCGTCATATGGAGAGGTGGCGTGAACCGCTATCAATAAGAGGGCTCACATATGAGTGCCAAGGGGCACTCATACAAACTCCTTGCATACCCCCTTTATACCTCGAATTTGAGTCTTGCAAATCTCTATGCGGGATTATTTCTCTTCCATCATGAGCATTGTTGAGGATTACTCTTTAATCCTCTTCATCATCAACATTGTTAAGGATTATTTCTTAATTCTTCCTCTTAGGGTGTGGTTCAACCAGCTCTTGCCTATCGTTTCTTGAATCTAATGTGTATAATAGTGTTTGTTTTTATTTTCTGGCTGGAAAAAAATTACTTTTGGTGTCCAAAATTGAAGAAGGTTCAATTGACTCCAAGTTCGAAACTGTTTGTTTTTGGCATGTGTGCTCTTGACAATTGAAGAAGGTTCAATTCTATAAAGAGATTTGTGTATTGAGATTGACTCCAAGTTTGAAATTTGTTTTTGGCATGTGTGCTCTTGACAATTGATGTGAATTCTTGTTTATGCATATGGACTTGGAGCCTAAGCAAGTGGGCTCTTCACAATAAGCTCTAGGCACTTTTTCTCTAGACTCATGTTTTCCACTAGCTCTCTTAATCAATGACCTTTGTAGTTTACAAGCATCTCGATTTCCATACCATCTAGTACACATATGTACAATCGAGTCCCAGAGTTGAATGGCAGGCAAGCCCATTATTAATATCAATATTCATAAAATATCATGAGGTAGGCTCTTACCATGTGAAGTTCAATGTACATGTTTGAACACCATGGCTCTAGGATTTACAAGTTAGGTAGAAACATGGTCACACAATGACATTCACTACGACACTTTGGGATAAACATGAAGCAAAGAGCGTTATTTCCCATAGTGCATAAAAACCCTTATTGTAGATTGAGTCATGTAATTAGAGATTGTCCTTGTCTCCCTTGCCATTCGACATGAAAATAAAGGCTTTATGGTGGTGCACAATTTCCTCATAGAACCTTAATGGGGTAGTGCAAAGGGGGGCTAGCCCCCTTCCACAGAGTGCATAGTTTGGGGGGGGGGGGGGGCCTCGGCTCGCAAAGCCGAGATGATAGAACTTTTAGTTGTGGAGATATTATCAGAGTATATATTTTGTCAACTATTTTGACTGTCCTCACTACATTTGTCTATATCGATTCCCATTGTAAAAGTTATATAAGCATGGCCCATGTGAATCCCTACATAACATTGCACACTAGTAAGCCCTTCATCTAGAGTTTTTTTAGATCGCCATATTGGGATCGCATGTATGGATAGCACCATTTTTGTAGCTACATTGCTATTGACAATTTCATAATTAGAGTTCTCTATCTCTTAGTCTTCATCCCTCTTTGCCTGAATTTTTTCTCAAATATGTCTTGACACCAACCTATGGTTGTGCAAAGGAGCAGAATAATGAGAGCAAAGGTTGCTAGATAATTCTATACACATGCCGGATTTGTTAAAGGAAGAAGAGTATGAAACAAGAATGTGGTAGGGCATCTCAATAAGGTACATCATTATCCCGTAGGGCACACTTTATGAGATTTTCAAGTTAAAGAAGGCTATAACCTCTTTATGGTCATAGTAATTAAGGAAGATGCACTCCCAGAAATAGGCAACATATTCCAAAGTGCCTTATGACGCAAGTTAAGGAGGTGTGAGTTCAAGTTTTTCCCACCTTAACTCCCCTTTGAAAGAATGTCATTCTCTTCCAACAATGCTAGAAGACTCCTATCAAGAGAAAGCTCCCTTGATACCTAACCCCGTACCATTGGAACTAACTATGAAAAATACCAAACCCACACAAAGTAGTGTGAGAAGAAAGAAGACATCATGTATAGCCAAATACATGAATATTGGGTTCAACATGACTACGGTCCAATCACACAAGTTTGGGTATCAAAGAAATTTTCTCAAGCACAAGTTATGTGGATACCAAAGATCATTTGGCTTCAACAACGATGTCAAGTTTACCAACCAACCAAACCACCATTTCACAAGAGCATGATCATGGAATCGAAAAAGAATACCAAGTGTAAGCTAGCAAGAAATTTCCACTGGAAGAGTTTAGGAAAGGATCCAAAATGTCAAGTTTTGGGTGCCTAAATGTCTCACGGAAGCGCAAGGAAATTGTGATCAAATCTCGATTACAAAGACACATTGTTCGAAGGTGCATCAATAAACAAACCAAAGATGTAGATCTTTTCAAGCGAAGAAGAAACCACAACGACCTATCAAGAACAAGCAGAAACATTATGAGAGACATGGCTCTTAAAGTCCAAAATCATTCAAGAAAATTTGGGTCCCAAAAGCCCAAATCCACTCTTTAGTGAACTACCCATATATTTGGAGGCGAAACAAGCTCAATCCGATTCAAACCATCAAGGCCTCCACCTGAAGACATTCTCAAGGAAAACCAACTCCAAGGTAACACAATCTCTCAGGTGGCAGCCTAAAGCCAACCAAACCATGACACAAGAAAGAAGAACATCTTTTACTAAGAATAAATAAATATGGCCATCAACATCCTCAACAACCATAAAAGGTACACCAATTGCTCCTGAGGTCAACTGGTTGCGGGCATTCTAGTCATTGGTTGAGAAGTTTCTGTAATCAAAGAAAGAGCCTCTCCATGTGGGAACCATGTGCTTATTGCACAAATAGTCTCTTGCACTCATCCTAAGATTATTTGTGCTTCAAATATGCATCTAATTAGGGCCTTGCACGAGACATGATTGTGACATCCCATGCATGAGAGAGAGAGAGAGAGAGAAACACATTGTAATGTGAGGACTACATCACTTTTGTACTTTTATTTTGCTACTTGGGTTTTTTTTTGCAGGTGATCACATTAGGAGACTTAGTTCATTAGTGGACACTTGAATGTAATCCATAAGGTGCCAGGGGAAAGAATATTATCCAATTATGATGGTACATGATTCACATCATAATGTCAACAACCAATGTCCTTTCTCAATGAGGATATAGTCCTTTTTCAATGCACCTTTTCAGTAGCTAAAAGAGCATGCTGGTCCTAGAGTGACTCATGTGAAGTGGAAAAAAGATAAAGCTAAGTGCTTTTAGTCTCCACTTTTCAGATCATAAAAATGGACACAATTCATGCTTTTTATCAAGTAGTACGGATTATAGCTACTTCACATTGCAACTGTGTCGATTACTCTCCAAGCTTTCCAAGAATCACATGTGGGCACATACAAAGAAAGTGGCATTACACCTTTGAGCTATAGGGTTTCATCCCACTCAAATACTTGGTGCTCTTATAGTTGAGGATTGTTAGATTAAGTCATTCATGCTAGTTACAGGGAACTAGGCCATATGGAAAAGCAATCACATTGCTTTTCATGGAGTAATTGATTCAAAAAAGTTATGGTTGATCAAGGGTCCCTTCTTTTAATAATCAGAGAGTCCTCTTCAACGTGCCTTTGATGATGTTGGTGTTTTACATGTCCATTTTCTACATCATACAATGGCCAAGTTTCAACCACAAAAGTTCTCTGGTCCAATTTCTAGACCATCCATGAGATACTGCAAATTTGCACATCAGAGTCAACCATCCATCCCAAGGTTAACTATTTCCAATGTTTACAATAGGATGACTCATCTACAGCAAGCCCTTGATCATTTTGCTCAATATCTTTTTTCTTGTTTGCATCACTTTGATTTTCTTTTCATCTTAGAGTAGGCATGAATGGGGTCACTCTTCAAGGTTGTGCACAAGGCACTCCTTTCTTTTTCTTGCCCATGCACTACACTAATTAGTATATCTGCCAATAATAATAAAAAAACAGAAAAAATAAAAAGCCAAAAAAAAAAATCCAAGAAGCTTGTGAAATGTATATTGACTTTTTGTTTTGTAGGAACATTACTACCCCATGCTTCCTTGAAGATGATGACATCAACATTTGCCGAACATGATAGAATCAAAGAGGGAGGGAGTTGTGGGAGTAGAGACTCACAAATGCATCTTTTCATCCCAGTTTACTATAACTTTTATGGGATGAAAAGATGCACAATCACATGCACTGATTTCTTTTTTTATAAGTGTGCCATTATACCTCTTATTTGCTCAATCAGAATGATTAAGCATGCTTGGACACTCTCACCTCATTGTATTAGGAAAGAAACTAAGCTCATGTTGCTTACCTTCAAAAATAGTTAGAGTAAGCATATAAATGAAGGTGATCCTATGGAAAACTTTCTTTAAAAGATCAAATCTTTGAAGAAGCAAATGATTGCTAGAAATGAATTTTTTTCCAAACAATTAATTGTGCATACTTTTCTCAATGGGTTTCTTGATTCTTATAAGATTTTTGCTTTCACTATTTAAATATGTAGTTTCTCTTTTCTTGCAAGAAGATCCATCCAGGCAAAACATAATCAAATCCATTATGCTAGTTGTAGGTCAAGCTTTCATTGTTAGTCATAAGGGAAATAGTAAATGTGGCTTTTGCTCTCGTAGGAAAACATTGTAAATGTTGCACAATAAAAGAAGGAGGACAAGGGTGAGAAGAAAACGAAAAAGTAGAAATAGTTTTACAAGCACTATAAGACAAAGTATCATGTTATAAAGCATTGTTCTAAAAATTGTTGCTAAGGAGGTGAAGAAGAAAGAGGTAGAAATTGTTATTGTACACAACTATACTTCTAAAGTTGAGTTTGCTAACCTAGTGCATAATTAAGAATGGATATTTTCTACACAAAGAAGTTTTGATTACTCATCTCATTATCATACTATTTCTATTTTGGATTTATATGATGGAAACTTTGATGATGCTGCAAACAAACATAGTTTCTTCACCTCACTTGAGCTTGCCCCTATTGGGAATACAATCACATGCACAAGCAAGCCCCGTTATCCTATCATGTGAGTTGCATAAATTATCCTTACTGATAGCACATTCACACTATCATGCTTTGTATGTTTTCATAATCAAGAAGAATATGTTACAAGTATCAAAACTTTGCAAGAATTGTAGTGAACATTCTTGACGACAAGTGTATGATTCATGATCTCTTTGATGATGATAACATCAGTGCATCCACAATCTTATTTTTGGTTTTTATATACTCATAAATTATGGAAATCTTATGGATGATTATGCATGTGCAATTCAAGATGCATCTCAAATGCAAAACTTTGGCATAAACATTACGGCCATCTTAATATTTCTAGTTTGGTTGGCCTACAATATTTTGATATGGTGTCATCTTTGTGTAAGCTTGATGCACCATCTAAACATGTATGCGAGGGTTGCATTTTGGTAAGATGCAACATTCCTCCTAAGGTGGTATATTATGAGCTAATCATCATAGTGATGTTTGTGGTCCTATGTAGACACCATCTCCAATCAAGTCAAAGTCTGAATTTTTTATGTGCTTTGAACAATCTTTAGCTATGGCAAAAATTATCTTGACATGTAAAATAGCAACCCTCCATTTTGATGGAGAGGGACAGTGTATGTCTTTGGATTTTTAATGCATTTTTTATTGAGCATGGGATAAAGTGCCAATGTAAAGTGTTGTATACACCTTATAGAAGTTTTCTGAGAGAAAAAAATGCCATGGAAATGAAAAGATGTATGGTAAACAATTAGGCATTACCTCATAGTTTTTAGCTTGTGGCTATAATGTGTGATAATTTATAATTAATAGATATCTCACGAAGGCATTACAATGTGTCATTCCTTATGAGTTTTGGCATGGCCATAAGCCAACCATCACTCACATATGTGTTTTTGGTGGTTTAGCATATGCATTAATGTATGATCAACAACATAAGAAATTGGATGATAAGGCTATAACAATGATTATTTTTTTTGTATTGTTATTCAAGCAATGACTATCACCCAAAAACTAACTTTCATGTATCAAGCAAACTTCATAGAGTTCAAATTATGTGTATGACACTTTGGTGCCCCTCTTCACTATTGAGAAGTCAAATGTATCCCGAGTACAACAACTTCTCATCCTATGCACTTTTTAAGATGGGATACAGATAATTCCAGTTTTTATGCTAATGTTCATGACATGCTCATTCATGATAGAGCATATATTGATGAGGTAAAAATTATGCCAAAATTGCATTAGGAAACATATCAATTGAATCTTCTTTTTTATAGAATTACCAATCATGAATAATGAAGAGATTAGATCTACCATTGTTGAGATTGAGCTTGATTGTCCATACATTCATGAGATATCAACTCTTAATCTAAAAGTTTCTAGCATGGAGGATACTATTAGGATGATCCTTGATGTCATCAGAAAGCTTGAAAACCTACTAGTAGGGACCTCCACACAAATGGAAGCTCCATCTACCAAACCATCCAATACTCAAATTCCAATGATGGAAATTGGAATGTCATCTAGTAGGGATATCCAATTGTAAGTTAAAGATTTGAACCCACCAAAATACCATGGTCAAGTGAGTTATGGATGTTGGAGTTTGAGGTCTATGGAAGCACGCGAACAGCACAAGGAGGAAGAAGAAGTTTGGAGCACAACACACAATACTAAATTCATTACCACTAGAATGTACAAAGATGATTAACTTGTTAGGGCCATAGACATACGTACAAGCCGAGGGAAAAAACCTCCTAAAGAGGGAAAAAGTGCCCCTATGGTCCTAGTCTACTCATGCACATCACTACCTAAATACATCAATAAATCCCCCCATGGAGTGATGCGGTGAACAAGGAGCTGGCACTCATGTATAAGGAAGTGCCAAGCTATCTGGAATCAATCCACAAAAGGAAGTAAGCCCAAAGCTTTGCAAAAAGCTTCAAAGTTCTCCCTAGGTAGAGCCTTTGTGAAAAGTTCTACTGATGTTCTCCTGCGTGAGCACATATGCCAAGCTGATCTCTCTAGCAAAGAACGTATCCCTGACATAATCATAATGCACCTCAATGTGCTTAGTGCAAGCATGGAACACAGATTCCTCTCAACTTCCAATGCGCTCTGACTATCAGTGAAGATGGTGGTGGAAGAAGACTGACCGACACCCAAATCAACCATAAGGCATCTAAGCCACACACACTCAATAGTCGCTGTGAAAGCTGCCCTATACTCAGCCTCACAACATCAAATGCATGTCCACCATCATGAAGACTCAATCGTAATCTTGTCTCCATAGGAGTGGCAATAGATTTACAGTCTTCAAGGCAAAACGGCTACAATAATGTGTCAATATATTTTAATCTTTGACACAGAGATATTCCACGATCAACTTGCATAAAACGAATGCCCAAATAATGATGCAAATTCCCCAAATCAGACATCTCAAATGAGGCATACAAATCAGCCTTAAAATCAGCAATATGCTTCTCATGAGGACCAGTGAGCAGCATGTCATCAATATACACAACAATGATCAAAAGCACATCATTAGAATGCTTAACATATAAGGTGCTTTCAGTTGGACTGTTCTCAAAACCATGCGCAATCAAATAGGCATGTATCTTCTCATACCGAGCACTTGGTGCTTGCTTCAAACCATGCAATGCCTTTTTCAACCTGCACACTTGGTTTTCATGCAATGCCTTTTTCATCCTGCACACTTGGTTTTCAGCCTGCACACATGATGAGCTGCAAATGCACAGATGCTATGAATAGTAGTCATTCGACATCTAGGAGCAAAGGTCCCATCAAAATCAATGCCTCTTTCCTGAGCATAACCCTTTGCAACAAGGCTAGCTTTATACCTATCAATTGTTCCATCAGGTTTTTGCTTCAACTTATATACCCACTTAGTGCCAATGGCCTTCTTGCCAGGAAGCAAGTCACATAAAGTCGAGGTACCATTTTTCATGATAGCATCATATTCAGATTGCATAGCAACTATCCAATTTTTTAAATTTTGTGCTTCATCAAACGAAACAAGCTCACTCTCATTACAGAGACTAGATGCAGCCGTAGCATCGCAATCTGATGCAAAAGAGGCACTATGAGAACCAGAACGAGTATGATATGGTAGAGGAGCATCTAATTTTCTATCATGCAAAGTTTGCACTAGCCATTTTGGCATAGCTTTTGCCTCCTCAATATCAGCTCTCTCATCAACAAGTGCATCATGTAATCTGCATCAGAAATGGAATGTTCTGCATCATCGCATGAAACATGTAAAGGCCAAGAAGTGGCCTCATTAGGACCAACACTAGACTTTCCACTTGTAAAAGGAGGCTTCAAAGTATTATACATGTCTTTGGAGCTAACAGATGTCTCCTTAGTACATGAAAGTAATGGATGAATATCATCTTCCACAAAAACAACATCACGACTAACCAAAATGTGTTTAGTATGTGGATGATATAGACAATAACCTTTGCTTTCCGAACTACACCCAACAAAAATACATTTCACTACTTTATCATCCAATTTTCTTTGTTGTTGTTCAGGCACTAATGCATATGCCAGACAACCAAAAACATGGAGATGAGCAATAGAGGGCTTGCGATCATGTCAAGCCTCATATGGAGTGATAGACTGTAGTGCTTTAGTGGGACACCTGTTAAGTACATATGTTGCACACATTACAACCTCAAGCCAGAAACTATGTGGTTAAGCCTGACTCTTGACCATACACCTTGCCATCTCCATGAGTGACCTATTCTTCCATTCAACAACTCCATTCTGTTGAGGTGTATATGGCACTGTACACTGATGTTTTATCTCGCATTTGGCCATAAATGCATTAAAGTCAAAAGACATATATCCCCCCCGATCAAAACGGAGGGTGCCCATTTTACATGTTGACAGATTTTCAACCAAAACCAAAAACGTTTTGAAGCCATAAACACTTCGGACTTTGCTTTCAATGGATATACCCATGCATGCTTGGAAAAATCATCAATGAAAGTCACAAAGTAAAGATAGTTTCCAAAAGAAGGTGTATGCATAGGACCACAAACATCACTATGTACAAGCTACAATTTTTGAGTATCTCGAATTGAACCATCTTTGGGGAAGGATGAACTTTGCATTTTGCGCAAAATATAGCCTTCACAAACATGTTTATCGGGTGCCTTAAGTTTGGGCAAAGAGGATACCATTTCAGATTTTTGCAGGCGTAGAAAACTGGCAAAATTCAGATGACCAAAGCATGCATGCCAAAAGCTTTGCATCTAACATACCCTGAGAATCATGTATTGCACATGCTGAATCATTCACATATTTTTCATAATCTATGAGCTTATACAACCCATGACATAAAATGCCAGAAGCAATAATCATGTCGCCATTTTATAGATCATGAATTGTACATCTGTTATCAACAAATTTCACAACCAAGACAATCTTGGCTAATTCTAAAAGTGATAATAGGTTTTTCTTGATCCCTAGCATAAATAAAGCATCTGAAAAAGTGAAAGAATTGCCATCAACAGTAGTCACAATGATCTTACCAACTCCCATGACAGGATAATAGGAGTTGTTGGCGCATGTGACAATATTCCCTGTAGGGGCAAGCTCAAGTGAAGTGAAGAAACTATGGTGCGAGGTATATGTTTGGTTGCCGCACTTCAAAATACCAAACATCTGAATCTATTGCAGACATACACTGCCCATGAGAAGATGGGTCAAAACTACAAACAATAGTAAATGCCCATTCTTCATTCTGCACAAGATTAGCAGACTCTATTTTTTATGTAGAGGCCTTTGTAACAACAATTCCGGCCTCTTTCTTCTTTGCCTCTTTAGCAGCTAGTTTTGGATAGCTCTTAATGACATGATCATTTTCTTTATAGTCTTTGCAAAACAATTTCTTCTTTTCTAATTTCTTCTCATCTCTATCTTGCTTCTTTGATTGTGTAGAATTAGCACATTTCTGCTTACTAGTAAAAGAGCTCCATTTACCTTTACCCTTCTGATTAGCGATAAAAACTTGATCTATAACATGCATAATGGACTTGTTCTGCCTAGACTAATATTCTTGCAACAGAACAGAGACTAACTCCAGAAATGTTAAGGCATTTGGATTGCCTTTCATCATCAAACGAAGAGTATAAGCAAAACTCTGATATGAATCAGGAAGACCATTCAGAACAGTATGCACAAGTGAAGTGTCAGGCAAGACTTCATGAATAGAAATTAACTATTCCTTCAAACCTTTGATCTTTGTTAAAAAATTGTCCATAGAATCACCTTCATTCATATGCTCACTCTCCAATTGTTTTTGGAGGTAAGAAACATGAGCCTCATTCCTAGCCTGGTACAATGTGGTAAGTGTATCCCAAGCATCCTTAGCTATTTTGCAAGAGTGAATGTGAGGAATAATGGCATGTTTGACAGACAAGGCTATCAATGAATGTGTGTGAGCATCTTTGCAATCCCAATGAATTTGCTCTATAGTAGGTGCAACAAGAACCGCAACACGAACAAGAATTTGTAGAATATCACCATCTTCGACGCCATTTGCATCAGTCTTAGTACCTATATTTGCAGGTGTGGTAGGATGTTTTTCAACACCCTGCACAATATTCCACAGTCCTTTTGCGACCAATACATGATGCATCATATAACCCCACAATGGGTAATTTGTACCATCCAACTTATCCTCAACAACCAACATCTGAAGTACATCACTCCTTTCAACCATGGCCACTAACTAAAATACCCTAATGTAGAAAAATGATTGTATCTCAAAAAGTTGAACAGAACTCCCCTATCGAGTTCTACTAAACCTATAGTAGACTTTGAGACGCTTATATTGGTGAACCAAAACCTGTATATATCTTTGGCAAAAAAAGACAAAATTTCCTACACAAGCACTACGATAGTGCATTCAGAGGCCGAAATGAGCTCAAATCGCGATTTCAGCACATATAGCAAAGCTGTTTTGATCTCCTAATCACCCTGAGTATGCTCACCAATTTTTGTATGAATTTGAGACTGTGATCGGAGGGGTGTTGATGATGCCCTAGATGAAACGATGACCTGGTCTAATACCAATTGTTGGAGTTTGAGGTCTGCAGAAGCACGTGAACAATGCAAGGAAGAAGAAGAAGCTTGGAGCACAACACACAATACTGAATGTATTACCACTAGAATGTAAAAAGATGAGTAACCCATTAGGGCAATAGGCATATATACAAGCCGGAGAAAAAAACCTCCAAAAGAGGGAAAAAAGTGCCCCGGTGGTCCTAGTGTGTTCACACAAATCACTACCTAAATATATCAACACTGAGATAACAGGTGCGGTGGAGCAATGGACATATAGTTTGATGAACATCACTCACAATTGATGGAGAAAATGAACATCACTCACAATTGATGGAGAAAGATCGAGTAAGATAAGATAGAACTGGCTACTTGGGAAAAATTTAAAGTTATATTTTAAAACAATTTCCTTCCATTTTATGAGTGCACCCAAGCATTGGATGCCTAGTTCTTCTTGTAGTAGCATCGACTCATTATGCAAGACTATGCAGATAAATACAAGGAAATTTATTAAAGATTCCTTATCAAGTGCCACACTTTCTTTATGTCCATGAGTTTGTGCTTGGTCTTCATGAGGCATTGTGCCTACTAGTGTGCAAGGAGAGCTGCCACTCTTTGAATGAGGTTTTAGAATTGGCCTTGGTGTTGGAGGATGGGTGACACTTGTGACCATATCCTAGAATAGAAAAAATGACATGGATGATATTTAGGAAGCCTACAACTTTAGTTCTAGTTTCTTGTAAGTAAGTGAACATGTTACAAACTTCTAGTCATGGAAAGAGGAAGATAATATCTTCCATCACTTACATAGCATTTCAACATTGTATTTTGACACAACAATAGAAAGCAAAGGCTTTCCATGAGGGCCTTTGTTATGGATGTCTAGGATGACATGTGTATCGATAGTGTCCTAAGAAGAAAACGATTTTGGCATTGATGGTGGTGGAGAGAAAATATTCTTCTTTATCGGCTACTCCATCATCCCCTTTTGATTTCGATCTTTCGGCTACAGATAAAGAGATGGACCCTCCATCTAAAAATAATCAACCCATCTTAAATATTACAATTATCAAGAGGGTAACTAATGTGCTAGATGTGGTTTGGTCTCTAGTTGTGTAGAAGAGCTATCATTTTCTCAACACCGAGCTATTTGTCATGAAAGGGAAGGTAAATGGAAATCTTGCAAGCTACCTCTCAAAGACTAGGGACAACTATTGCATAGCAATCTATTGGAAATGAAGCATTGTGAGAGCTTGAATGGGTCGATATGTCAGAGGTGCATCTAATTTTCTATCTCTCAAAGTTTGCACTAGCAATTTATGCATAGTTTTAGCCTCTTCTATGTTAGATCTCTCATCAAAAATTGCATAATGTAAATTTGCATCAAAGATGGAATGATCCGCATTATGATGTGACACTTGTAAAGGCTAGAAATTACCTCATTTGGACCAACACTTGACTATCCACCTATAAAAAGGGGTAAAAAAGTGTCATATAGATCGTTAGAGCTAATGAAAGTCTCCTAGGTACATGAAAGTAATGGACAAATTGCATCTTCCACATAAACAACATCATGTCTAACCAAAATGCATTTATTCTGTGCATGGTACAAATGATAGTTTTTGCTTTCAAAATTGTACCCAACAAAAATACATTTCACTTGTTTATCATCCAACTTTTTATGTTGTTGTTTAGGCACTAATGCATATGTGAGACAATCAGAGACACAAAGATGAGCAACATATGGCTTGCAACCATGCCAAGCCTCATATGCAGTGATTGATTGCAGTGCTTTAGTGGAACACCTATTAAGTACACATGCTTCATACATAAAAGCCTCAAGCTAGAAGCTATGTGGCAAAGCTTGACATTTGATCATACACCTCACCATTTCCATGAGAGACATGTTCTTTCTTTCAACAACTTCATTTTCTTGAGGTGTATATGACATTGTACATTGATGTTTTATCCCATGCTAAGCCAAAAATGCATCAAAATCTGAAGACATGTATTCCCTACCTGGATCAAAATGAAGGGTGCCCAATTTTCTATTGGACCTCGAGGTCTGCACAAGCACATGAACAACACAAGGACGAAGAAGAAGATTGGAGCACAACACAACACTAAAATTAATTACCAAGTGAATGTACAAATATAAGTGACCTATTAGGGTTATAGGCACATATATAGGAAGGGGGAAAAAACCTCCTAAAGAGAGAGAAAAGTGTCCAGTAGTCCTAGGTGTGTTCACACACATGACTACCAAAATATATCAACAAATCCCCCTAGGAGTGATGTGGTAAACAAGTGCACTCATGTATAAGGTAGTGCCAAGCTATGTGGACAAAGATCAATCAACAAAAGAAAGTAAGCCCAACGCTTTGTGAAAAGCTTCAAACTTCTCCCTAGGTAGAGCTTTTGTGAAAAGGTCTACAATGTTATCCTATGTGGGTGCATATGCCAAACTGATCTCTCCAGCAAAGAACCTATCCTTGACATAATGATAATGCACCTCGATGTGCTTTTTGCAAGCATGGAACATAGGGTTCCTCACAATTGCCAATGCACTTTGACTATTAGTGAAGATGATGGTGGCAAAAGACTAACCAATGCCCTAGTCAACCAAAAGGCTTCTAAGCCACACACACTCAACAATCACTATGAAAGCTTCCCTATACTAAGTCTCACAACTAGAAGTGTCCATAGTAGGCTACCAAGCATGAAGCAAAAACCACAGATGAGTGTAATAGCAACCAACCCAATCTGAAAAAACGCATGTAAATCTAGTGGTAATAATCTTGATTAGGATAAAACAACCCAAGTAGCCAAGTACCACTCAAGTAGTGAAAGATGCACTTAGCCGTCTACCAATGCTTGACACCTAGGAAATGCATAACCTGCTTATCTGAGAGATAATAAACTGAATATCAGACCAAGTTATGCATAAGTATATCAAGCATCCAATAGCCTGCTGATAGAGAACAACATCAAATGCATCTCTAGCATCATGAAGGCTCAATCGTAAACCTGTTTCCATAGGGATGGCAATAGGTTTTCAATCTTCAAGGCCAAAATGCTACAATAATATGTCAATATATTTTTTTTGACACAAAGCGATTCCCCCATCAACTTGCATAAATTGAATGCCTAAATAATGATGCAAATGCCCCAAATTTGACATCTCAAAAAAGGCATGCAAATTAGCCTTAAATTCAGCAATATGCTTCTCTTTAGGACCAGTGAGCAACATGTCATCAAGATACACAACAATGATCAGAAGTACATCACTTGCATGCTTAACATATAAGGTGCTCTTAGTTGGACTGTTCTCAAATCCATGTGCAATCAAGTAGGCATGTATCTTTTCATACCAAGCACATGGTGCTTGCTTCCAACCATATAATGCCTTTTTTAATCTACACACTTTGTTTTGATGCCCTTTCTACACAAAACCACAAGGCTGAAATACATACACTTCTTCATGTCAGTCACCATTCAGAAATGCAGTTTTAATGTCTGATGTACATTCCAACCATGATGAGTTGGAAGGGAAGATATAATACGAACGACGGCCATTTGGCAAGTGGGCTCAAAGGTCTCATCAAAGTCAATGCTTCACTCTTGAGCATAACCTTTTGCAACAGGCCTAGCCTTATACTTGTCAACTATTCCATCAGGCTTACGTTTAAGCTTGTATACCCATTTACTACCAATGGCCTTTTTATCGAGAGGCAAATCACATAAAGACCAGGTACCATTTTTCATAATAGCATCACATTCTGATTACATAACAACCAATCAATTTTCTAAATTTTGTGCTTTGTCAAAGAGATAGGCTCATTCTTATCACAAGGACCAGAGGCAGCCATCGCATAGCAATCTAATGCAAAGGAAACACTATGAGATCCTGAAAAAGTACGATATGATAGAGGTGCATCTAATTTGCTATCTTTTAAAGTCTACACAAACCATTTAGGCATTGTAGAGGAGGTATTGGGGTACCCACTTCCAATAATATCAGGTTGTATACACTTCTAGTACTCCGTCTACTCAAGGGGGTTTCTCCTTAGGGAAGTATACCCTGTAACATTCCTGTGTGCAGGTAAATTCACTAACAACAGAGACACCGACAGAAGAGAAAATGTACATTCGTGGAGAAAGGACCAATGACAAGGTGCTCATAAGAGAGGAAACCCAACTTCTTAACTCAGAAAATGATTACAGAAGGCCACAATGCTACAAAAGGATGAAACAGAGGGCTAGCATGCCATTCCAGAAACTAACCAGAAGCGATATAAAGAGGGCTGACTGACATAGTGAATACAACAAAGAAATTAACTAGAAGCAGTACAAGATCGCTGACCGACATAGTGACTTGATCCACAAGAAATTCACCGATGCACGCCAAATGACTAGGTCCAAGCCACTCAATCACCCTATAATGCTAATCACCAACTCCACTAGGAAGTCCACGCTCTGTATACTCACCACAGAGTGACCTCCAATAGTCTGCCTATAGCATCATAATGCAAAGAGTAGACTAGAAAATAGCCTCAACTAGCATCAACAAATGATGCTAATGATGATATACAATCGTCTCGAAGATCCACACTCCCCCAAATGAGTGCCAAACATCTTTTTATATAGACTCTAGAGAGGCTAGGGGTAGCCTTTCCGAATCCCAACCTTGATTGCCACACGCACCAAAGTGGTGGCCAAAGAGATGGAGGAGTGGACTAATTATGGCTCTGGTAACCAACTTCAATTAGGACCCCAATTATAGCTTCTGACACCACCAAAGCTTGGCGGAAGTATTCCCTGCATTAATTTTCACTCTGACACTTCACTGAGGAAATATACCTCGTGTGTCATTTGCCACCCAAGGTCACTCATGGTGGAGCCCCAACTCAATAGGTGGTAGTCACCGAGTTACCTTGCAAAAATAAGTCACCCATGTGTGCCATGTTTAAAGGGAGGTGCCCAACTTGCATTAATGGTTGGCGCAATGATGAGAGAGAGGAAATAGGTAGACGCTTAAAATCATGCCCAATGGGAGTTGGAGGTGGACGGGAAAGATTGGAGGTGCCAAATGATGCAACAAGTGGTCGCCCCACATCTTCTTGGTGGTTTCCCAACTATCGTCTTGCTGCACTAGAAGAGGAGAATGCTCGCCGCCATACACAATTCCAAACTTTACAAGAGGCTCATAGCATATTGGAAGTACAGTTACAGAACACAGACCAGGAAGCAATCCAAGTGGTAGAAGGCCATCTACAGACACAACTAGAACGCAACTCAAAGCTTCAACAAAATATGGCCCTACTCAAGCGACACCTTGCAGTCGCTCATGAAGAGAATCGACGCCTGCAACTACAGAATCAGGAAAACCTAGAAGCAGCTATCGAAAGCACACCTGGGGCACCCATCAGTCCCTCAAAGTCTCAAGCTGTGACCCCCAACAATATCAAGATCATCCTAGAAGACTATGCTACTCTACTCGAAGCACATGATCAGTTGTCAGAAGAATTGGATCAATTGAAGCAACAACGACGGAAGGACATGACAACTTTGCCTCAAGTCAGTGCTTCAACCTCGTCTCTATTCATTGACTCAGCAGGCCTATAGGATTTACAAAAACAAGTCACAAAATTGCAAACACGACTATTACAGTATGAAAGGCCGCCATCACCACCCGAGGCACCAGTAGAGGAAGAAATCGCATCAATTCCGATGGAACAGACTTTTGATGATGACTATGAACTGCAACCAGTTCCGGGTGGGAGAGTAACTAATGAGGGTCAGGACACATTTGAAGCGCCACGACCAGCATGGTTAAAACAAGTTGAAGACATAGGGTGCTCACATGAAGATCGAACTATAGTGCAAAATCAGGCAATGCACGTCATCGAAGAAACAGTATTACAGTCTAGTTATTTCAAGAACTTGTCGTCCAGACGTCTCATCCTATCGTCAGAACTTCAATACAGGCCTTACTATGTCATTTTGGCTGATTACAATGCGGAAATATAGAGAGTCACTGAGAAGATCCCCTCCTTCGCAACACAGTTTCAACCTGAGGACCTCCCTCCTGATGTGCAGAAAGGTAGGATCTATCAACCGACATGGTGGCAAAAGCTCCTAGAGACATATCCTGAAATGCTCCGCACATGGAACCACGCTCCTTTACATCTAATATACAATCCATGCTACGGCCCGGTTCCACGACGTAGATCATGGAAAGCATTCAACATTAAAGTGCAGAACAACGCACAATGCAAGGAATGGCTCAACTACCCGTACATAGCGCCACCACAAGGACCACCATCAGTAGCCTACATGATGGCCACAATTTGACATTGGATGCCTCGACTGAAGCCCATGCTAGATGTGGCAGCCCAAATGATGCTTAAGATTTTGGATATGATGCAGGTAGTACTGAAAACCTTTAGAAATGCAGCTGCACCATAGGTATGTCTACCGGGATTTACCAATGGAAATTACGATTTGGTGTATGACATGAGCACCACCCCCAACATTCGTGTGGCTTACACAATACCTCCCTGCATGCTATAAACAGACATTCGAAGACATGTTTAGATCAACTTTTTGGGAGTATCACTCGGAGGTCTTCACACCAAAACCTACATACCTACTTCATCTTTTTGCATGCGAACAAGCTATGTATTCTGAGTACTACACTACACCGCAACCAGAGGTCCCAGGTGCAATAAATTGGGATGCATTGGAAGCTGACCTAGCAAGAGGCTTAAGGATAGGAGAACATGAACTAGCCACCAACATCATCCAATACTATATTGACCACCCTATAGAGCAAAGGTCTATCAGGGGTGACAGACGCTAGGAAGGGGGGAGTGTCGGCATACAAGTCATAAGTAGAGCATGCAGGCATAACGAAGCAGTCATGCATAATACGGCAACAAGGCCCAATCATTCTTTTCATAAACAATTTCCAACTCAAGTGATTTTCATCACTATGCTCACATTGTAAATCCTCTTTTTGGTAGAATAGACTCCATTTTGTTCAAGCCGAGGAGTCCTCAAGCTTGAAGAGTATTAGAATTAGCTACATACCTATTTTCATAATTTTTAGACTCCGTTTGAGCCCTCAAATAGGATCTAGAACCTAATTTTTAACTAGGCCGGACACTAGGTCTGGACAAGGCCAAAGCTAGTAAGAAAACTGGAAAAAGGGTAGGAGGGGAAGAGACTTTCCTCAGTCAGTTGCCTATCTATTAACTTAGAAGGCAAATAAAACAATGTATTCTGGAATAGCCAACATATCAAATCCATGATGACCAATAGATGATGTAAATGACTGTTAGAAAAATATTTAGAAAAAAATCAAAAGAAAAAAATACAAAAAAATTAGACAAAATCAGAGTATATATATATATATATATATATATATATATATATATATATATATATATATATATATAGAGAGAGAGAGAGAGAGAGAGAGAGAGAGAGAGAGAATTGATTGAAAAAAAAAGAAAAAAATGATGAGAAAAAGGTATAGAAAAAGAGTGGAAAAAATATATGAAAAATCAAGTGCAAATTCAGTAAAAGAAAAGACATCAAATCTTAAAACTTTTTATTTATCACTATCTATTTTTTATTTTTTATTTTCTTAATTAAGTAATTCCTTTCTTTCCTAAGTAAGCACAAAAAACAATAGAAATCTTGCTTCACCTGTAATGATAACCTATTTTGAGTCTTGAAAATCACGAATGGTGTGAGGTTTGGAGGAAATCTTTTACTTCAAAGTAATATTTTTTCTCTTTCTCAAACATTACTCATGATGAAAAAGTGTGTATGTGTGGTGTATTTTCTTTTTGACTTTATAGGATGGTGAATACAAAAGAACTTTCTATTCATAATTTCAAAGCTGAACCAGTGGTGGTGTCAAGGGGACATTGGTTCCTAGATAGTGAGTCAGTTGAAGAAGTTTTGGAGTTAGAAGCTAATGCAGAACAAGATCTTCTTGAAGCAGAACAGATAATTAAGGAGCTTAAGGAAACCATCAGGATCATTGGTCAACATATTTTCACAGTGAAGGTCAAACGTAACGCATAAACAATGCTATGCCAGGAATTCTATACATGTTAGAGGGTGACTGCCAATTATAAGAGGTGGAAGGCAGTGGGACTCCACAAAATTTTGGAAGAAGCTATTGGAGTTAGACGTCTGCAGAAGCATGTGAACAGCACAAGGAAGAAGAAGAAGCTTGGAGCACAACACACAATACTGAATGTATTACTAGAGAATGTACAAAGATAAGTAGCCCATTAGGGCAATAGATGTATATACAAGCCGGGGGATAAAACCTCCTAAAGAGGGAAAAAAGTGCCCCGGCGGTCCTAGAGTGTTCTCACACATCACTACCTAAATATATCAACAAATCCCTCCTGGGACTGATGCGGTAAACAAGTAGTTGGCGCTCATGTATAAGGAAGTGCCAAGCTATGTGGAAATCACTCCACAAAAGGAAGCAAGCCCAAAGCTTTGCGGAAAGCTTCAAACTTCTCCCTAGGCAAAACCTTCATGAAAAGGTATGCAATGTTCTCTTGCATTGGTACATATGCCAAGCTCATCTCCCCAGTAGAGAACCTCTCCCTGACATAATGATGCATGGAACACAGGGTTCCTCGCAATTGCCAATGCGCTCTGACTGTCAGTGAAAATGGTGGTGGCAAAAGACTCACCAACACCCAAATCAGCCATAAGGCATTTGAGCCACACACACTCAACAGTAGCTGTGAAAGCTGCCCTATACTCAGCCTCACAACTGGAAGTGGCCATAGTAGGCTGCTTCTTGCTCAACCAAGATATACATGAGCTACCAAGCACGAAGCAAAAGCCACTAGTGGACAAATGAGTGTCATAGCAACTAGCCCGGTCTGAGTCGGAAAAAGCATGCAAATCTGGCGCTAGTGATCCCCCCTTGGGATAAAACAACCCAAGTAGCTGAGTACCACTCAAGTAGCAAAAGATGTGCTTAACCCCCTGCCAATGCTTGACACTTAGGCAATGCATAAACCTGTTCATCTGTAAGACAACAATTTGAATATCTGGCCGAGTAATGCATAAGTAAATCAGGCATCCAACAGTTTGCTGATAGAGGACAGCATCAAATGCATCTCCAACATCATGAAGACTCAATCATAAACCTGTCTCCATAGGAGTGGTAATAGGCTTACAGTCTTCAAGGCCAAAACACTGCAATAATGTGTCAATATATTTCATTTGAAACAAAGCCAATCCACCATCAACTTGCACAAATTGAATGCCGAAATAGTGATGCAAATGCCCCAAATCAGACATCTCAAATGAGGCATGCAAACCAGCCTTAAAATCAGCAATATTCTTCTCAATAGGACCACTGAGCAGCATGTCATCAACATAGATAAAAATGAGCAGAAGCACATCATTAGCATGCTTAACATATAAGGTGCTTTCAGTTGGACTGTTCTCAAAACCATGTACAATCAGATAGGCATGTATCTTCTCATACCAAGCACGTGGTACTTGCTTTAAACCATATAATGCCTTCTTTAACCTGCACACCTGGTTTTCATGCCCTTTCTGCACAAAGCCACGGGGCTGAAAAACATACACTTCTTCATGCAAGTCACCATTTAGACATGCAGTTTTAATGTTCAACTGAAGTACATTCCAACCATGATGGGCTGCAAGTGCACAGATGCTCCGAACAGTAGTCATACGGCATGTAGGTGCAAAGGTCTCATCAAAATCACTGCCTCTTTCCTGTGCATAACCCTTTGCAAAAAGCCTAGACTTATACGTGTCAACTGTTCCATCATGCTTATGCTTCAGCTTCTAAACCCACTTAGTGCCAATGGCCTTCTTGCTAGGAGGCAAGTCACATAAACACCAAGTACTGTTCTTCATTATAGCATCATATTCAGATTGCATAGGAGCAATCCAATTTTCTGAATTTTGTGCTTCGTCAAATGAAACAGGCTAATTCTCATCACAGAGACTAGATGCAGCTATAGCATAGAAATCTGATGCAAAAGAGGCACTATGAGAGCGTGATCGCGTATGATATGACAAAGGTGCATCTAATTTGCTGTCACGCGAAGTCAGCACCAGCCATTTTGACATAGTTTTTGCCTCCTCAATGTCAGCTCTTTCATCAACAAGTGCATCATGTAAATCTGCATCAGAAATGGGATGATCTCCATCATCACATGAAACCTGCAAAGGCTGAGAAGCTGCCTCATTAGGACCAACACTAGACTGTCCACCTATAAAAAGAGGAAGCAAAGTATCATACATGTCTTTGGAGCTAATAGATGTCTCCTTTGTACATGAAAGCAATGGCTGAATAACATCTTCCACAAAAACAACATCACGGCTAACCAGAATGTGTTTAGTCTGTGGATGATACAGACGATAGCCTTTACTTTCACAATTGTATCCAACAAAAATACATTTTACTGCTTTATCATCCAATTTTCTGCGATGTTGTCCAGGCACTAATGCATATGTCAAACAACCAACAACACATAGATGTTCAAAAGATGGCTTGCGATCATGCCAAGCCTCATATGGAGTGATATATTGCAACGCTTTAGTGGCGCACCTGTTAAGTACATATGCTGCACACATGACAGCCTCAAGCCAGAAACTACGTGGTAAAGCCTGACTCTTGACCATACACCTCGCCATCTCCATGAGTGACCTATTCTTTCGTTCAGCAACTCCATTCTGTTGAGGTGTATACGGTACTGTACACTGGTGTTTTATCCCACGGTCAGCCAGAAATGCATTAAAATCAAAAGACATATATTTCCCCCCTCGATCAGAACGAACGGTGCCCATTTTACATGCTGATAGATTTTCAGCCAAAACCAAAAACTGTTTGAAGCACATGAACACTTTAGACTTTGCCTTCAATGGATATACCCATGCATGCCTGGAAAAATAATCGATGAAAGTCACGAAGTAAAGATAATTTCCAAAAGAAGGTGTCTGCATAGGACCATAGACATCACTATGTACAAGCTGTAATTTTTGAGTAGCCCGAACTGAACCATCTTTTGGAAAGCAAGAACACTGCATTTTTTCCAAAATACAGCCTGAGAATCATGTACTGCATATGCCAAATCAATTACAGATCTTTCATAGTCTATGAGCTTATAGAGCCCATGACATAGAATGCCAAAAGCAATAATCACGTCGCCATTTGACAGATCATGAACTGTACACCAATTGTTGGAGTTAGACATCTGCGGAAGCACACGAACAACACAAGGAAGAAGAAGAAGCTTGGAGCACAACACACAATACTGAATGTATTACCACTAGAATGTACAAAGATAAGTAGGCCATTAGGGCAATAGGCATATATACAAGCCGGGGGATGAAAACCTCCTAAAGAGGGAAAAAAGTGCCCCGATGGTCCTGGAGTGTTCACACACATCACTACCTAAATATATCAACAGAATACATCCGAACCAACCACGTAGGTGCTCACATCTATGAGGATGGTTTGAAAAGGTGGGTTGTTCAATTGCAAAATCCTGACCAACCCATTGGATTGGAACATCTGGTGGTTAAATTCGAAAGGGATGCATACATATACAAGGAGGGAACAATGTACATTATTTCTAATCAACCTAACTACACCAATGAATTTGGGGTAGTCATTCTTGAGGTAGAAGTAGGGACCCAAGAACAAGAACCACTAGAGGGTGAACCTAGGACACCAAGAGAGAAATTAGTGTTGATAAGGATGTTAAATCCATAATGGATCCCTCAAGATAACAAAAGTATTGAGTTATTTGTCAATAAAGATATGAATGAAGCATTTTGGAGGTATAGAATGGAGTAGCCAAGTGAAATAGGAACAAACACAGTCTATGAATTAAAGGACCCCAAGATACCTGGAAAAGTAGTGTATTTTGACAACACATCAAAACGAGTGTTAGTGTTCAAACCTGGAAGATATGCCTATACATGGAAGGGTGAATTGGTATTCCCCCCACCACAAGCTAATGTGAGCTTTAGACTCCAAGGAGTAGGGACAACCATGGCTCATGGTTTCCAAAGAGAGAAAGGCAAGGAGAAGCTAAAAGTGAGATTTGCTCACATGCTAGGAAGAGACTGATTAAAAATAAAAACTGATAGAATGGAGAGATCGAGAAAACCAAGGTTACAAAGTGGTAGAGATGACTTTCCTCTACCTAGACCCCGAGAGCACCCAAGAATATTATGGCCTACCCAATTAGTGAAGTCAATGAAAAACTATTTCGAGGGGACAAGAGATTCCTATGATCATGTTGCTGAGTTCAAACAAGTGTTGCGAGTCGAGGAAGTGGACGACATGTCCACCCAATATAATGCATTTGGACTCACACTGAAAAAAATAGCCTTAACCTGGTTCCAACCTTTATGGAAAAGGGAACTTAGGGATATTCACCATTTTTTAGAATAATTCATCACTGAATTCTCTAAAAGTGGAATCAAGCACAATACTTCTTTGTTAATCCACAGTTTCAAACATACCCCCCAACAGACAATCAGACTTGCATGACATAGATTTAGATAGTATATTGAGAGATGCCCAATGCCATAACTACCACTCAAGCCAAGCAAGTATCTTTATTTTTGGATGGACTCTTGAGCTCCAAACTACGATCTCATGTATACTTGAAGAAACCCAAAACTCTAGAGCAATGTGTGAGAATCTACATAGACATTGAGGATAATTTAGGAGATGAGTTAGAACTTTCCAAAGTCTAGAAGGATTCAAATAGCTCCACTCAATTATCCTTGAAACATTCTAGTTCCATAGAAGACCTAGCTGAGAAGGTAGCCCAAAAGCTAGGAGTCTCGAGCAAATAGATACTGAGGTTAACTTCAATCAAACGTTGTTACACCTGTGGTGGTGATCATATGGCAAATGTTTGCCCAAACTTGACACAACCTCAAGCCAACCCTAGTGGCCAATACTACACAATTGAAAGGCGGTACACTAATCATACTGCATAAGATTGTCTGTACAATAAGCAAGTGGTTAGATAGAACTACCCACAGGCATACCAACAACCAGGCAGATACCCAAGCCAATACAATGCTCAACCTCATTATTATAGGCCCCAACAAAATTATCAAGTACCACACCAAACACAATCGAGACCTCAACCAGTCCTAGCTCAGCAACCACCCCACCAGCCAATGTAACTCCGTCAAATATGTTGTTGTAGAAGAGAATCTCAACAAAGCTTTAGTAACTTCACCCCCTTTGATCACAAAAAATGACCCCAACTCTAATAGTTTCGATTCTACCCATGTAGATAGTCCACGTGCATACTACACCAAGTCACCAGAACATATGGAAACATACAAATATGAGAGCCCACTTTTGGAACCCAGTTGGGATCTAGACTAAGCTAATGTCATGTAAGCAAATCCCAACCCACAGCTCCAGTTGAGACATATAAGACCACATGGCTCTAAAGGGCCATGTTTTAGGTGCCAAGGAGATCATAAGATAAGAGAGTGTCCACATCCCCACCAGTAGGACACTCCCAATATTACAATATTCAAGGTTTCCGGACAGAATGTGATAAAGAGCATGTCATAAGAGAATGCCCTAAGAACCCTGCCAATGCCTCTAAAGTAGCACCCATAAAATGTGATAGGCATTGTGCAGAGTACTTTCGTTGTTGTGGATATGGCTGAGGATAATTTTGTCTAACAGCTTGTTTGTTATATGGGCAGTCTTGTGCTGTGTGATTGGTGTACCTCCTTTCTATGGTGCAGTACTGGTTGTTGGGGTTCACTTGGGGTTGATCCATGATAGGGCACACATTAGACATATGGTCTCCTCCACAGGTGTAGCATCGTTTTCCTGGGGCAAATCTAGGAATCTGCTTACTCGAGACACCTAATTTCTGAGCTAACTTCTCTGCCAGATCCTCAATTGATGTGGATTGTGAGGAAGCGAGGCTTGTAGAACTATCTGAATCTTTACAGATCTTTGAGATCTCTAATTCCTCCCCTAGATTGTCCTCTCTCGGTTCAAGAGCAAATCTATGCTCCTATTATCCTAGGGAACCAACTCTGGAGTGATTATTCTCGTCAGAACTGACTTGCCACGAGGGGTTTTTGGTTCTTTTCCTAAGTTCCCTTGCTCTATGTCACCTATTGCGACCTCTAAGATTATGTTGCCAAATTCATCTGTTCTTTCTGGTTGGCTAGTGACCACATATATTGTTCCTTCTTTGTCTATGTAGGAGCCATTTTCGAACTTGACAACAGGGTGTTCTAGTCCAATGGGCTGATCCGGGTTTTTAATTAGGACAACAGGTCTTCTCAAGCCGTCCTCATAGATGTGTGCACCTAAGTGGTTGGTCCTGATGTATTCCAATTGAGTTTTGTAGGGACCCTCAGGTCCTTCTAGGTATGCCACTCCTGAGCTATCTTCAGGTCTCTCCATGTTGTAAGACATCTCCGAGTCACTAGTTTCTGAGTCTAGAGCGTACGGGTAATCACTCAACTGCTGGGCCCAAGATCTAGCAGTATGGTTAACACTAGCCTCGGATGATCTAATACTTTGACGATCTCTCCCTAGGTGTCTTCTCGATCTAAGGTTCATATGCCCTTCCAATTAACCCAATGATCCTTGTACAACCACGTTGCTGATTCTTTGATACCAATCACTTGTTCCTTTTGAGTTTCTTTGTATGTGTTTTCTTGTCTTTAATTAAGCGTTGTGAGGAGCACTTAAGTGTGTCGTAATTGATGTTTTTCGTCCACTTAGTTTAAGTTCTTTTCCCTTAAAGTGTCCCTTGACTGCAATCTAACCTATTCTTGGAATTGGGAAATTAGAGGCTCTTAGAACTTGAGTATTCCAATCGTACCCCTAGTCAATCAAGACAACTACTCGCACTTAGCCTAAGCTAAGAATGGACTGAGGGGGTTAAGAGATGTTCCAACCTCAACTCGTTTCTCCTTGCTATGCTTGTCTGCCCAGGAAGTGCATTCCCAAGCCTGCACACAATGGCACTTGCTTTGCTGTCTCCAAAAGCTCTTAATGATCCTGTAAAAATTCCAAGTTTAGCTCCACTTTTTACCTTCAATTGACAGAAAATTTAGTTCAGACACTTTTAATGACCCTTTTTTCCCCCTTTTTTATTGCCAAAAAAATTTCCTCTAGAGGTCTCTTGGTGTACCTACCCCTCAGAGAGTCAACTTCAAAATACCCTATCTGAAAATCAATGCATTATTCACCACGAGCTTTCTAACAAGCTCTAGAGCTCAAAAAATGGATTTTGTATGAAAAAGTTATGACCGTTCAGGGTTTAGGGGGTTAAACAGACAAACAAAACCTTTCGAGAGTTTAATGCACTTTTCTAAGGCCCTTGTAATGGTATAGGTGATTGAATATGCAAATATGCCCAATTTTTAGCCCAATTTTTCAAAAAATTACCCCTCTATTTTTTTGCCGAAAATGTCTGTCTATCACGATAGATGGTGTCTGTCACGATAGACACTAGCTGTCGCGTGGGTTGTCTGTCGTGATAGATGGTGTCTATCATGATAGACGGGGTCTATCGTGGTTCTCTATCTGTCGCGATAGATGAGTGTCTGTCGTGATAGACGCAGTCTGTCGTCTATCGTGAGCCCTGTCTGTCACGATAGATGGTGTCTGTCATGATAGACGTTGTCTCTCGTCTATCGTGGGCCCTATCTGTCGCGATAGACAGTGTCTGTCGTGATAGATGAGGTCTCTCGTCTGTCGTGGTTTGGTATGTCGCCATAGACAGTGTCTGTCATGATAGACTAAGTCTGTCGTCTGTCATGGTTTTGTCTGTCACGATGGACGGTCTCTATCGTGGGTCTCTATCTGTCACGATAGATGGGTGTCTGTCGCGATAGACTGAGCCTGTCGTGGGGTGCTATCTGTCGCGATAGATGGGGTCTATCGTCTGTCATGGGCTCTGTCTGTCACGATAGACGATGTCTGTCGCGATAGACTTAGGCTGTCGTCTGTTGTGCCTTTTGGTTTGTCGCGATAAACGGTGTCTGTCGCGATAGACGGTCTCTATCGTGCATCTCTGTCTGTCGCAATAGATGGGTGTCTGTCGCAATAGACGGGGTCTATCGTCTGTCGTGGGCGTGTATGTCACGATAGACGGTGTCTGTCGCGATAGACAGCCTCTGTCGTGGGGTGCTGTCTGTCGCAATAGACGGTGTCTATTGCGATAGACGCTGTCGGTCGCGATAGACTGTGTCTGTCATGATAGACTGAAAAAACGCAAATTTTTTAGAAATTTTTAGTGATTTGGAGTGCTCTCATGGTGTAGGTTATCGTGCCAAACATGTTTTGTTTGTCGCGATAGACAAAGGTCGTCGTCCCGTGACCTGTGCAGAGTCTGTCGTACCTGCACAAGCTGTTGGAGATGGTGATACAGCTAGAACCTGCAGCAAAAGCTCAAAAAACACACAAAAACAGATAGTATCCAAGCTCTCTCTCGCTCTCTCTCACAAGTGAAATGAGGGAAATGAGGTGGGGAGTGGAATATGACCAAAAATTGAAATTTTTGTGAAGATGGAGATGGAGGTGGAAGATGGTGGGATGATGATGGTGATGCAAAAACAAGAAGAAATGAAGAAAAATAAGTAAAAGAAAGGATATTACCTATGACTCCAATGTCTCAACTCTAGGTCTTACCATCACACGCTCGTCCTCGAAGCTCTCTCCCCGGCAACGGCGCCAAATTTGGTGTCACTCTAGCACAATGGTGAGTACCAACGTGAGGAGATCCACCTCATAAATGTCAATCCGTGGAGACATGAGGACTAGTATGAAGACTATGAGCAAGTGAAGGCACAAGTGTGTGAGTGAGAAGCACACAAACATGCACACACATACACACACGCGTGCACACAAGGCAAGAACAAGGAGAGGAACAATGGAGTTCTTTGCATTAGTCAAAAATTCTCTTACATAAGCTCAATTCACAAACAATCTAACCCCAAAAATGAGCTCTCTAGCTCTTTTTATAGTTTTTTGACTAGCTTTGGCCTTGTCCAAACCTAGTGTCCGGCCTAGTTAAAAATTAGGTTCTAGAGCCTATTTGAGGGCTCAAACGGAGTCTAAAAATTATGAAAATTGGTATATAGCTAATTCTAATACTCCTCAAGCTTGAGGACTCCTCGGCTTGAACAAATGGAGTCTATTCTACCAAAAATGGGATTTACAATGTGAGTGTAGTGATGAAAATCACTTGAGTTGGAAATTGTTTATGAAAAAAATGATTGGGCCTTGTTGCCGTATTATGCATGACTGTTCCGTTATGCCTGTATGCTCTACTTATGACTTGTATGCCAACAGCCTTGATGGTGTTTTTGTGGAAGATGCTATTCAGCCATTGCTTTCATATACTAAGGAGACATCTGTTAGGTCCAAAGACATGTATAATACTTTGTTGCCTCTTTTTATAGGTGGAGAGTCTAGTGCTGGTCCTAATGAGGCAACTTCTCAGCCTTTGCAGGTTTCATGTGATGCTGCAGATCATCCCATTTCTGATGCAGATTTACATGATGCACTTATTGATGAGAGAGCTGATATTGAGGAGGCAAAAACTATGCCAAAATGGCCGGTGCAGACTTTGCGTGACAACAAATTAGATGCACCTCTATCATATCATACTTGATCAGGCTCTCATAGTGCCTCTTTTGCATTAGATTGCTATGCTATGGGTGCATCTAGTCTCTGTGATGAGAATCAGCCTGTTTCATTTGACGAAGCACAAAATTCAAAAAATTGTATGGCTGCTACTCAATATAAATATGATGCTATAATGAAAAATGGTACTTGGCCTTTATGTGACTTGCCTCCTGGCAAGAAGGCCATTGGCACTAAGTGGGTTTGCAAGCTAAAGCGTAAGCCTTATGGAACACTTGACATGTATAAGGATAGGCTTGTTGCAAAGGGTTATGCACAGGAAAGAGGCATTGATTTTGATGAGACCTTTGCACCTAAATGCCATATGACTACTGTTCGGAGCATCTCTGCACTTGCAACCCATCATGGTTGGAATGTACATTAGTTGGTCATTAAAATTGCATTTCTAAATGGTGACTTACATGAAGAAGTGTATGTTTTTTAGCCTCATGGATTTGTGCAGAAAGGGCATGAAAACGAGGTGTGCAGGTTAAAGAAGGCATTATATGGTTTAAAGCAAGAACCACGTGCTTGGTATGAGAAGATACATGCCTATCTGATTGCACATGATTTTGAGAACAGTCCAATTGAGAGCACCTTATATGTTAAGCATGCTAATGATGTGCTTCTGATCATTGTTGTCTATGTTGATGACATGTTGCTCACTGGTCCTATTGAGATGCATATTGCTGATTTTAAGGCTGATTTGCATGCCTCATTTGAGACGTCTGATTTGGGGCATTTGCATCACTATTTGGGCATTCAATTTATGCAAGTTGATGGTGGATTGGCTTTGTGTCAAACGAAATATATTGACACATTATTGCAACGTTTTGGCCTTGAAGACTGTAAGCCTATTGTCACTCCTATGGAGACAGGTTTATGATTGAGTCTTCATGATGTTGGAGATGCATTTGATGCTTTCCTCTATCGACAGGCTCTTGGATGCCTAATTTACTTATGCATTACTCGGCCAAATATTCAGTTTACTGTCTCACAGATGAGCAGGTTTATGCATTGCCCAAGTGTCAAGCATTGGCAGGAAATTTAGCGGATCTTTCACTACTTGAGTGATACTCGGCTGCTTGGGTTGCTTTATCCCAAGGGGGGATCACTACTGCCAGACTTGCATGCTTTTTCTGACTCAGACTGTGTTGGTTGCTATGACACTTGTGTGTCCACTAGTGGCTTTTGCTTAATGCTTGGTAGCTCATGTATATCTTGGTTGAGCAAGAAGCAGCCTAGTGTGGCCACTTCTAGTTGTGAGGCTGAGTATAGGGTAGCTTTCACAACGACTATTGAGTGTGTGTGGCTCAGATGCCTTATGGCTGATTTGGGTGTTGGTCAGTCTTCTACCACCACCATCTTCACTGATCGTCAGAGCGCATTGACAATTGCGAGGAGCCCTATGTTCCATGCTTGCACTAAGCACATTGAGGTGCATTATCATTATATCAGAGAGAGGTTCTCTGTTGGGGAGATCAGCTTGGCATATGTGCCCACGCAAGAGAACATTGCAGACCTTTTCACGAAGGCTATTCCTAGGGAGAAGTTTGAAGCTTTCCGCAAAGCTTTGGGCTTACTTCCTTTTGTGGAGTGATTTCCACATAGCTTGGCACTACCTTATACATGAGTGCCAAGTACTTGTTCACCGCATCACTCCTAGGGAGGATTTGGTGATATATTTAGGTAGTGATGTGTGTGAACACTCTAGGACCGCCAGGGTACTTTTTTACCTCTTTAGGAGGTTTTTTTCCCTCGGCTTGTATACACGCCTATTTCCCTAATGGGCTAGTTATCTTTGTACATTCTAGTGGTAATACATTCAGTTATTCACGTGCTTCCACATACGTCTAATTCCAACAGACTTCTCCATCTATATTGGCTAATTGAATTGCACCAGTCTTACTTATTTGATGTATGATATAAGGTCCATGTCCTTTCTTTTGAAGTGTCTTCTAGTGTTCTTTTAAAGTGTAGGTCAATACCAAAACTCCTACTTGCAAATCTTTATCTCTAACATCGCCTTCTGTCTCGTCTTGTTTGCATATATACTCATGACAACTTGAAGTCTTGAAGCTCATAATTTCTCTAATGTCCTCTTTTTGACAACTTAGGTTCTGACCATTTCAACTGATTCCCCATCTTCAATGTAGGCATAAGAAATTCTAATCGCAAAACTGCATTTTGTCCATATACCAAATTAAAAGGTGTTGTACCAATAACAATCTTATATGCTACTCTATAAGCCCATGGAACATGATGGAGTTGTAAATCCCAATCAGTTCTATTTGGATTTACAAGTTTTGATAATACAGTACAAAGTACTTTGTTTGTACTTTCTGCTAATCCATTTTCTTGAGGATGATAAGGGGCTGATTTTCTATGAATAATAATAAAATGATCAGTGATGTTCTCAATAACTTGGTTAAGGAGATGAGTTCCCCTATCACTTACCAATTCAATTGGTAATCCAAATCTGGTGATTATATTTTCATAAAGAAATCTTGTCGTAGTATGAGCATCATTTTTCTTTGTGGCTCTTGCCTCTGCCCACTTTGTTAGATAGTCAGTTGCTACAATGATATATTCTGCATGAGAATTTTTAGCTAGAGGGTGTATTGTTCCAATGAAATCTATTCCCCATTTAGAAAAAGCTATGGCTGAAATTAATGGTGTTAATGGCATATCATCTCTTCTACTAGGTTGGCTTACTTTTTGACATATGTCACACCTTTTCAAAAACACTCTAGCATCAGGGAAAAGAGTTGGCCACCAGAATCCAGAATATAAGATTAACTTAGCAGTCCTTTCACTTGAAAAGTGACCTCCTGCTACACCTAAATGAGCCATCTCTAACATTTCCATGTATTTTTCCTCTGGGACACAAATTCTCAAGTATCCATCTATACCCTTCTTATACAACTGATTTACTATGAGCTGATAATCCTTCATTATTTCCTTCAAGTTTCTGGAATCTGCATTAAATCTCATAGTTTCGGTTGTTTGTGGGTTTCTCAATTCCTCAACTATATGTGTACTCCAATCAGGGTTTTTCTGAAACCAATACAGATTTATAATGTCCTTATGGTCTAGATGTTGACACTTAGGGCACTTTGAAACATATTTTTCCACATCTTGTGTCTTTGTAGGCCAATGGACACCCATTCTGGCTAAGTTATGTAGAGTAACTATTTTAGAAGCATGTATACATGGATTCCAATTATGAGCTTTCTCCAAATAACTAGTTTGCTCCTCGTCTAGAGTACAATACTCCAAAACTCTAATATGATTCACATGATATAAGTGTCCAACCAGTAACACAAAACTTCTACTTTGTAATAGAAGATGTGTTGTGTTTTTAGCAGTCCTACAAGGTGCAAAAATCAACAAAGGTACCAATGTATTTCCCCAATTGGGAATGCTTTCTATCTTGAATAGGTAAGCATCTGACAACTCATCATCTATAGGAGACTCTTGTTCTTTGGTTTATATTCTAGACAAATGGTCTGCTCTCAGATGTGTCCTCCCTTGCCTTACTACAACTTCAAAATCAAATTCCATGAGTAAAAACCATCTCACTATTCTTCCTGTATGACAAGGTTTATTCACCAAGTACAATAGTGCTTGATGATCCATAAAAAATTTAAACTTGTTGGCTAAAAGATAATGCCTAAATTTCTTTATAGCAAATACCATTCCTAATCCCTCCCTCTTAGCGGTTGTATATTTTTTCACAGCTTGATTTAATTGCCTACTAGCATAAGCAATTGGAAAATCCAACTTGCTTCCTTCAATAGGTTGTAGCCAAGACACATCCTAAGGCAAAATTGGAAGCATCAACATGGATATGAAAAATTTTATCCCACTGTGGAGTTTACAAAATGGGTGCTGTAACGAGAAAAATGTTTAGGATTTCAAAGGCTTTGTCACATTCTTGGGTCCATTCAAACTTAGTAATTAGTGCATAAAGAGGTTTCTCAATGTCTGCAAATTTATACACAAATTTCCTATAATAACCACAGTGACCCATGAAGGTTTGTAGTTCCTTCACATTCATTGGCTTAGGTAGATCCACAATAGCTTTAATTTTACTTTCATCAGTGAATATTCCATTTTTAGAGACTATATGTCCTAACATTCTCCCTTGCCTGACGAAAAAGACACATTTCTCAGGATTTAAACATACTCTGTAGGTTCTACATTTCTTGAATATGTTCTCCAGGTCTTGCAAATGATTTTGCCGCTTATTTGAAAAAGTACATAGGTCATCTACATAAATTTCCATCATGGTTCTAAGAAAATCTTTGAACACATGACACATTAACCTCTGAAATGTGGCTGGTGCATTGGTGAACCCAAAAGGCATTACCCTAAATGAATATATTCCCAATTCAATGGAAAATGTTGTTTTATGTTGATCTTCCAGTGCAATAGGAACTTGGTTATATCCAGAAAATCCATCCAAGAAGCTATCAACTTCCTTCCCGGCCACTCTTTCCAGTAGATGATTAGTTATAGGCAATGGGTAGCTATCCCTTATAGTTGCTGCATTAACTTTTTTTAAGTTAATACAAACCCTAAGTTTTCCATTTTTCTTGGGAACAACAACTATAGGAGATATCCACTCAATGTATTCAATTTCATAAATGAAATTGCCAGCCAGTAATTTATCAATCTCCTCCTTTATCTTGGCAGAGTACTTATCATTAAATGTATAGTGTCTCTGTTCACTAGGTTTTGCATCTGGAGTGATAGGAATCTTATGTTCACAAATTTTTGGATCTATTCCTTTCAAATTCTTATAATTGTATGCAAACACATCCCTATACTCTTTAGCCAATTTGATCAATGCTTGTTCTTCTTGAGTTGTCATGTCATCTGCTATGACAATATGCCTTCCTTCCCCTTCTTCCTGGGTAATTGCCACCTTTTTTGTTTGTTCTTCATTGTCATAATATCCTCCTTGCTTTTTCTCTCTTTTTAGTTTCATTTTAAGAAGTATTCTATCCTCCACTTCATAAGTTCTAAAATTTGAAGGTACATCAAATTTTTTATCTTCTTGCTTAGTTTTGGCATGTTCCCTTATCTTCTTTTTCTTTTCAGGTTTTGAACATTCAGAGATTTCCTTATGTACATATTTTTTTGTAGGTTTTTGAGATCTTATCTTTTATAGCATCTAAAGCATGTAACCCTTTCAAGAATTGTTTTTTGTCACATACTTGTAGTAAAGGTTCACTTTGAGAGTTCTCCAACTGTGAGAGACTCACCATTCTTACTCCTATATGAAATACATCATATCCCTCTTCATCTTGAAATTTGATTCCTACATATTCATTGTTTGCTACATCTAATGTAGACAATATTTGATTCCAGCCATATGGCTCAAAATCTTCATCATCAAACTTTTGTGGGATATAGCTCTCATCCTCAATCTTCCTTTCTCTCTTACATTCTAAAATATTCAACAAAACTTTGTTTCTTATAGCAGTGCACTTCCAAAGTGCTGACTGCTCATCATTGTGACTCTCATATCCAAATTCCTCACTTGATTCTTGATTCTAATGTACTTTAAACCACTCTTGAGGGGGTATGTCACAAAACTGCCCATTTTTTAAGTTTACTTTGGTGATTTTCCCTTGGCTTTGGAGATATAAACAATCTCTTCCCCAATCTTGCACTATCTGCATTTGTCTCATAAATGGTCTTCCTAGAATGATTTCATAGGAGGTTGGTTGTGGAAATTCAACTATAGCAAAAGTATGCTTTATCTCTATTCCACATATTTCCACAATAACTTTTTTCCAAATTCCTAAAGGTAGTCCTATGTGCCCATCTGCAAGTTGTAATCTCATTTTGGTAGATGTTAATTTTTTTGCTCCCCATTGTTTCCAAATTTCTCTTATCATGATTGCCACTCCTGATCCACTGTCTAGAATTGCATTTGCATACTTATCACCATACTATATTTTTAAGATTGAGTTTCCTTCCTCTCCTTCACAATACCCTCCTATCCTGTCAATGGGTATGTACATCAGTTCTTCTATATCCTGTGGTTTTTCATGTTTCCAATGTGAGTCTCCTACCCAATCATTTATTTTGTGATGTAACTGTGGGTTTTGCTTTATTAAGTCATTCCATGTTGTTTGACATTGCATTTTACAATTTTTTGCTAGATTGAATTGGAGTGTTACACAAGGTTTTGTCATATTTTCTTCCTTCCCAGATTCTTCCTTGAATTGATTCTCAGCTTGTTCCAATTTATGTTGAGTTTCTTTAATAATTTTCTTGCACCTATGTATTCTTTCTTCTTCAATATCTGGCATAGGATAGGCTATCATATGAGCTGTAGGGTTTGGTCCTTCTTCTATCCTACCCTTATAGGCTTCCATCAAGGTATTCAAACACTTTGAATTCTTATCCTTTCCTCCTTTTTCTTGATTTGAATGTTGTTTGAAGTTTGATCTATCAATTGGTAGCTCCTCTGGTACTAAAGTTTTTGTGGTTTTGTTCTTTCTTTCCCATCTGCCCTTTGGTCTATTCTTCTTCTCCTTTAGGGATTGGTTTTTATTGTTGTCTGAAGAGTGTGCATCAAGTATGATACCCTGCTGCTTGGCCTGAGCTCTAGTTATTGCATGTAATGCTATTGGCTCACTTCCACTCAAATCTCCTTGTTCCATTATATGGACCGCTTTTAATGGTATGTTGTTAGACAGGTTTTGTTGTTTCTGGGGATATCGTGGACAGTCTTTGATTAAATGCTCCTTGCCACAATCCTTACAAAAATCTCCTTCTACTCTCAATGTTGGAGGTTGTGGACAATCTCGAATGAAGTGTTCTTCGCCACATCTATAACATGTTATCTTTTTATTGCCCTTAAACTGAGATCTCTGATTGGACATATAATTGTTAGTTATATACATGAATGTAGATGTATCCATTTCAATTTTTCCATTACCGAAATCTATGGCTCGTAGTTCTAGTTCTTTCACATCACTTTCTTCCCATTCTCCTTGATATCCCTCAAAAGAGTGATATTCATCTCTATAGATTGGTTTGGGTCTTGAATTTTCCTCCTCTGTTGGAGTGTACTTTACTGGGACTACATTTGTTGGTAATGGTTGTTGTTGTCCCAACACAGGTTCAACAAACCCCAATTGTCTTTATGGATTGTACTGATTTGCATACTCCTTTTCTCTCACCAGTTGCTTTTTATAAAAACACTCATCTCTAGTATGATTAGTCCATTTCCTCTCCAGGGTACAATATTTAAGTGTTTTTCTATCTTGTAGATGTTGAGGTTTTTGATATGGGCATTGATATATTTGATGGTTTTCCCCACAATTGAAACATTTCTTATTGGGTGTGAGTCTTGTGTTCATCAGATTTGTTTTTGTACTGCTTTCTAAAGCTTTTGCAATAGCTTTTGCTAGTTCTTCTGTTTGAGGTATTCTTTCTTCATTTGTTTTTGGCTGATCAAATGCCATCAAATCTTGACCCCTGTTATCTTCTAAATATATGGCCCCTTTGACAAAAGCTCCTAGATTAGGACATCTTCAGTAATATACTAAAGTTCTTAATTGTGCACTTTTCAATCTTTTTATAAACAAGGAAACTTGCCTAGCCATTGAAGGTACTTCATCTTTTGGACATCTATCAATGTATTGCTTAAATCTCCTGGCAGCCTCTCTCACATTTTCATCTTTCTGTTGCTTGAAGCTATGTATCAAAGTTGTCGTGTTATGCTTGATTCCAGTTTTGGAAAACTCCCCTATAAAAGCTTCAAGAAAAGTTTCTATGTTAGAATACATTTCCTTTCTTAGCGGAATAAACCAAGATAATGCTGGTCCTGTTAGGGTTAAACCAAAAGCTTCAAACTGAACTTTATAATCTTCTACTTCTTCAGCCCTAATCAACTTGCTAAACTCAGCAGCATGTGCATGAGGATCTGAATAACCCTCATACTGATTTTTCATGCACTTAGCCACCTGATAGGGTATGAGCATCCTTGCTTGGTTTT
Organism: Ceratopteris richardii; assembly: GCA_020310875.1. Taxonomy (NCBI): domain Eukaryota; kingdom Viridiplantae; phylum Streptophyta; class Polypodiopsida; order Polypodiales; family Pteridaceae; genus Ceratopteris; species Ceratopteris richardii. The sequence goes on from CM035430.1 coordinate 157,414,625, forward strand.
GCCATTGTGGTCTCCTTCCTTTTCATAAGGATTAGGAGAAGTATATGTTGTTCTTTCCTTATGTGTCTCAATGGGAGTGTGATTCCTACTTGGTCTTGTTATGTCTATTTGCCCTAGGTCTTGATCTGAAGGTCTCTTATCTGCACATTGACCTAGATCATTGGAATTTTCTGGATCATGTGCAAATATGTAGACGCATCCTTGTCTATCCTCATATCTGCCATCTCTGAATTGTGCCACTGGCATTAAATTCAGAGGAATTTCTAAGTTTCTCAACCTAATGAGAGACTTATGCATGCCATCTTGGTACACATAGGCTCCAAACCTATTGGTGTACATATATTTGAGGATATTTCTATAGTCATCTGTGTCCAAATTCTCATTCTCCATGTTTTGATTTTCCATGTTGATTTGTGTGTTGTCTACCTCTTCTTCCTGATAATCACTTTGATCTAGGTTCCTTATTGGTTGCAACTTTGTTTGAGTATGTGATATTTTAGTGTCTGATCTCAGAATCATTCAAAGTCTTTACAATTTCACCAATTGATCTATTTTCAAAATTCTTCTAAGTTCTGTTCATAAATTTTGAAATTTTTGTTCTTTATTGACCAAAATCGTGTTTCTGCCTAAAATCGCCATTTTGGTGATTTCTGTGTTGATTAAGGTAATCTATTTGAAATCTCTAGACTATCTATTTGTAACCTCTAGAATTATCTCAAGTATACATCTTATTGTTTTTTTTAAGGTTTTTGTTAAAATCATGATTTTCTTATGAAAATCACGATTCTCTAATCAAAATTGAACTTTTCTTGACTTTCAAGAGAAATCATGACTTTGATGTATTTTTCATAATTTTTTAGAACCATGATTTTTAAGATTCTGTACCCAAAATCTTGTTTTTTGCGATTCTGGTTCAAAATCTTGTTTTTTACGATTCTGGCCCAAAATTGTGTTTTTTACGATTTTGGTCCAAAGTCGTGTTTTTTGGCGATTTTGGCCCAAAATTGTGTTTTTGGCGATTCTGGCCCAAAATCGTGTTTTTTGCGATTTTGGTCCAAAATCGTGTTTTTGGTGATTCTAGTCTAAAATCGTGTTTTTTACGATTCTAGTCCAAAATCGTGTTTTTTGCGATTTTGATCCAAAATCGTGTTTTTTGCAATTTTGAACTTCCACACAACCGTGATTGCTCACAATTGTATAAAACACGATTTTGTGATGAAAATCGTGTTTCTAGAAATCGTGATTTTAAAGCCTTGCACAGAATCATGATTCTGTGCAAGGTGAGATAATTTTTGGATTTTGATTTTTTTATGTTTTAATCACACTAATAGAGGTGCCTCGCTATAAAACTAACATGCAATAAAAGAAACCTAGAAAAATAAATCCCAATATAAGAACAAATTACCTTGCTCCTTGATAGCTAAAACCCCAATATTTTTATTTCTGCTAGAAATCGCGATTCTTCTGCTCTCTCTCTCACTTTCTCACACAAATGAATTTTTGAAATGAGAATTGTGCTTTTATAGTATGCAAAAAATCACGATTCTGAATGAATTCAATCATTTGAACTTCAAAATTTTGACATTCTCCTAACCATGCATAGTCATTAACACATTTATGTCACCTCGTCCACTTTTAACTAAATTCCCATATTCACTTCGCAGGATGCAAGTTGCGATTCTATGTCAATTCTTAAAATTTGCCAATTTTCAATTCATGAAGACTCAAACTAAATTTTCTCAATTTGTATGTATTTCACTTCATTTTCTTACTCACCTGGATGCCCAAAAGCACAATTGAAACAAATTTACCATTTTATAGAAAATCACGATTCTGATCTGAAAATCGTGATTTTTTATTCTTCTTGCAAATTGTGTTTGTTGTTTTCTTTTCCAACTTGGTCTTTCTAATGTGTTTCAACAACTCTTATTCCAAATTTCACCTGCAAAACATAAAAAAATCCCATATTTTTGAAAGAAAGTTTAATAAAATAAACAATTTAGACTTTTCATGGAATATCTGTGATGATTTTTTTTTTCCCTTTAGATTTCATTCACCCCACTTCACACACCTCATCTCTCACTTCCTTACAAGAAAGAAATTTGTTTACAATTTTAATCCAATTTTTATGATTTTTTTTGGAAGTTTTGCCCTAAATAAAATGAAATCAATTTACCTAGGGTTTCCTTTTGGAAGATCTACTGATCTTAGGATAGGAAATTGGCTGCACACACTGTACTCTCAGTTTGACTATGGAAAAGAGTTCTTCAAGAAAAGTGTATAAAGGCAAATGCAGCTATCAATTTGTGCAAAGGTATACCCATAAGTTTTTCTTCAAATCAAGTTGTCTTTCCCAAAGACCAACAAATTTTGCTTAGTATTTGGTCACAAAGCAATCTAAATATGCAAAGATAAACACATTCACTTTCCATTCCACAAATCAAGACATCTTTTTCCAAAAGACCTGCATTATCATTATGAAAATCATGAGCAATTATCCATTTACACAAAGATAAACATTCACACCTCTTAAAAGGTAATCTTAAGCCTCTTTTTCCCAAAAGACAAGCTTATTACCTACTTTTCCAAGTCCACATGAGAGATATTAGAGTAGTACCTTTCCCAAATGTGTTTGTTTACCATCAACAATGGAAGATCCAGCAAGGTCGACTAGTCCACTGGAAGTTTTGATCGATTCCCCGGCAACAGTGCCAAAAAGATGTTTGTTATTCTTTGGAGTTGTCCTCTCCAATCATCATAGCATAAAAGATTAACTTCACATCTGTTCTTGGCAAGACAATAGAAATTTAAATGACGTAGCGGCCAATCAGGCTATTCCCATCCCAGGGCGAGGTTATTTTTCGAGACAGCAGCAAGGGAGACCCCCATGGAGAGATCAAGGCAATCAGCAAGGGAATAACCAGCAAGGCAATCACCAAGGTCGACCACCAAGGGTAATGCCTTGTGGGTATTGTTCAGCTCCTGATCATTGGATAGGGCCGAACTATCCTTTGTGGGTAAAGCATCGTGAAGAAAGAGGTATACCTATCATTCGGTATAATCAGCATAATCAACAGGGACAACATCAACAACAGGGGCAGCAGGCGGCTCAGGCGAATGCAATGTTGATAGAATGGCCAGAGCAAACGGATAGAGCCCATGATGCACCCGGTACTTCTGACCGAATGCACGTTCAGAAGACTAACCAATGGCAGTGTGATTGTAAACAATGTGGGAAAGGTAAAGAAGTCGAAGTGTTGGCAGTGACAAGATCAAGGAATAAAGGCCCTATTGATTGGCAAGAACAAAGACGAATTCGAGACAAGGTTTTGAAGCAGGTTCGAGATGAGTCTTCTAATCAGGCGATGGGTGGAGGTCAGACTGAGCAACAACAGGGTGTGAAATTGATACCTCCCATCAAGGAGCGGGATAAGGCGCCAAATCAGCAAAGCTTGGCAAATAATTGGTTTGATGAAATCATTAGCTCCCCGCTACAGTTGTCCTTGGATCAACTGTTATCCTTGGTACCGGTGTTTCGAGAGAAATTGTTGAAAAAGCTACTTGGGTATCATGCAGAGCCCGAAGTTAGATCGATCCCTTCTATCTCGGCTAACAGTATTGATCCAGCAGACGTGGATTTTGTAGTACTAGTCATTCAGGTACAGTACAACCACCGGCAATTTGCAGAAGTGTTACTTGATGGAGGATCAGGAGTAAACATATTACCTGAGCATATTTTCATTGAAATGGGAAGAGGGGTATTGGCTCCAGCACCGTTTCAGGTAAAAATGGCAGATCAATCACGAGTACAGCCAGTTGGCATTTTAAAGCAACAACAAATTATTATTTCCGGCATGACATTTATGGTTAATTTTGTGGTCATCCGAATGTCTGAGTCCGCATATCCGTATGAAATGTTGTTGGGGAGACCTTGGTTTCGGCTCGCCAAAGTCAAGCAGGATTGGGGCTTGAATGTAGTAATGATTACCAAGGGTAAAAAGCAGGTGACGATTCCTATGCATGGACGAAAAAATATGTCGGTACAGGAAAAACCACTTATGGCTCAGACCATTCACTTGGCGGATGAGATTGAAGATGATGAAGAGGAAAGGTAATCTGCAAGGAGTACACAATATGGCACATATTGATCGTCATTGGTGCCGATCCATCTATGGTGAGACATGCTGCGGAAATATTCTGACTTTATGATGGTGTCTTCTAACTTTGCCATTGATTGGATTTGAATTGCCACTCGATCTTCATGGGTTGTTGCTGTTTTCTCTAGTGTCTGGAGCCATTCAGGTACTTCCACTTCTAAGGTGTCCATTCCTTCTGAGGTCTGTGCACCACCTAGCATCGGCATAGGAACATATGATTCCTCATACATTTCGTCCACCTCAATGGGTACCAAATCCTCAGGCTCTGGTTCTACCACTGGAGAGGGCTGCCTTTCATATTCCAGTAGCTTTTTCTGCAGCTCCACCACCTGCACTGTCAATGCCTTCACTTCCTCTGAAGTCGAGGTCGTTTCTATGACTTTGGGTTGAGCCTTCTGTTCCCTGAGCTGGATACGTAGTTCATCCCGTTCCCTCTCCAAATCGTCATGTGCTTCTAATAAATCCGCATAGCTTTCCAAGATGGTTTTCATGGTCTCTGAGGGAACTGCTTTGAAATGTTCTGGGTCAATTTCATGGGGAGAGCCTTCCATGGCAGCTTCCAGGTTTTCTTCGTTTTGTTTCTGCAAACGTTTGTTTTCTTCAAGGGCTGTAGCCATATGTTTTCAAAGTAGAGTTAGATTTCGCCGGACTCTCAGGTTGTCTGTTTGGTAAACCTCCAGTAAGGCTTCGAGTTGTTTGACACCTGACTCTTGTGATGGTTGGGGTGTCTCCAGAAGGGTTTGATGAGCTTGCTCGAGAGTGGTGTAGCGTTGATTGAGTTCTGCATTTTCTTCTTCTATATTGGTAAGCTGTCTTTGTAGTTGTTGATGATTCGTCGTCAGCTGATGATGACGATCTTCTAGAGCCTGGTACTCACTCTGAAGTTGATACATGCATTGATGTAAAGTTATGAATATACTATTTACATTAAACGATGCAGGGAAAGATGAAGATGCAGGGGGGATGGGGAAGGGGAAGGGAGTTGTGAATGCTGTGGAGTCAAGTGGTGAGGGAGGTGGAGGGGGTATGGGAGATTGAGGTTGTGTGGGGGGTGGGAGTGGTGCTGTGGCTGGTGATGTTTCCATTGTGTCGAATGTGTGTGTGACTGTAAAGATGGGAACAGTGGGTGGGGTGGATGTGATATTTGTGAAGAGTGTTGTGTAGGTGGGCATGGTAACTCCTCCGACTTGGATTCCAAGAGAGAGAGGAATTCCCATGACGACTGTGGTAACGGCAAAAATGGGTGTGGTGGTGCTAGGTGGTGAGGTGACATGTGTAGTGAGAGGTGAGGTGGGTGGTGAGAGTGGTTCCTCCTGATGTTCTTCTGTTTGTGTGTTGCCTCCTGGTTCTGATACATTGATGTGTATTTGTTTGCCAGATCGCATGGGACGGGTAGGCACACGTTTCTCAAATCGATTAATATAATTCATGGCTGCATGAACAGCCTCATCTAAGCCCACTGCATCAGCGTGCAGGTTCATTGATTCGATGAACATGTCATCCACACCTTCCTCGGCTAACATTTGACTCATGATCATCTTTCCTGTTTCGAGCGACAGCTTGTGTTGCTCCTGGACTCGCTTCATAGTTTCGTATAATCTTTTTATTTGGGCCGAGTATGCCGGGGCACTTGCTAGTTCTGAAAGTTCTTCATATTCTTGATCATACTCCTCGTGTGCCTCTTGTTCTTCTGTCTCTTCTTCATCGTCTTCTACTTCTACTACCCCCGGTTGGGTCGGGGCTGAAGTTGTAGTCGTGGGTTGTTGTTCTTGGGTCTGCTCCGCTTCTGTCTCCAGGTTAGATTCATTGATCAAACGGGCGATTTCTTCATCTGTTAGATCAGCAAGGGTGTAACCTTGAGGGAATTCCAAGTCTGCTGGAATAGGAGGAAACACCAGGTTGGGTCCTTCTGCACTTGGTCTGGGTAGACGAATGGTGAATGGTCGGACACACCTCGTTTGGGGAGGAGTCACCTCGGGTGTGGTAGTGGCTCCTCTTGGTTGAGCGCATGGTAATTGAACTCCCCCTCTCATCTTCTTCGATGGAGGACCCGCTGTTGATAGCCGTCTTTGGAACTCTTGAGCCGTGGACCATACTAGTGCTCTTTGAATGGGCACGTCGTACGCTAAGCACCTGTAAATTATTCTTGTGAGCGCACAGCATCCATGAAGTACATTTTTCTGTTTCTTATTCCACCGCTGATGGGCTAGGTGTATTTGATCGATGATCCAGTGTGGTATGTTGATGGTGAGGTTCTCTGTCTCCACCAAGTACAAGCTGAACCATATCTTTTTTGGTGGCATAGTGAATCGTTCTTGGGCGGGAAAAGCAAAATGTTGCATGATAGTTCGTAAGTGTAGAGCAATGGTAGGTGTCATTGCTACCATGTCCTTCAATTTGTTGAGGTCTTTATGCTTCATCCTGCCTGGAACCATTAGTTCTTTCTCAGTGGGAATATGCATTCCTTGCATGTTCAATGCTGCTCGTACCAAATTGAGGGTCAGTTTGAATCTCTTGAGTTCGTGGCCTGGCAATAGTGAGGGTAGCACAAAAGTACTATCACCTCCCTTGGCCCTGCTAGGAGTGATGGTACTGATAAAGTAGGAGCAGCGAAGAAAATCTGGCTTAGGCAAATGTGCTCTGAAGTAGCTATCCAATCCCGCTTTGGTCCAAACCGATCGCATTACTTCTGCATTCTGATAGTTTTCAAATTCGCGAGTGAAAAAATGATAACGTCCCCATTTGCCATTGAATTCAATTTCTGCTTCCCAAAAATAGGTGCCATCACCCAATGGCCCTGCGACATCGCTAAACCAATGAGCATGTTTCCCCACTTGAGAAGTTTGTCCCTGAGGAGGGTCCTGAATGGGGAGAACATGCACCGCTTGAAGTTCTTGAGGCCTTTCAGTGAGTGGTGGTTCCAGGAGGAGGGTTTCAATGTCCACAATCTGTGCGCTAGACCCTGCCTGGGAACTGGTGCCTCCTGCTTCCGCCATTGTTATTGCTTGCTTGCTGGTTCTGTGAGAATATAGATCATGCATTAACATTGTAAAGGACAAGATAGAACATTTTTTTTGTCCCCGTTACAACATTATCATGAAGTGAGTAATGGGTTAGTGGGTCAGTGAATGCTCGATGACTGTGTGTGTAGTTAATGAATGGATAATCCTAGGAGCTAGATGGAAAGATGCAGTGTATGAGTGATGTAGTTAGCAAGTGGAGATGGATTTACAAATTGGGGTCGGGGGGGTTTATTACAAGTCTTAGGTTGCCAAACACAATGGATGGCTTTCGGTGGAGACTCTGGAGGGTTTTATGAGTAATTCTGCTTGGGGATGATGCGTTTTTAGGACCCATTTACAAGTGAGTTTGTGTGTGCTTCTGGGCGACTGTGTGTTCGTGCGTATTAAACAAGAGTGGGTACCGGCTCCTTGAGTGAGTGAACCGTTTCGTGTATGATGTGATTCGTGTGGGACTAGTTGAGCCCGCAAGCAAGCCTTAGGCACCCAAATTTGCCTTGATTGTGGGCCAGCCTTCATCGACTTCTTGGGTACCCAGATAGTTTTCACTTTCTCAAAAGAAGTTTTGGAAGTCCTCTTATTAGTATCTTGTCGTTGATTACTAATAGGAAGTTGAGATAGTTGTTGTGACTTGACTGCAATAGGCCGCTCGCCTTTCCGCACCGACAATTGTTTCAATGGCTGCGTCATTCTGCTTCGCACGTTCTTTTGGCCTCCCGCATAGGTAGTCTTCAGTAATTGATCTGCCTTTGGTTGCTGCCTCCCTCTGGCCTTTGGAAAAGAAGGGAGTTCCGTCGAGGCCTTGACTTCTTTATTGAGATCTCCATTCCTCTGCATCACATAGCTTTGGACAAGAACAACATGGTCAACTTCATGTGTACCCCTGGAAGGACCAGGAGTCTGTGCCTTTTCTAGTTCCTTGAGTGCTCCATTATCTAACTCAACTGTAATTCGACTCTGATTCACCCATACCTGAAGAAGTCCACTTCTTAGGTTTAGGTTGACTGCATGATCATAGATCCAGTCTTGACCCAAGACAAGAGGCTCAGTGAGATCCTCATCTTGACACACTAGTACCTTAACTATCATTGGAACATCTTGAATGGAGAGCGGAAGTTCCACCTCGCCCATGCAAGGGGTTTCCACACCTCCCAATCCTATGAGATACGCTTCCATAGGATTGACAGTTAACTTCAACTCTTGACAGTAAGACAATTTAACAGCACTAGTGGCTGCACCTGAGTCAATCAAGGCTCTTACAGTCCTTGCACCCTTTCCTTGTCCTATCTCTAAGGTTATAAAAGGACGTTGATCAATTATCCTATGAGAGCTAATACCTGAAACTTCACACATAGCCACATGATATCCTTGATCTGCATAAGCATCTGTCCTAGGTTGCTCTCTACCCTGTCTTCTCAACTTCATTCTCCGTATGCGTTCCAATGCTTCTGCTTGAGCTTCCTCTCGAATTCGTTTTCTTCTTCTTTGCGCTTCTTAGCAGTGTTGAGTCGACTGAGCATTTCTTCTATGAGGGGTTCTTGATACAGCTTGACTCTGCACCCACTAATGTAGCTTGGAAGAATATCGCCTTCTAAAGTGGCCAGTTGTACTGCTCCACTAGTCGAAATCCTGTTTATGATCATGGGTCCATAACCACATTTTTCTAGCTTCCTCGCATGTTGTTTCAGAGTATATACCAACACTAAGTCTCCGGCCTTTAATCCTTTATCCTTAACATGGGCATCAAAGTACGCCTTCTGTCGTTTCTTGGCTGCATATATTCCGGCTGCAGCTCTTAGTCTGGTCTCACCTAATCGTTCAAGGTAAAAAATTCTCAAAGAGAGTTCATGACCCGTCCACTCATGCTCCTGTGCTACTTTCAATGTAGGTATTAAGAAGTCCAACGGTAGCACTGCATTTTGGCCAAATACCATCTGAAAGGGTGTGGCTTGGAGTACCATTTTATAGGCCACTCAGTATGCCCAAACAACATGGTGTAGCTGTTTGTCCCAATCAGAGCGTTTATTATTCACCAATTTGGTAAGCACATTGCATAGAATCTTGTTTGTGCTTTCGGCCTGGCCATTAGCTTGTGGGTGATAGGGGGCAGACTTCTTATGTACTACCAAGAACTCTTGGAGTAGATTTTCAATAACTTCATTCAAGAAGTGAGTGCCTCTATCGCTTACCAGCTCTATAGGTAGCCCGTATCTAGTGAACACATTCTCAAATAGGAACTTAGCAGTTGTTTGAGCATCGTTCTTTGTCGTAGCTTTTACCTCAACCCATTTTGTTAGATAGTATGTGGCAACAATGATGTATTCAGCATGTGAACCCTTGGCTGGGGGATTAATAGGACCTACAAAGTCTATTCCCCACTTAGAGAATGCACGTCCACCCATCATAGGTTTCAATGGCATCTCATCCTTGCATATAGGATACTGAGTTCTCTGACAGACATCACACCGTTTCACATAGGTATGTGCATCCATGTGAAGGGTCGGCTACCAGACACCCGCAAATAGTATTGCCTTGATCACCCGATCTGATCCAAAGTGTCCTCCTGCTACACCTTGGTGAGCGGTTTCCAAGATCTTGAGATATTCACTCTCATGGACACATAGTCTCAGGTAACCATCCTTACCACGCTTGTAGAGATTATCACCAATGAGTGAGTACTCTAGGGCTTCTTGTTCTAGACTTCTTTTCCTAGCCAGAGTCATGTCTGGAGGGAATGTTTTCATCCTCAAGAAGGATACTAGTGGTTCACTCCAATCTGGCACTATGGACACTTGATAAAGAGTGGCATGTTCCACAGGTGGTTTAGTGCAACATATTGGGCATTCTTTACACATCTTATGTACATCAGATTCCATAGTGGACCAATGCACTCCTAGTCTCTTCAGGGTCTGTAGGGTTCGTTGTTTTGAGTAGTGTTGCTCTAATGCACCTACATGTGCCAATTGCAACCATTTAGCGTACTCATCCTCTTCCACACAACAAGCCAATATCCCTTGGTCTGTCTGTTTGTACATGCTTCCTGCCATGATGTGATATTTTTGGGCTTTTACTACCTCTCTATCCTGTGTGTTTATTACTGGGTGGTTAGGCCCGTATGTCAATACTGGCACTAACGGCTTAGCCCACTGCGGCACCACTTCCAAATTAAACAAGTAAGCATCAGGAAGGTCATCTGACACTCCTTGTGGGGCTTCTCCAGATGTGAGCCTAGAGAGATGGTCTGCTCTCAAGTGAGTCTTCCCTTTCCTTACCACAACCTCGAAATCATACTCCATTAGTAAGAGAAACCATCTTACTAATCTACCTGTATTGCATGGCTTGTTTACCAAGTACAACAGTGCTTGATGATCAGTAAAAAATTTAAACTTATTTGCAAGCAAGTAATGTCTAAACTTTTTAACCGCATAGACCATGCCTAGTCCTTCTCTCTCAGTAGTGGTATAATTTCGTTCAGCTGCATTCAATTGTCTACTAGCATAGGCAATTGGAAGATCCATATTACCTTCACCCATAGGTTGTGCAAGTACACACCCAATAGCATAATTGGATGCATCAACATGAACATGGAAAGGCTTATTCCAATCTGGTGTGGTCAAGATTGGTGCTGAACACAATCTTCTTTTGAGCTCATTGAAGGAGTCCTCACATTCATCAGTCCACTCGAAGTTAGTCAAAAGTCCATACAGAGGCTTTGCTATGATGGCATACATGTGTATAAACCGTCGGTAATAACCACAATGCCCCATGAAAGCTTGTACTTCCTTGACATTCTTTGGCCTAGGTAACTCGGCTATGGCTCTCACTTTCTCTTCATCAATGGATATGCCATTCTTTGACACTATGTGTCCTAAAATCTTGCCTTGCCTGACCATAAAAACGCACTTTTCTGGGTTCAGGCAGACTTGATATTCTCTACATTTGTCAAAGATTTGTCTGAGTTCAGGAATATGGGTTTGTCTAATGTTGGAGTGAGCACAAAGATCATCAACATATACTTCTAAGTTCTTCCTCGGGAACTCTTTAAATACATGGCACATCAACCTCTGGAAGGTAGCTGGTGCGTTGGTAAGCCCAAATGGCATTACTCTAAAGGCAAATATACCCCACTCTATGGCAAAAGCGGTCTTATGCTAATCTTCTGGAGCTATGGCTACTTGATTGTAGCCCGAAAATCCATCAAGGAAGTTATACACTTCCTTGCCTGCTACTCTTTCTAAAAGATGTTCTGTGACAGGAAGCGGATAGTTATCTCGAATTGTGGCTGCATTGACCTTCTTTAAGTTAATGCATACACACAGCTTTCCATTTTTCTTGGGCACCACTACGATGGGGGATACCGACTCAGTGTGCTCAATTTCGTAGATGAATCCAGCTTCAACCAGTCTATCTATCTCTTCTTTGATCTTAGCAGCATAATTATCATTATATGTGTATGGCTTTTGCTTAGAAGGTTTGGCATCTGAGGTCATGGGGATAGTGTGTGAGCATATGTCAGGGTCCACACCTTTCAAATCCTTGTAGCTCCAAGCGAATACATCTCTGTATTCTCTTAGCAAGACTATTAGCTCTTGTTCTTCCTCTTCTGTCAGGTCATGGCCTATGTATGTGCATCTCTCTTCTCCTTCTTCTAGGGCTACTACTATTTTCTTGGTGGTTTCTTTGCTATCATAGGCTTCTCCTGATTGTGCCTCTCGCTTAGGCATTCTTACCATGACTCTCCTGTCATCTATCTCATATTTCTTAAAATTTTTCGGGACCTCAAACAAAGATTCTTCCTCTTCTGGTGTGACTTCTTTCTTCTTTCTTTTCTTTCCTTCTTCCTTCGGGGTCACATGTGTGGCTAGCCTTACATCAGTTGTAAGTTCTCCATACCTCTGGGGTAGAAATTCTACTTCATAGAAGTATTCTTCATCTGATGCAAAAGGTGGGTTCATAATGATTGACTCTAGATCGGAGTCACTTGCATCCTCAAATGCATCAGGGCTAGGTTCACACTCTTCTAACACTGCATCTCCCATGATTGGCTCTATGGAGAAGACTGAAATGTCATAGCCATCCTCGTCACAGTGGGGTGTCCATTGTTCTTCATTGATGGCTACATCCATGGTTGCTAAAATTTTTGCCCAGCCGTGGGGTTCAAATTCTTCATCAGGGAACACTACAGGTGCATAGGCTGGGTCTTGCATGGATCTGTGTGTTTCTTTTGCACCTATCTCTCTGGCGTTTTCTCTCTTCTCCTCTTCTACTGCCACTTTGCACATCCATAAGTGAGTGTCTTCATGCATCCATGAGGATCCTGATCCTATGGAGTGCACCGACTCTGTATCATCTTTAGCTCTATGGATGGGATTCCATTGGATAGGAGGGACATCTCTATGAGAGTAATCTTTGAGATTGACTTTGGTCGTAACACCTAAGTGTTGCAAATACAAGGAATTGGTTCCCCAATCCTGGACCACTTGCAACTGTCGCATAAATGGTCTTCCCAAAATCATCTCGTATGCATGATTCTTGCTAAAATCACAGATAGCAAATGTGTGCTCAAACTCTACACCACATGTAGTGAGAGTTATTCCTTCAAGTAGTCCTAAAGGCCTCTCTATGTGGCCATCAGCCATTTGCAATTTCATCCTCGTGGGCCTGAGTGTTGGCTTGCCCCACCGCTTCCATAGGGAAGTGGTAGCAATAGCAACTCCTGCACCTGAGTCCAGAATTGCCTTGGTGGTGTACCCCTGATGGGTAATGGGAAGATAGGTGTTTCCTTCTTCACCTTCACTCATATCTCCTATCTTGTCTAGAGGAATTTCTGGCACTCTCCTCTGAGAACCTACCTGGGAACGAGGTTTTACTATCTCTGGTACCTGTTTGGCTACATGTTTCCATAACTCTGGCCTAACTTTGAGTAGCTCTTCTAAAGTGAGGTTGCACTGCACTTTAGTGTTTTTCACTACTTCCATATTCCTAGGTATGACAGAGTCTTCGTTTCTTACCATGACGGTGGGTGCTCTCATACAGGTCGACTTGGCTTCCCATGGGCCTGTGAAATGGTGTAATTCCTGTAAAGAATTAGAATCAAAGTCTAATCTCTCTTGAGACTGAGTGCTCTCCTGCTCTCCATAAATGGATGGGATATCTTGTGGGAATCGATCCTGTGTGTCATCCACAAGTTCAATGGGAGGAGGGACTTCACTTTCTTTAGCCCATTTGTCTTCTTGAATCTCTCGTAGGAATTCCGGAGTGAACCTATTCATAGAAGAGGAAGTGTCTGGTCTAGTGGAATTGGGCACATAAGCTTCCTGTGGGGGATGGCTTATGTTTTTGCTTGCCTCATCTCTTTCTTGATTTTTTTCTTCCTTGGCAGATCTTGCAATTATACTCTCTAACTTCTCTAGGAGTCCATCCAAGTGCAATTGTGTCTTAGCTGAGCCTGAGTAGTTGAAAAGGCGACTGGCTTCAAACATGGTCTGATCCAATGCGACCATTTTCGCACATAGCTTGGTTCTCTCTATCTCTAGGTCAATTCTAGGGTAGCACTTGTCATGATTCGTCACATTTGGCCCTTCTTGGATTCTGGCCTGATATGCCTTAAGCATCATGTCTATGTCTTCAGGAGTGGGGTCAGCTAACACTCATCCTACTCTAGGGGTTGGTGGGATGTTCTGAGGTAGGGGGGCAGATGGTGGGTTAGATGGTGATGGAAGTGAGGGTGGTGATGGTATGTGAGAGTTTGTTTGAGAGGTGAGTTCAACAATTTTGGCTTTTGTTTCGCTTATGCTTTCTTCTAAGTCGCTCATCTTTTTAGACCATTGCCTTTTCATTCTTTCTCGACTATCCCTCCAGGCTCTCGACCGTTTCTTGGCTATGCTCTCAGTTTCACTAACCTCTGCACTCTTCTCTTGACCTATTCCTGGGTTCTGTTGCAACGCCTGGGCTCTGGTGACCACCTGTACTGGTGCACTGGACCTCACACTTCCTGTAGAGTCTACTACTAAGCCAATAACGTTAATTGGGGTTATTTTTGGCATATTATTGGGATTCTTAGGGCAATCTAGTAAGAGATGCTCCTTCCCGCAGTCTTGGAAAAAGCCTTGAATTTTCACTGACTAGGGTTGTGTAGGTGGGGGTAAGGGGCAATCACGGATGAGGTGATCTCCCTGACATCTGTAGCATGGTCCTCTAGGGAATGGGAGTCTCACCTGCCTAGGTTGCGGTCTAGAGTTAGGGTTTGTGTACATTACATTTGTGTACTCTGGCTCCCAACTAGGTTCACTTGGTTCTTCACTGTACTAGGACTCACCATGTTCAGGAGATTGCATGTAGTAAGCCTGGGGACTATCAATACGTGTAGAATCGAAACTATGGTCACTGGGGTCACTTTCTGAAAGCAATGGGGTTACTGGCACTATGGCCCTATTCAAATTTTCCTCAGCTGCTGCATACTTTACAGGAATCGCATTAGCTGGCGTTGGAGGTTGTTGAGCTAACACAGGCTGGGGTCTCTGTTGGTTCTGGTAGGGTTGTTGATAGGGTTGTTGCGATCTACCATATTGTTGTGGGGGGTACTGGTTCTGGTATCTTCCCTGTTGTGGATAGGGCTGAGGGTAGGTTTGTCTAACTGTTTGCTTATTGTAAGGGCAATCTTGTGCTGTGTGATTTGTGTATCGCCATTCTATGGTGCAATATTGGCTGCTAGGATTCACTTGGGGTTGAGCCATGATGGGGCATGCGGTCGCCATATGGTTACCACCGCAAGTATAGCACCTTTTTACTGGGGCAAATCTAGGAATTTGTTTACTAGAGACACCTAGTTTTTGAGCTACTTTCTCCGCAAGTTCCTCAATAGATGTGGATTGCGAGGAAGAGAGGCTAGAGGCACTATCTGAATCTTCGTAGATTTTGGAAAGCTCTAACTCCTCCCCTAGGTTATCCTCAATGTCGATGCACATGCATACATACTCTTCTATGGTCCTAGGGTCCTTCAAGTACACATAGGATCGCAACTTTGTACTTAGCAATCCATCCAAGAATAAAGCCACTTGTTTGGCAGGTGTGGGTAACTCAGGAACAAGGCATCTCTCAAGATATTGCCTAAATCTTCTTCCTGCAAGTCTCACGGTCTCTTGAGGGTTCTGCTTGAAGCTGTATATCAATGAGGAAGTATTATGCCTTATGCCACTTTTAGAGAATTCGGTGATGAAAGCCTCTAAGAGCTGGTCTATGCTCCTGAACTGTCTCTCGTTCAATGGTTGAAACCACGTAAGGGCTGTGTTCCTAAGTGTTAGACCAAAGGCATTATATTGCGTGAATAGGTCCTCAAGTTGTTCTGCTCTCAAGACTTGCCTAAACTCGGCCACATGATCATATGGGTCTCCTGTGCCATCGAAGTAATTCTTCATGGACTTAACTAACTGAGTCGGTCTCAAAATCTTGGTGTGTTCCCTAGGCCTTGGCAGAGGGAAGTCATCCGTATTCCTTTGATTCCTTGGGGCTCTAAATCCTTCAGGTTCCACTCTATTTGTTTCCGTTCTCGTTCTGTCTCTTCCCACTAGGTTGGCAAAGCTTACCTCCGGTCTATCTCTATGTCTGTCTCTGAGTTTCATGAGTGTGGGAGGTTCCAGCTCCTTGGTGACCAAATGACACATTCGATCTTAGTTGGGGGAAAATGAATTCACCTTTCCAAGTGTAAGCATGCCTATCATTTTCTTGAACCACAAAGATCCTCTTTGAAGAGTGATCTAAGTAGGTCACTCTACCTGGAATATCAGGATCTTTGAACTCATATATCATGATTGTTCCTACCTCACTCGGCTGATTAGGTCTATATCTCCAAAAGGCTTCGTCTAAGTATGCTCCGTTTTCAAATTTGACAGCTTGGTGTTCTAGTCCAATGGATTGGTCAGGGTTTTTAATCTGGACCACAGATCTTCCTAGGCCATCCTCATATATGCTAGCACCTAATCGGTTGGTCCTATGGTATTCGAGTTGCGTCTTGTAAGGGCCTTCCACCCTATGTAAATATGGCACTCCGGAGCTTCCTGTAGGTCTCTCCATACCGTGGGACATCTCAGACTCACTAGTCTCAGAGCTAGGGTAATACGAATGATGGCTCAACTGTTGGGCCCAAGACCTAGTAGTATGATTGACGCTAGCCTCTGACGATCTAAGACTTTGTCTATCTCTCCCTAGGTGTCGACCTGATCTAAGGTTCATAAGCCCAATTGAACAATCCCAATTTTTCCCAAGTACACTTTGCGTTGCTGAGTTCTTTTGTATTAGTCACTTGTTCTTTTTTAATCCCTTAGGGTGTCACTTCTTGTCCAATTAATCTTCGTCGCAAGGAACAATTAAGTTTTTATCGTACTTTGAGTGCGGTCGCTCAATTTAATTTCTTTTCCTTAAGTTGTTTCGCAATTGTAATCTCCTAGCACTTGCACTTGAGTGATTAGAGTTCTTGGACTTGGTTGTTCTTAATGTGCTCCTAATTAATCAAAACCTCTATCCGTACTTAGCCTATGCTAGGGATTGACAGAGGGTGTTGAGAATTTCCAACCTTAAGTTCTTCCCTTGGTTGCCCTTGTATGCCCAGGAAGCGTGTTCCCAAGCTCGCACTTACTCTTGCTTCGAGTACCCTTCGATGCTCTCAAGTTACCTGAAAAAGTCCACAATTAGCTCAAGAATTGAATTCAGTTGACAGACATATCACTTTCATTCATGTAATTCACAGACCCAATTATCTTTTGCCTTTATGGAAAACAATCCCAAGTGACCCTCAATTTTTTTTTACCATGGGATATGGTCAACTTCAAATTATCCTATCTAATAATCCACGCAGGGTTTTGGGGCCAAATCAGGATTTTAAACAGGTTAGCAGGCAAACAGGACTTCTCGAAATACTTTGTGTAATGGCCTCACAATGCAAGGATGAACCCTAGTATTTGTCCCACAATTTGTCAAGAATAGACCACTATTTTTTGCCCTAAAAAATTGGCCAATTTTGCCCTTCAATCGCGTTCGCAAGCTCTGTCAGTCGTGATTGATAGGTCAATCGCGATGGACGTGTCGATCGCGATTGACACGTCCGTCGTGGTTGTCAGTCGCGATTGATGGGTCAATCACGATTGACACGTGGCCCGGATTTTCAGTCAGTCGTGGTCAAAGGGTCGTTGACTCTGTCGATCACGATTGATGGGTCGATCGCGATTGACAGGTCCTTCGCGAGGGTCTGTCCGTCGTGGTCAAGCAATCGTTGACTGTGTCGGTTGCGATTGATTGGTCGATTGCGATTGATGGCTCGATCGCGATTGACACGTGTCATGCGTAGCTTCTGTCAGTCATGGTCAGTCGGTCGTTGACTCTGTCGATCGCGATTGACGTGTCGGTCGCGATTGACAGAGCCGTCGGTAGGTGTCCGTCGTGGTTTGTCGATCGCGATTGAGAGAGCGATCGCGATTGACAGAAATCTGAGGAATTTTAAAATTTCAAGCATACATTTGGGAAGCTCTAGGCATGTAGATCATGATTATGTACTTTGTTTATCAAATAGACCATTCTTTCTGTCGGTCGCGATTGACAGAGGTCAACGCCTCGGGACCTGCACAGTCAAATTTTTTACCTGCTGGAGCTGGTGCAACTGCTGGGGATGCTGATTCCTGCAGAAAATCTCAAAAAACACAGAAAATCACAAGCACACAAACGCTCTCTCACTCTCTCACAAGTGAAATGAGGGGAATGGTATGGGTGGAGTGATATGACCAAAAACTCAAATTTTTCACGATGATGGAAATGGATGTGGAAGATGGTGAGGATGATGATGGTAATGAAGAAAACAAAAGAAAATAGATAAAAGTGAAGAAAATACCTATATCTCCAACGCGTCAACTCTACGTCTTACCATCACACGCTCGTCCTCAAAGCTCGATCCCTGGCAACGGCGCCAAAATTTGGTGTAGCTCAATGATGAGTAGCACCTCCTTTAATGTCAATCCGAGAAGACGTGAGGATGGTATGATGACCTCAAGCAAGTGATGGCACAAGTGCGTGAGTGAGAAGCACACTAACATGCACACACATACACACACACGCGCACATACGGCAAGACAAAGAGTGAGAAGCAATGGAGTTTTTAGATTACTTTCAAAAAGCTCATACAAGTTCAATTCAGTTACAAGCTAACCTCAAAAATGAGCTCTCTAGCTCTATTTATAGTTTTTGACTAGGTTTTGGCCTTGTCCAGACCTAGTGTCCGGCCTAGTTAAAAATTAGGTTCTCTACCCTATTTGGAGGTTCAAACGGAGTCTAAAAAATGTGAAAACTGATAGGTAGGTACTTCTAAAGCTCCTCAATCTCAAGGACTCGTTGGCTTGCACAAAATGGAGCTAGAAAAATGTGAAATGGCATTTACAATGGTTTTTAGTGATGAAAATCACTATTTCTGTAGGGATTTCTTCTAGCATTTTGACATACATTCCCTGGAGCTCCCTACTTGCTCCTTCTTCTTGTGTGCCCAACTCTTTAATGCCTGAAAATTTGAAATGGCCTACTTGCCAGATCTTCTTTGACTACTGTGTCTGCCTGTGCTTTCTCTTCGTTCCGACTCCCTTTGTAGGCTTCCTTGTCTTGCAACTCCTTCAGTTCCTTGACTACTGCCAACACGGGTGAACAAGTGGCAGGTGCCTATGTACAAAAGATGTTTGACCAACGTATGGACATTCCGGTGCAGCAGCAGATGGAACACTAGGAGGAAGAGATAATTACGTGTGTGGAAAGGATGTACGATCAGAAATATGCAGGTTCTATGCGGGTGAAGGAGGAGGAGCTTCAAGAGGTTAATTTAGGGACAGAAGCTGAACCCAAGATGGTGCAGATTGGTAAAACATTGGAAGGACAATTTAAGGAGGATCTTATTTGTCTGCTTAAAGAGTATGTAGATGTGTTTGCTTGGGATTATACTCAAGTAAAAGGCATAGATCCGAAGTTGCATCAACACAGGATTAATTTGAAGGCGGATGCAGTACCTGTGGCGCAACAAAGATATAGAATGAATCCTAAATTTGCTAAACAAGTGAAGGAAGAGATTGATAAATTGTTGGCAGTTGGATTTATCAAACCGGTGAATCAGGTCACTTGGCTATCTCCTATCATAGTGGTCCCTAAAAAGAATGGGAAGCTCCAAATGTGTGTTGATTATAGAAAGTTAAATGCGGCAACTATTACAAACCCGTTTCCTATGCCGTTTTGTGATGTAGTGTTGGATGCGGTCGCAGGCCATGAAATGTATAGTTTTTTTGGATGGATTTTCTGGTTATAATCAGATCAGTGTGGCTGAGGAGGATCAGCACAAAACAACATTTATTACAGAATTTGGAGCTTATGTGTTTACGGTCATGAGTTTTGGCTTGAAGAATGGACCACCATCGTTCAATTATGTGGCCCATAACGTGTTTGAACCTTATCTACAGGACTTTATGCAGGTATTTGTCGACGATTTTTTGGTTTTCGGTGATATGATTAAGCACTTACTACACCGGAAAGCATGTTTTGAAAGATGTCAGTAGTTTAGGATGGTATTGAATCCATTTAAAAGTGTGATTGCGGTCAGAAGTGGTATTTTATTGGGCCATGTTATATCACAAGCAGGAATGGCTATTGATATTAAGAAAATTGAAGCTATACGTACAGCTAAAGCACCTAATGTAAAAGAAGTAATGCGGTTTGTGGGTCAAATCAAGTGGCATTCCAGATATTTAAGATATTTAGCAAACATTTCCTTACCACTAACGCACTTGACCAAGAAGGATGTTCCGTTTAGGTGGGCTGATGCTCAAGAGAAAGCATTTCAGTTGTTAAAAAAGATGGTATCGGTAGCACCCATATTACAACCACCTGATTGGTCAGTAGCTTTTCACATATTTGTGGATGCATCGGATGTGGCCGTAGGAGCAGTTTTGATGCAGCAGAAAGACAAAGGATGGTATAGACCTGTCTATTATGCCAGTAGGGTATTGGCTGTGGCTGAAAGAAATTATCCGGTGACGGAAAGAGAAGCTTTGGCGATGGTATATGCCCTTAACAAGTTTCGACATTATTTGTTGGGCAATAAAGTTGTTTTTCATGTGGATCATCAGGCTTTGGTTTACTTAATCAAGAAGCCCTTATTAACAGGCCGATTAGCCAGGTGGATGCTTTTGTTACAGGAATTTGATTTTGTGATTGTGCATACTCCGGGGAAAGAGCATGTGATGGCAGATTATTTTAGTCGATTGGAATCAGGCGAAACACCCACCGATGCACTTGATGTATTTCCGGATGCTGAGTTGTTTACGGCGCACGTAGTGGAGGCAGATTCATGGTATGAGCAGTTATTAATTTTCCTGACGGAGGGTGCATTACCACAGTACTTTACACCTGATCAGAGGAGGAAGTTTGCCCTTAAAAGTAGGCCGTATTTGGTCATAGCAGGGGCATTATACAAGAAGGGCGTGGATCAGGTTATTAGAAGATGTGTACCAGACTATGAACAATTAGCTGTTTTACAGGAAGCACGTTCCGGTTCTGTAGGAGGTCATTTGTCAGGTGATATTACAAGAAAGAAAGTATTACAAGCTGGGTTGTGGTGGCCAACGGTGTTTAAAGATGCGCATAAGTATGCCAAAGGATGTGTGATTTGCCAAAGGTTAGGCCAACCTAATAACTCTGACCGGATGACTGATCATCCGGTACTACCACTGGATCCTTTCCAAAAATGGGGCATGGATTTTGTGGGGCCTATTAAACCTACCACTCAGCACGGTAATAGATACATATTGGTGGCAACTGACTATTGTACAAAATGGGTGGAGGCAGTGGCATTGAAAGATAATAAGGCAGCAACTGTGGCAAAATTTCTTTATCATAATATTATGACCAGGTTTGGGTGTCCGATTGAGTTAGTGAGTGACCGAGGTACTCATTTTTTGAATGAGGTGATCTCAAAATTAACAAAGATTCATTTGATCATGCATAAAAAGACTACAACTTATCATCCTCAAGCGAATGGGCAGGCAGAAAGTACGAATAAAACTCTAATGCGTATTCTTAAAAAGTTAGTGCATGAAATCAGAAAAATTGGGATTTGTTTCTTGATTCGGCTTTATGGTAATTCAGAACAGCATTTAAAGTGACAACAGGTATGACACCTTTCCGATTGGTATATGGAATGGAGGCAGTAGTACCTATGGAGTTTGTAGTTCCTAGTTTGCGGATTACGGTAGAGAAAATGTCATCGGAGTTATCGGTTAAACACAGGAGTAAATACCTTTTACAGATTGAGGAGGATCGTTTGATAAGTGTATATATTACAGAGGTGATTCGAAAGCGGCGACAAGCTTGGGTAAATCGGAATGTGAAGTTTAAGTTATTTAACGAAGGTGATTGGGTGATGGTGTATAATTCTAAGCTAGGACCCCATCCAGGAAAGCTTACATTGAGATACAAGGGCCCATACCAGATTGTGCAAGATTTGGGTCAAGGCACGTTTCGAGTGGCAGATGTGTTTGGCACATGGATGGACAAGCCAATAAATGGATTTAGGCTGAAATTATTTCAAGGGAAGCCGCCACATTTGGACTGGTTATCTGCTAATATGGTGCAAGTTGTTTATAATCCAGAACAACACTTCAGCAATGTTTGTGATCATCGTAGTAAAAGAGTTTATTTCTCTACATTTTTATCAGTGGTACAATGTTTTTTGACCTCGTGTTGGTCTAAAACTACATTAAGTAAATTTTTACGATTACAATGGAAAATAGGTTTACAGTTGCAGTTCAACAGTGAGTTTCGGGTTAGCTCAGGACCAATGATGGATGATGCAGTATTGTTAAATCAGGGTATACAAACTAAGGAATATTCTTGGTCTATAAGTAATAATATGCTGGAAATCAGTATACTTTGTATTCAGAGTCAGTAGCTCCAGATGCAGCAGCGGAATCGAGGGGAATATGAAAAGAAAGCTAGTGTTCGACCAATGATTATCTTGCAAAGTAAAATTTGTCAGAATTGTATGATTGGAAGCTTTTGCATCATAAGATGTAGTATTGAGGAATTTAAATATCAATTTCGTATTCTTGAAGTACGAATGTTTGTTCTGTTCCATGATTATTCTAGCACGCGTAGAAGATTTGTTAAGTGGATTATTGATATGTGGGGCAATCGATTGTGGATGATTTTTATGATAATCCATGCTACAATATTATTGAGTCGCATGAAGTGTTACGTGCGTAAGTACGATCATCATTACAGTAAGTGGCAGTTCAAGCAGTCACACTTGTGGAAAGAATATTTTCAATTCTACTTAAAGGTTTCCAGGATAACACTTTTTCCTGCGTCTTCTGTATTAGTGCTTGAAGTAGGAGTCATGAGAGGGTGTATGAGGAAGAGAGAAGTGGTAGTGCGAAAGGAAGATACAGCAACGAAGGAGAGTGATAGCTCGTTGCAGGAGGATGAAGATGAGATATCAACACCATCTACAACGACTAAGGGTGTGCGAATGCTTATGGGGTCATTCATAGATTTTAAAGTCGAAGTGGATACACAGTCTGCTCTGAATGAGAATTGGCTCAGAGGGATTGGATTATTACAGTTCGCTATGTTTCCATGGGAGCGCTGGAGATGCAATTATGAGGCAAAGGGCCAGCTGGAAATCATGCGGAAGATGAAGGGTCAGTTATCATGTCAGGTAAAATTTTCACCGAAATTACTTGCAGAAGTATTTCAATTGCCTATATACGAGGATATCATTCCAAAATGTTCCGAGGAAGCTTTGAAGAAAGACTTTGGACCCCGAGAAGGCAGACGGAAGTACTATATGATGAAGAATGCAAGCTATATTCGAAGGGAACAGCTAAAATGGTATTTGGAAAGATTATTTTTTATCATTAAATTTGATTCTATGTCCAGGGAGAATTTTGCACCTCTGGCCTATGCAGAGGCAAGTGGAAGAGTAAGTTGGGCCCATTGGGTGTATGATCAACTACATATTGAGATCTTCATCGGTGATAGACATAAAACGCAAACCAATAGTCGATTATCATCATATTTAGCTGCCTTATTCGAGTTTGTGCAGTTAGTTGAAGGTCAGAAGATCGTGTGGCCTAAGGAGATCAATTTTTGTGGTCATCAAGTGATGAGTCGAGAGCAGGACCAGTTAGAAGCGAAAGAGGTAATGGATAGACCTTCAGAGACGTCTGAAGATCTTCTTCGTGCTGGTTATATTGCACAAGAGAAGGAATCGGCTAGTCAGATTATTCAACCTGATATACGAGAAATAGGAATACAGGAAGATATTTTGTTGCAGGTGTAAGAGAATGTAGAGCATCCGAAAGCATTCGGAACTGTTTTTAGATTGTCTAGAAAAAGAAGAGTGGAGGAACAATTACAAGCAGTGGATGAAAAAATTTTGAAGGATGTTAATACTTTAGATTATGATGTGCTTGGCATGAAGAAGAGGTTGCAGGAAGTTT
The DNA here is from genome assembly GCA_020310875.1 of Ceratopteris richardii. Lineage (NCBI taxonomy): Eukaryota > Viridiplantae > Streptophyta > Polypodiopsida > Polypodiales > Pteridaceae > Ceratopteris > Ceratopteris richardii. The sequence goes on from CM035430.1 coordinate 157,438,319, forward strand.
CGGACTTTTTAGTTTTTCAAGAGGAAAAATTGTTTCGGCATGAACAGAAAAAAGTATTTATTAATGAGAATGATTATCAGTCTTTGCAGGAGAAGACTAACAAACTTCAGGAAGCATTGGATAAAAAGGTATGTATGTTGGAGGAATTGCAGAATGATAAGTTGCAATATGAGATAGAATTGTCTAGTGCGAAGAAGTCTATGCATGATTATGAAGAATGGCAAAAGTATTTGCAAGCGCAGACTCAAAAAGAAATGATGGATTTTTCAGTGTTAAATGCTACTTTGCAGACGGAACAGGTAGTTATTCAATCGCGATTACAAGTCTTGCAGGAATTAGAGAAGCAGATATTAAAAGAGCAAGATGTGGAGTTAGAGGCTACGTTGATGACGAAGTTGGATATAAGCTTATTGAAGCAACAACTGAATAAATATGTTCAGGATATTTGGAATGTTTTTCAAAATCGGTGGCTCGGTATGTTTAAGTTTCAGTATGAACAGGTGCAGACATGTTTTGTTTCAAAATATGAAAAAGATTTAGTAGGTATAATTTCAAAGCAAGAGAGGTAGATCGAGGAGCAGATATAGATAATTGCAGAATTGCGGGAACAATTGTTGAAAAGGAAATTAGAAGAAAAGGTGGAAATATTTGATGCAGATTTTTGAGAAAAGCAAGATGGTGCAGCGGAAGATGTTGATAATTTGCAGAATGAGAAGATTAGGGCGGAAGAAGAGCAGATTTCCAAACAGTCGTGAGAGATAATCTTATATGATCAAGGGATTGTCAAATTCGAGTTTAATTTTTGACAAAATTACCCACCGGGTTGTGCCAGGTGTTGAAGGCAGGGAGATCTGATAAAATAAAATAAAAAGAAAAAGAAAAAGACGGCTACGATGAGATTAAAAGGACACGTCGCAAGTAAAGGGAGAAGTTACAAGAAAGGAGTTCGTGAAAAACCGTAAGGACAAAGAAGTCACGAGAAGAGAGATGCGCAACCACCGCAAGAAGGAGGTAGAAGTCCTGAGAAGAGAAGCAGACTTGATGAGAGGAAGCAGCGCTACTACAGTGGAAAAGAAGAAGTTCTTCTGACAAGGATTTGGACCAGAGAAAGTCTGTCTTCATAGAAATGACTATGACTTCCGTATCTGATGAAACTTTGTGATGAATGCTCCAGTATGAAATCTATGAAGTTCTTATACAAGTAAAAAATCTGTATTTGCGATACTTATGTTTACCAAGGAAATGAACAGTAGAAGTTTTACAGAACAGTAGTTCTTCTCTGTATTTCTTCAAATCTTCTCTGTTAAGTTTAATGAGAGATTCACGTAGTCTACACAGAGGCGCAACGTAATACATATGACTGTGAGTGTGTAAGAAGCTAGAAATCTTGGAAGGTGGTATCTGAACAAGTGACAGAGTAAATCTGACACAGTAGAAGGCACCGGAACGAAACATTTCGATGAAATTCCGGTGGATAACTAAATGCAATTTTCGGTGGAAATCTCTGCGTATGTAGAGCAGTGCCAATAGGAAAACAAGTATTTCTGTTTGTTCTTTAATTGGATGTTGTGTTGAACCTCAGAACCCTCAATAGTCTCCCATGGAGATGGCTAGGTGTATGGTCAAAAGTCAGGTTGTACCATATAGCTTCCGGCTTGAGAATGTTATGTTTACAACATATGTACTTAACAGATGTCCCACCAAAGCACTGCAATCTATCACTCCATATGAGGCTTGGCATGGTTGCAAGCCATATGTTGCTCATTTGCATGTCTTTGGTTGTCTGACATATGCATTAGTGCCTGAACAACAACAAAGGAAATCGGATGATAAAGTAGTGAAATGTATTTTTGTTTGGTACAGTTCTGAAAGCAAAGGCTATCATATATATCATCCATAGACTAAATGCATTTTAGTAAGTCATGATGTTGTTTTTGTCGAAGATGCAATTCAGCCCTTATTTTCATGTACTAAGGAGACATCAATTAGCTCCAAAGATGTGTATGACACTTTGGTACCTCTTTTTACAGGTGGACAGTCCACTGCTCATCCAAAAGAGGCAATTTCTCAGCCTTTACAGTGTTACTCGGCCGCCGGATTGGAAGTGTATAATTGAAATCTTGTTTCATACGTGCGAAAGGTTGTTACGTAGACACTTTGTATTCTTTTATATAAAGCAATGAAAAGAGATGTTGAGTGACATTCGAGAGATCACCAGACTGTCTGTCTGGGTGATTGAACGGAGCGCTATTGTAGTGTTAGTTTGTCTAATTCCAAGAGTCGGAGTTTTCTGAGTATTCTGCGTGTATTTATGTCTCGTCTTGTCTGTTGCCTATTGGTATCTATTGCGGTTGTGAGTATCCTCTACATCCAGTAGATCATTCGGTCTGTTGTCTGAAGTGAATCATCTGCGAATCCTTATTGCGATTGTTGTGTTAAGTTCGCGTGTTGCGTTGGTACTCGTTCTTGGAATGTTCTGCCAGTTGTTTGGTGAAGTCTGTGTAACTGTGGTAGTGTTTCTAACATTGTGCAGGATCGTGTTGTCTTCAGTATTGAAATCTGTCATCATACGATAAGGGTTAAGCTACAGTAAGGAATTCTTGGGTTGCGTACTGAACCTTCAATACGGTGTATCTGAAACACGTGAATTCTCTGTGTCTTCGGATGTTGATCGGATTGTGGTACCTATTCGGTAAAGGTTGAACAATTCCTCTGGTCTCTGGTATTTCCAGTAAGTTTATGTGCAAATGCAATATAGCCTCTTAGTGTATGCGGTACACGTTGGCCGAGCTAACTCGTGAACTGTAAATGTCTAAGTACAACAGAATCTTGATAGAGCTCGCAACATCAGTATATTACTATGTGTAAGTGGTTGGTTTGGGAACTAAGTATAGGGCCTCTGTCTAACAGACCCCTTCCACTCCCAAGAACCCAATGATCGTTTAAACGCGCTACTGACAGTTAGTCTCGCGTTTTAACACTTTTAACAACAGGTTCCACATGATGATCCACTTCATTCCATTTCTAATGCAAATTTATATGATGCATTTGTTGATGAGAGGGCAAATATAGAAGAGGAAAAAACTATGCCTAAATGGCTAGTGAAGACTTTACAAGATAGAGAATTAGATGCACCTTTGTCATCTTATACTTATTGAGGATCCCATATTACTTATTTTGCATCAGATTGCTATACTATGGGTGCCCCTAGTCTTTGTGATGAGAATGAGCATGTTCCTTTTTATGAGGCACAAAATTCAGAAAATTGGATGACTGCTATGCAAACAAAATATGATGCTATTATTTAGAATGGTACCTAGACTTTATGTGATTTGCCTCTTGGCAAAAAGGCCATTGGCTCTAAATGGGTAAACAAGTTGAAACATAAACTTGATAGAATAGTTGACAAGTACAAAGCTAGGTTTTTTGCAAAAGGTGATGCTCAAGAAAGAGGCATTGATTTTTATGAGACCTTTGCACCCACATGTCAAATGACTATCGTTCATAGCATCTATGCACTTAGCACCCATCATGGTTGGAATGTACATCAGTTGGACATTCAAAATGCATTTTTGAATGGTGACTTACATGAAGAAGTGTATGTTTTTTAGCCCTATGATTTTGTGTAGAAAGGCCATGAGGACAAAGTGTGCAAGTTGAAAAAGGCATTATATGGTTTGAAGCAAGCACCATGTGCTTGGTCTGAAAAGATACATGCCTACTTAATTGCAGATGGTTTTGAGAACAGTCCAACTGAGAGCACCTTATATGCTAAGCATGCAAATGATGTGCTTCTAATCATTGTTGTCTACATTGATGACATGTTTCTCATTATTCCTAATGAGAAGCATATTCTTGATTTTAAGGCTGATTTGCATGCCTCATTTGAAATTTCAAATTTAGGGCATTTGCATCATTATAGGGGATTCAATCTATGCAAGTTGATGGTGGAATATCTCTGTGTTAAACAAAATATGTTAACACCTTATTGCAACATCTTGGTCTTGAATATTGCATACCTATTTCCACTCCTATGGAAACAAGTTCACATTGAGTCTTCATGATGCTAGAGATGCATTTGAGGTTGTTCTCTATCAACAAGCTATTGGATGCTTGATTTACTTATGCATAACTCGGCTTGATATTCAATTTGTTGTCTCACAGATGAGCAGGTTTATGAATTGCCCAAGTGTCAAGCATTGGTAGGCTGTTAAACACATCTTTTGCTACTTGAGTGGTACCCAACTACTTGGATTGTTTTATCCCAAGGGGGGGTCACTATCGCCAGATTTACATGCTTTTTTTTACTCTGACTAGGTTGGTTGCTATGACACTAGGCTAGTTGCTATGACACTCATGTGTCCACTAGTGGTTTTTGCTTCATGCTTGGTAGCTCATGCATATCTTGGTTGAGAAAGAAGTAGCCTACTGTGGCCACTTCTAGTTGTGAGGCTGAGTGCAGGGCAGCTTTCACAATGACTGTTGAGTGTGTGTGGATCATATCCCTTTTGGATTTTTTGGGGGTTGGTCAGTCTTCTGCCACCACCATCTTCACTAATAGTGAGAGTGCGTTGATAATTGACAGGAACCCTATGTTCCATGCTCGCACAAAGCACACTAAGGTGCAGTATCATTATGTCAGGGAGAGGTTCTCTGCTAGAGAGATCAGTTTGGCATATGTGCCCAGATAGGATAACATTGCACATCTTTTCACAAAAGCTCTACCTCATGAGAAGTTTGATGCTTTTTGCAAAGCTTTGGGCTTACTTCTATTTGTGGATTGATCTCTTTCCACATAGTTTGGCACTTCCTTATACATGAGTGCGAGCTCCTTGTTCCCCACACTCCCAAGGGGGATTTGTTGATATATTTTCATAGTAATGTGTGTGAACACACTTAGGACGGTTGAGGTACTTTTTTCCCTCTTTAGGAGGATTTTTCCCTTGGCTTGTATATAATCCTATAACCCATTATCTTTGTATATTCACTTGGTAGTACATTGAGTATTGTGTGTTGTACTCGAATCTTCTTCTTTTGTGTTGTTCATGTGCTGCCATAGACCTCAAACTCCAACAAGTTTTTCACAAGGTTCTAGCACATACCAAAGGAGGAGCAGTACATGAATGAAGCCAAGTCAAGTTGCAATACAATTCAACTTTTGAAATCCCAAAAGGTGATTTCCATCACTAAAATTGTAACATAAATCCCCAATTTTGTAAATTACTATTCCTTTTTTCATAATCTAAGGATTCCATGAGCTTGAAAGAGCATAGGTAGAACTCACATACCGAATTTCATGATTTTTTAGAGCTCGTTAGATGTTCCAAATGTAGTCTAGAACCTAGTGTCTAAGTATGTTGGACACTAGGTTCTAAACCGATCAAAACCCCTAGAATTCTATAAAAAGAGCTCGATATCTCATTTTGAGAGTTAGACTTTTGGCAGTTGGATTATTAATGAAATCTTGTATTGAGGTCTAATGAATAGAAGTATTTGTCCTTCCATTGTCTCTTCTTTGTCTCTACCTTGTGTGTGTGCATGTGTGTGTCATTCACCTTCATGCACATCACTTATTCACGATCATCATATCATCTTTATGTCTCCATGGATTGACAATCAAGGAGGTGGAGCTCCTCGATGTGGTACCCATCCTTGTCTAGAGTGACACCAAATTTAGCACAGTTGTTGGGAAGCATGGTTAAGGACGAATGGCTGATGGTAAGAGTATTGGGAGATTGACTTTGGAAGGTAAATTTGGTAGTATTTTCTAGATTTTGCACTATTGTTGTATTGCTTCATCATCATCTTCTCTACCTTCCATCACCATAGACACACTTCATCCTCTTCATTAAAAAAAAATATTTTTTCCATATCTACCCACTCCCCTTTGTTGGAGTTAGACGTCTGCAGAAGCAGGCGAACAGCATAAGGAAGGAGAAGAAGCTTGGAGCACAACACACAATACTGAATGTATTACTAGAGAATGTACAAAGATAAGTAGCCCATTAGGGCAATAGGCGTATATACAAGCCAGGGGAAAAAAACCTCCTAAAAAGGGAAAAAAGTGCCCCGACGGTGCTAGTGTGTTCACACACATCACTACCTAAATATATCAACAGATCCCCCCTGGGAGTGATGCGGTGAACAAGGAGCTGGCACTCATGTATAAGGAAGTGCCAAGCAATGTGGAAATCACTCCACAAAAGGAAGTAAGCCCAGAGCTTTGCAGAAAGCTTCAAACTTCTTCCTAGGCAGAGCCTTCGTGAAAAGGTCTGCAATGTTCTCCTGCGTGGGCACATATGCCAAGCTGATCTCCCCAGTAGAGAAACTCTCCTTGACATAGTGATAATGCACCTCAATGTGCTTAGTGCGAGCATGGAACATAGGGTTCCTCGCAACTGCCAATGCGCTCTGACTGTCAGTGAAGATGGTGGTGGCAGAAGATTGGCCAACACCCAAATCAGCCATAAGGGGTCTGAGACACACACACTCAACAGTCGCTATGAAAGCTGCCCTATACTCAGCCTCACAACTGGAAGTGGCCACAGTAGGCTGCTTCTTGCTCAACCAAGATATACATGAGCTACCAAGCATGAAGCAAAAACCACTAGTGGACACACGAGTGTCATAGCAACCAGCCCAATCTGAGTCAAAAAAAGCATGCAAATATGGCGGTAGTGATCCCCCCTTGGGATAAAACAACCCAAGTAGTCGAGTACCACTCAAGTAGTGAAAGATGCACTTAACCGCCTTCCAATGCGTGACTCCTGGGCAATGCATAAACCTGCTCATCTGTGAGACAGCAAACTGAATATCTGGCCGAGTAATGCATAAGTAAATCAAGCATCCAACAACCTGCTGATAGAGAACAACATCAAATGCATCTCCAGCATCATGAAGACTCAATCGTAAACCTATCTCCATAGGAGTGGCAATAGGCTTACAGTCTTCAAGGCCAAAACGCTGCAATAATCTGTCAATATATTTCGTTTGACACAAAGCCATTCCACCATCAACTTGCATAAATTGAATGCCCAAATAGTGATGCAAATGCCCCAAATCAGACATCTCAAATGAGGCATGCAAATCAGCCTTGAAATCAGCAATAAGCTTCTCAATAGGACCAGTGAGAAGCATGTCGTCAACATAGACAACAATGATCAGAAGCACATCATTAGCACGCTTAACATATAAGGTGCTTTCAATTGGACTGTTCTCAAAACCATGTGCAACCAGATAGGCATGTATCTTCTCATACCAAGCACGTGGTGCTTGCTTTAAACCATATAATGCCTTCTTTAACCTGCACACCTGGTTTTCATGCCCTTTCTGCACAAAGCCACGGGGCTGAAAAACATACACTTCTTCATGCAAGTCACCATTCAGAAATGCTGTTTTAATGTCCAAGTAATGTACATTCCAACCATGGTGGGCTGCAAGTGCACAAATGCTCCGAACAGTAGTCATACGGCATGTGGGTGCAAAGGTCTCATCAAAGTCAATGCCTCTTTCCTACACATAACCCTTTGCAACAAGCCTAGCCTTATACCTGTCAACTGTACCATCAGGTTTACGCTTCAGCTTATATACCCACTTAGTGCCAATGGCCTTTTGCCAGGAGGCAAGTCACATAAAGACCATGTACCATTCTTCATGATAGCATCATATTCAGATTGCATAGCAGCCATCCAATTTTCTGAATTTTGTACTTCATCAAAAGAAACAAGCTCATTCTCATCACAGAGACTAGACGCAGCCATAGCATAGAAATCTGATGCAAAGGAGGCACTATGAGAGCCTGAATGAGTACGATATGACAAAGGTGCATCTAATTTGCTGTCACGCAAAGTCTGCACCATCCATTTTGGCATAGTTTTTGCTTGCTCAATATCAGCTCTCTCATCAACAAGTGCATCATGTAAATTTGCATCATCATATGAAACCTGCAATGGCTAAGAAGTTGCCTCATTAGGACCAGCACTAGACTGTCCACCTGTAAAAAGAGGCATCAAAGTATCATACATGTCTTTGGAGCTAACAGATGTCTCCTTAGTACATGAAAGCAATGGCTGAATAGCATCTTCCACAAAGACGACATCACGGCTAACCAGAATGCGTTTAGTCTGTGGATGATACAGACGATAGCCTTTACTTTCAGAACTGTACCCAACAAAAATAATTTTACTGCCTTATCATCCAATTTTCTGCGATGTTGTTCAGGCACTAGTGCATATGCCAAACAACCAAAAACACGCAGATGAGCAACAGATGGCTTGCGGTCATGCCAAGCCTCATATGGAGTGATATACTGCAGCGCTTTAGTGGGACACCTGTTCAGTACATATGCCGCACACATGACAGCCTCAAGCCAGAAACTATGTGGTAAAGCCTGACTTTTGACCATACACCTCGCCATCTCCATGAGTGACCTGTTCTTCTATTCAGGAACTCCATTTTGTTGAGGTGTATACGGCACTGTACACTGGTGTTTTATCCCACGTTCAGCCAAAAATGCATTAAAATCAAAAGACATATATTCCCCCCCTCGATCAGAATGGAGGGTGCCCATTTTACATGCTGATAGATTTTCAGCCAAAACCAAAAACTGTTTGAAGCACAAAAACACTTCGGACTTTGCCTTCAATGGATATACCCATGCATGCTTGGAAAAATCATCAATGAAAGTCACAAAGTAAAGATAGTTTCCAAAAGAAGGTGTCTGCGTAGGACCACAAACATCACTATGTACAAGCTGCAATTTCTGTGTAGCCTGAACCGAACCATCTTTTGGAAAGGAGGAACGCTGCATTTTGCCCAAAATATAGCCTTCACATACATTTTTTCCAGGTGCCTCAAGCTTGGGCAAGGAAGGCACCATATCAGATTTCTGCAGGCGTAGCAAACTAGCAAAATTCAGATGACCAAAGCGTGCATGCCAAAGCTTTGCATCTGAGATAGCCTGAGAATCATGAACTGCACATGCCGAATCATTCACAGATCTTTCATAGTCTATGAGCTTATATAGCCCACGGCATAAAATGCCAGAAGCTATAATAACATCGCCATTTGACAGATCATGAACTGTACATCTGTCATCAAGAAATTTCACAACCAAGCCAATCTTGGATAATGCAGAAACTGGTAACAGATTCTTCTTGATCCTTGGCACAAATAAAGCATCTGACAAGGTGAAAGAACTACCATCAACAGTAGTCAGAATGATCTTACCAACTCACATAACAGGATAAGAGGAGTTGTTGGTGCATGTGACAGTATTCCCTGTAGAGGTAGGCTCGAGTGAAGAGAAGAAACTACGCTGCGAGGTAATATGTTTGGCCGCCCCACTATCAAAGTACCAAACATCTGAGTCCACTGCATACATGCACTCCTCATGAGAAGATGGGTCAAAACTACAAACATTAGTAAATGCCCATTCTTCTTCCTGCACAAGATTGGCAGACTCTGTTTTTGGTGTAGAGCCTTCTGCAACAACCATTCCAGCCTCCTTTTTCTTTGCCTCTTTTGCAGCCAGTTTTGGACAGTTCTTTATGATATGATCATTCCCTTTACAATACTTGCAAAACAATTTCTGCTTTTCTGATTTCTTCTCATCTTTATCTTCCTTCTTCGAATATGCAGAATTAGCAGATTTCTACTTACTAATTGAAGAGCTCCATTTTCCTTTGCCCTTCTAACTAGCGAGGAAAGCTTGATCTGCAACTCGCATAATGGACATGTTTTGCCTGGACTGGTCTTCTTGCAAGAGAACAGAGACTAACTCCTCAAATGATAAGGCATTTGGATTGCCTTTCATCATCAACCGAAGAGTAGAAGCAAAACTCTGATATGAATCAAGAAGACCATTCAAAACAGTCTGCACAAGTGAGCTATCTGGTATAACCTCGTCAACAGAAATCAATTGTTCCTTCAAGTCTTTGATCTTCGTTAGGAAATTGTCCATAGAATCACCTTCATTCATGTGCTCACTCTCCAATTGTTTTCGGAGGTAAGCAACACGAGCCTCATTCCTAGCTTGGTAAAATGTGGTAAGTGTATCCCAAGCATCCTTAGTTGTTGTGCAAGAGCGAATGTGAGGAATAATAGCACGTTTGACAGACAAAGCTATCAATGCATGTGCATGGGCATCTCTGCCATCCCAACGAATCTGATCTATAGTAGGTGCAGCAGAAAGAGCAGCACGAACAGGAATCTGCGGAATATCATCTTTGACAACATCTTCATCAGCTCCAACACCTGTATTTGCAGTACCTGTAGTCAGAGGTGTAACAGGACGTCTTTCAACACCCTGCACAATGTTCCACAATCCTTTTGCAACCAATACATGTCGCATCATATAAGCCCATAATGGGTAGTTGGTACCATCCAACTTATCCTCAACATCCAGCATACAGAATACATCACTGCTTTCAGCCATGGCCGGTGACTAAAATACCTTGATGCAGAAAATTGATTGTATCTCAAAAATTTGAACAGAGCTGCCTAGATGAATTATGCTAGACCTATAGCAGACTTCGAGACGCTTATACTGGTGAATAGAAATTTGATCTATACCTTTGGCACAAAAAGACGAAATAGCCTGCACAAGCACTACGATAGTGCGTTCGGAGGCCGAAACGAGCTGAGTTGTTTTGATCTCAGAAACACGTTGAGTATGCTCACCAAAATTCGTGCGATTCTGAGACTGCAAACAGAGGAGTGTCGACGGCGCCCTAGATGAAGCGACAACCTGCTCTGATACCAATTTTTGGAGTTAGACATCTGCGGAAGCACGCGAACAACACAAGGAAGAAGAAGAAGCTTGGAGCACAACACACAATACTGAATGTATTACTAGAGAATGTACAAAGATAAGTAGCCCATTAGGGCAATAGGCATATATACAAGCCAGGGGAAAAAAACCTCCTAAAGAGGGAGAAAAAGTGCCCGGGTGGTCCTAGTGTGTTCACACACATCACTACCTAAATATATCAACACCCTTCACTTCCCTCATTTTCTTAAGTGAGAGAGAGAGAGATTGTGTGTTTGTGTTATCATTTGCATGTTTTTAGCATTCTATTACAGGTTTCAACAACACGTTTGTCGCTTGGTTGTTTTTGGTGTTGGGATTCGAACTCACACCCCATGTTTGGGAGCACTATGAACTAGCCATGCTGCTGTTCACTTTTTCTTGTTGAAGTGATATAAACATAACACTACATCCTGTACAAAATGTACCAATGTAGATATTGTTTCCAACAATCACCCCTTCAATGTCACAATGGTACAAGGTTCAATAACCAGCAAAACTTTTGATATCTGAAATATCTCTTGACTGATTTCCACTGAATCTTGAGCTGACTGTGTATGGACTTGGATACTTGAGAAACTACGAATTGAATTTCTTGTTGTGTATTACATAAATATATCAAGCAACCGACTTCTTGACAATATAATGTAGCATCAAATGCTTCTAAATTTGCTTCCGACTGTAATAACACATTAACACCCATAGGTGTCTGCATAGGCTTGGAATCTGTCATCTCAAACCTTTCCAATAATTTCTCAATGTATTTCTACAGTGTCATGTGATACACTCATCTCTGTATTTGAACTCAATCATGGGACTTGTGATAATCATATCACTTTGCAGTGCATCTTGAACACTAGCTCGTTCATTCTCAACTGAAGTAAGAGATAAAACATTATGAATCTCAAAATATTCTGCATAATTTACTAGGTCTTCTTGTTGTCTCTTGGTTTGACTTCTAGTTCTTTCAGTGTATTCCTATATACCACTATCCTTCTATGTTTGATATAACCACTTTGGTGTATTCCTGAAAAGTGGTGGTATCTCTTCAGATTCTTCAGTATCTCTTTCTTCTAGAACTTTGGAACCTTCTCCAACATCATAAGTCAGAACTTCAAGAGGTACTGATGATGGACTAGGTACTGATGTAGGTAATGAAATTCTCTCTTCACCTGTATCTCTTAGGTTTTGAGAAGGTTCATCACCCCCCTTGTATGGCTTAATGTAAGCATCCAAATTCCTTCTAAAAAATGCATAGTCATCTGCCTTTATGAAATCTGGAATCTCTTCCTTCTTATCATAAATCTGACTTTCTGCAATGTATGCATTGTGTGAGAGTAGGATATCACCTATATCTAGAACATAGAATATGTATCCTTTGCTTTCAATTGCATAACCAATACAGATTGGCTTTAATGGCTTTTACATCAAGCTTACCACAATCCTTCTTCTCAATGTGAACGTAAGTTGGGGAGCCAAAAACTTTAGAGTAACTCACATTGGGCTTCTTCCCATAATAAGCTTCATAAGGTGTAATGACCTTCAAAGCTTTTTTGGAAGACCTATTTACAATGTGATTAGCTGTGTGTACTGCATCAAACCAAAACTTGGGAGAAAACCTTTTTATGACATCATACTACGCATCATCTCAAGAAGTATCCTATTTTTTTCTCTTCTGTTCAGGTGTGTAAGCAATAGTGAGTTGATGAGAGATACCTTTGTCCTCAAGAAAAGACTTAAAATCTTTTGACATGTACTCTCCTCCTCTATCACTTCTCAAAATCTGGATCTTTGACTGAATTTCATTTTCAACCATAGCTAAGAGCTTCTTGAAAGTAGGAAAAACCTATGACTTCACTTTAAGACCATAAATCCATGAATATCTTGAGAAATCATCAATGAACATAACAAAATACTTGTAAAATTGAATAGAATGTATTCTCATTGGACCATTCACATCTGAATGTATTATCTGCAACTTCCTTGTGGCAATGATAAATCCATGTTTCTTGAAAGGTAGTTTGTGAAGCTTTCCTTCAAGACATCCTTCACATGACTCTGCATCATGTGGTAAAGCAAAAATAGGCAAACTCTCCACCATACCTTGATCTTTGATATGCTTGAGAGTTTTGTAACTGATATGGCCAAATCTAGCATGCCCTAACTTCATGTTCTCCTTAGGTGTAATAGACTTAGCAACATTAGCATGACTAATTTTGGATAACACAAACATTCCACTTCTGTTTTCACCTTGAAGTAGAAAATGCTCCTCATCAGGTGAGCGGATCTGACATGAATCTTTCTTAAAAACTATGTTTTAACCATCTGACAAGAAAGTCGAGATAGAGATCAAATTCTTCTTTATTTCTTGAACATAAAGAACATTGGAAATTGTGAAATTTTCACTTGCTTTGGACTTAAGGTTTACTTCTCTGACACCAACAACATCTAAATCATGACCATCTATAATGGTCATTCTTCTACCTGAAGAGTTAGAAAGGGAAGAAAATACCTTTGTCCAACCTATCATATGCTTAGTAGCTCGCGAATTGAAAAACCAAGGACTATTTGAGATTGCATTTAATGCTACCTCATCAAAAGCTACCTCTTCAATAGTATGCATATGAATCTACCTTTGAAGATTTAGGTTTTGGATCATCTTCAACACTATTACTTGATGCTTTCTTCTTCTCATTAAAAATCCTTGCTTTGCATTTTTCTATAAAATGACCTGGTTTCTTACAATAATGGCACTCTTTTCTTTGAATCAGATGTAGTCGAAGAATTTTCTTTGGGTATAGAGGAAGCATTAGGAAAAGGACTGGAAGACTTTGGATTAAAAGACTTACTTTCCTTCTTTGATTGCTGACTCTTCTTCTCTTTCGATGATGATAACATAGCTTCATTATTCTCTTCCATACCCTTTTGCTGATCTTCATCTTGAAGTAATAGGAATTGTAGCTCTTTAAATGAAATTTCTCTATCTCTTGTAGAAAGAGATAAAGAACTAACAAAAGCATGATATGTAGACGGAAGTGAGTTAAGAAGTGTGTTTACCATCTCTTCATCTGAAATGTTGACTCCAACATTCAGTAACTGATCTCGTAAATCTTTAAGCTTCAAAATATGTGTCTGAACCGATTCACCAACTTTCATCCTTGTGTTGGCTAGTTGTCTCCTTAGATGAGCTTTCCTAGAAGGGTTTCTACTCTGATAGAGATTTTGTAACTCCAACCAAGCCTGATGAGACGTTCTACAAGACTTGATCTAGGGTATAATATGCCTCTTGACTCCCATAGCAATATATGGAAGTGCTAGTGCATCCCTTGAATCCCATTTGGATTGCTCTTCTATAGGAAGTAATTTGGTAGTGTATGAACTTCTGATGATGAAAGAGTTTCTTCTTCTTCACTAACCTCCTGTTGAGCAGAAATAGGAATAGCAGGTCTTCTAGAAGATGAAGTAGCCTCTTCTCCAACTTGTCTTGGCCTTGGATAAGTGCCATTGACAATATTCCATAAGTCCGTTGTTACTAACATATTCATCATCATAAAACTCTACATTGGATAATTAGAAATGCCCTCAAGCTTGTCTTCATTCTCAAGTCTATCGTCACTCATCTTGTTAAGGGTGTATGTCAACTATGCTCTGATACCAAATGTTGGTATTCTAAGGTCTGAATACCATATGTTGGAAGTGGAAGGGGGCCACAATAACAATATATCACGGGTTTACAGGATCTTCCAACAGATGAACCTTAACATACACACCTAAAGACTCAAAAATAGATGAGTGAGAGATAGAGAGAGAATAGGAGAGTTTTCAAGCGTAATGGTAAGCTATGAGGCTCACCTACACTATCTATATTCAAATGTCAAATTACAATGTGTGTATATGAAACAAATTGATAATATTTGTATCTAGGCAGAAATAGGAACTAGATACAAGAGATTGAATGCCTAAGAGGTATGAAGAGTGTGTGTGTGAGAATATGAAGAATTAGAACAGTTTATAAGTATTGTACAGCAAACACGAATTCTAATCAACCTAAATAAAAAACGAGTGACGTAGCAAGTAAGAACGGAAATAGACTTGCTACTCACAGTAAATCAACAATGGATGTTGATGGTAAGCTCGCACAATCTCCTCCAAATAATCACCAAGACGTAGGCTGCAACTCCTCCAAGAGTGTATGTGAACACTCCCTCCAAGATTGGAAAGATCTTCTCCAAGATCTTGATCACCTCCTCTCCTTAGCGTTGAGCACTTGAGAGATCCTTGAGTTGATATTGAACAAAAGGCCAAAGCTTTTTTATATAGTTTTGTAACTCTTGCAAAAGCAAAACATGGAAAGAAATCAATGCCAAAAACACATTGCGAATCTAACATCTGTGTTTTTTTTCTTGAAAAGCATAAAAAAAGAATCCCATGAATACGTCATGATTTTGCACTACCGCAGCCAAGTATTTTTCAAAAAACACATCCCTCACTGGGCTGTTTATTGGTGCTGGGATTTGGACTTATGCCTCATGTTTGGGAGCACTATGAACTAGCCACATTGCCATTCGCTTTTGCTTGTTGAAATGATATAAACATAACACTACATCCTATACAAAATGTACCAATGTAGATATTGTTTCCAACAAAATGCACTTCCACCGACTATTAGAAAGACTAAAGCAAATGACATCTACACAATACAATTTAGCGAGCTCAAAAGGCTCATTCAATTGAAAGTAAGCAACGAGAATTCTTGCCAAAGGAGTCATATGTTTCCAACTCAAGAGAGTGTGGAATTCCTCCTCCCATCAACAAATACTCATAGGAGTTCTTGAGAGAAATTCAAGAAGAGAAGCGGGGTGTGGAACATATGACTTCCCCACCCATCCCAAAAATTGATGCTTGTAGCTCAGTGATGAGTAGCACCTCCTTTAATGTCAATCCGGGAAGACGTGAGGATGGTATGAAGACCTCGAGCAAGCGGCGGCACAAGTGCGTGAGTGAGAAGCACACAAGCATGCACACACATACACACACACGCGCACACATGGCAAGACAAAGAGAGGGAATCAATGGAGTTCTTTAGATTACTTTCAAAAGCTCTTACAAGTTCGTTTCAATTACAATCTAACCTCAAAAATGAGCTCTCTAGCTCTTTTTATAGTTTTTGACTAGGTTCTGGCCCTGTTCAGACCTAGTGTCCGGCCTAGTTAAAAATTAGGTTCCAGGGCTTATTTGAGGGCTCAAACGATATCTAAAAAATACGAAATTTGGCAGGTAGATACTTCTAATGCTCCTCAAGCTCAAGGAATCCTTGGCTTGCACAAAATGGAGCTACAAAAAGATGAAATGATATTTACAATGGTGCTTAGTGATGATAATCACTGTTAATGGGTGTAGAGGTTTTGAAAGATTAAGGTTGCCTTAGTGCTAAATCTGCGTGAATGTTCATAAGTGCTTCTTCCTGAAGAAAATTGTTGGCCTACTTACCAGATCTTCGTTGACTCCCTTGTCTACTTGTGCTTTCTCTCCCTTGTCCACTGCTAACACCTCCCCCTCTCTCGCGTCTGTCGTCCCTGACAGACCCGTGTTGAGAGGGTTTTTGGATGTAGTATTCGACGACGTCCTGCGCTAAATGATGTTCAGCAATTCGCAACCCTTTGGCCAAATCTGTCAGAAGAGCATCCCAGTCTACCGGCCCAGGAACCTCTGGATGTGGCATACGTAGCTTTTCGGAGTGGAGAGCTTGTTCCACTGCAAACAACTGCAAGAGATGGGATGGCCTGGGAATGAATATCTCGGAATGATATTCCCAGAATCCCGTGACAAACATCTCTTCAAACGTTTGTTTGAAGCAGGCCGGTAGATATTTGATACGAGCGTGCCATGCATATACAACACTGATCGATGGAGTCGTGCTCATGTCGTATACAAGGTCCTGGTTCCCTTCATTAAATCCTAGTGCTGAGAGATGCGGTTCCTTGACATTTTTGAAGGTCCTGAAGGTGACTAGCATAAGTTCGAAAATTTTCAGGCACATCTGAGTCATGATATCAGGAACATTCTTGAAACGGGCCCCCCAATGCCGGATCGTTGAAATCATATAGCCAATTGTGGGTGCGCCTTTAGGGGGTGCGAAGTACACGTAATTTAGCCACTTCTCGCATCCTTTAATCGTCAGCACTGTATGTGTGTACTCCTGCCAGGATCTCCTTCGGAACACAGGGCAATAACATGGATTATATTTGATGTACAATGGCATGTTGTTCCACGTTCTTACCATTTCCGGATAGGTTTCGAGCAGTCGAATTCTCCATGTTGGTTGCCGGATATGTCCTTGCTTGGCACTCTCTGGGATGTCATCGGGTGCAAATTGGGTGGCAGAGGTGGGTTCCCTTGAGGTGTGGCGCTTGATCTCCGCATTATAATCCGCCATCAGTACGCAAAAAGGTACATACAGATCATCCGATGGCCCGATCCACCTATGGTGTGAAAGATTCTGGAAATAATCAGATTTTATTACCACCTCTTCCAATTTTGACATCAATGCGATTTGGACGGCCGCCCTGTCATCATGCGTCGTGGCTACTTTCTCTAACTTTTGCATCCATTCCGGTGCCTCGATCTCAATTGTGTCCATGCCCTGTTCTGTGCGCTTACCTCCGGGTGTTGGCATCGGGACATAGGGATCCTCAAATGTTTCTTCTACCTCAATTGGCACCAGGTCGTCAGGCTCGGGGTCTACCAGAGGGGAGGGCTGACGCTCATATTGCATAACCTTGCTGCGTAATTCCTCAAGTTCGGCCCGGAGTTTACTGACCTCTTCAGCTGTTTCTTCTGCGGTTATGCTCGGGCTGGGTTCTGTTTGTCGAGTGGCCAATTGTCTTCGTAACTCATCTCTTTCTTTTTCTAAAGCGGCATGGGCCTCCATTAGATCTGCATGAGTTTCTAACACCACCTGCATATTCTCAGAGGGAATTGCCTTGAATCGTTCTGGGTCAATCTCTTGGGGGGAACCC
This sequence comes from Ceratopteris richardii, assembly GCA_020310875.1. Taxonomy (NCBI): domain Eukaryota; kingdom Viridiplantae; phylum Streptophyta; class Polypodiopsida; order Polypodiales; family Pteridaceae; genus Ceratopteris; species Ceratopteris richardii. Next base: position 157,456,145 of record CM035430.1, read on the forward strand.
TCCATGGCCGCTTCCAGGTTTTCTTCGTTCTGTTTCTGTAATCTCTTATTCTCTTCTAACACGGTCGACATGTGTTTTCGGAGGAGGCCCAAGTTTCGTCGAAGTTTCAGGTTTTCCGTGATCTGAGAATGGAGCAGCTCGTCCATATGTCGTCTTTCGTCATCATCTGTTTGAGGTGGGTTGGCTTCTAATTGTGCGTATTGCTCCTGTAATGTCACGTGCTGCTGTTCTAGTTGCTGCTTCTGCTCTTCAAGATCCCTACATCTTGCTTGGAGATCCTCGTGGCGTTGGAAGAGCCTTGTATGTTGGTCGTCCAAGTGTTGGTAATGTTGCTGGAGTTGGGCCATGCATTGATGCATATTATTAAATAGGTTACCGAGAGGAATAGTATTGAATGCAGAGGGGTAGGGAAAGGGAAAGGGGGTTGTGAATGCAGTGCTGGGGATGGGTGAGGGGGGAGGTGGGGGAATGGGAGAGTGTGGGTAAATGGGGGACGGGAGAGGTGCAGAGGTGGGTGATACCTCCATGAAAGTGGGGTTCGTGATGGGAGTGACTGTGAACATGGGGATTGTGGTAGCGGTGAGGGTTGTGAATGTGTACAGAGGTGTGTGTAATTGTGAACTTCTAGGAAGTGTGCTCGGGGTGGTGAGGTGTACAGTGGCTGTAGTTAGACTTATGTTTTCAGTGGGAGTAGAGTGTGTGGGTTGGCTGATGGTTTGTGCGTTGGTGTGTGTAGTGGTTTCAAAGGTGGTGACAGTGGGGGTTACAGTGGTAGAGGGAGGTGAGTGAGGTCGATGTGGGGGAGAAGGTGGCAAGGGAGGTGATGGGGGTGCACTCGATGAGTGGGCTTCCTCGGTGTCGTGAACTGTGTGTGCCGTGCCAGTGGTTGTGGGGGTGCCTTGTGGTCCTGATCCTAATACATTCATTTGTTTTCCCGATCGTGGGGGGCGTCTTCCATATCTTCTCTCTGTTCTTCGTGAGTGCACAAGTGCTGTGTGCACAGTTTCCGGTACTCCTAAAGCATCTGATATCATTTCCAAGGTGGCACGGTATTGCTCGTCCACACCTTCCTCCTCCAGAATCTGGTTCATGAGAGCTTTACCCGCAGCTAATGAGAGCCTGTGTTGCTCTTGAACTCTGTTCATTGTATCGTAAAGCTTCTTTAATGCGCTAGTGTAGGCGGGGGCACCTTCTAGTACTTGTAGGGCTTCTGGATCATACTCTTGTTCTTCTGTTTCTGAGTGTCTGCCCTGTGTCTCCCCATGAGCTTCTTCTTCAGTGTCCACGTTGACTACGTCTGGTTGGCTGGGCTGTGCTTGGTCTGGGGCAGTTTGCTGTCCACTGGCTTGCTCTTCTTCAACTTCTGCATTTACAGCTTCTATGATTCTTGCAACTTCTTCGTCAGTTAAGTCCTCTAGAGTGAACCCATGCGGGAACTCCAGATCAGTCGGTACTGGTGGAAATACAAGATTGGGGCCATCTGTGCTGTGCCTGGGTAGCCTGATAGTAAACGGTTGCACTCGTCGGGGGAGTCTTGGGGTTGTCTCAGGCGTCAGGGTTGCACCGCGAGCTTGTGCACAAGGCATCTGGACGGTGCCTCGCATCTTCTTTGAGGGAGGCCCTACGGCTGACAATCGTCGTTGAAATTCCTGTGCTCTGGACCAGATCAGAGCCCTTTGCACCGGTACATCATAGGCGAGACATCTGTATACAATTCTTGTGAGTGCACAGCAACCATACAATACAGATCTTTGCTTCTTATACCATCTCTGATGAGCCATATGAATCTGATCGATAATCCAGTGGGGCATATTGATGGTCAACTCAAAAGCATCCGCCAGGTAGAGGCTAAACCAGATCTTTTTGGGCGGCATTGTAAACCTATCCTGCGCGGGGAAGGCGAAATGTTGCATGACCATACGTAAGTGGATGGCGATCGTGGGTGTCATTGCAACCATGTCCTTCAGCTTTGTCAGATTCCTGTTCTTCATGTTGTCTGGAACCATTGTCTCTTTCTCTGTTGGAATGTGCATTCCCTGCATGTCGAGTGCTTCTCTTACCAGATTGATAGTTAAGCGGAAACGCTTCAGCTCGTTGCCCCTCGTGAGTGATGGGAGCACAAAGGAGCTGTATCCTTTCTTGTCTTTGCTGGGGGTGAGGGTACTAATTAGATATGAGCATCTTAGGAAATCTGGCTTTGGTAGTTGGGACTTGAAGTAGTCATAAAGCCCTGCCTTCTTCCAGATCGGCTTCAGTCCTTCGTTATTTTGTAGTCTTTCAAATTCCCTGGTAAAGAAATGGTATCGGCCCCATCGTCCATTGAATTCGACTTCGGACTCCCACATATACGTGCCTTCACCCAGGGGGCCAGCAACGTCACTGAACCAATGTGAGGTTTTGCCCACCGGCATTGTGTGACCCTGCGGAGGATTCTGAATTGGTATGGCATGCAATGCCCGTAATGCCGCTGGTCTTTCCTTTAACTCCTCCTCGACTGGAAGACTTTCGATGTCCACCACTTGTGGGCTGGAGCCTACCTGGGAGCTAGTTCCTACTGTATCTGCCATTTTACTTCTTGCTGGTTGCTTCTGTGAGAATATACAAACATGTGTTAATATTGTACAGGGCAAGGGAGGACCGTGGTTGTTCCCATCACAACATTAACATGAGGGTCGGGAGCGAATAATGGGTTAGTAAGTGTTCGGTGCACGTGTGTGTAGTTAATGCTTGGGTAATCCTAGGAGACTAATGAAGTTAGCAGGTGGGGATGAATTTACAAATTGGGGTCGGGGGGTTTATTACAGGTCTTAGGCTGCCAATTGCAGTGGATGGGCTTTGCTTTCGGTTTCGTAGAGACTCTAGAGAGCTTTCTCGGTATCGCTGTTTGAAAATGAGGCCTTTTAGGAACCCATGTACAAGTGATTACATGCACGCTCTTGGGTCTTGGTGTGTTCTTGAGCATTGAGAACGAGTGAACACTGGTTGTACACGTAGTTGGGTTACGCTGCATAGGTTGTGGCCTTGGCGTAGCTACTTGTGCCCTCAGGCAAGCCTTAGGCACCCAAATTTGTCTTGATTGTGGGCTCGCCTTCATCGACTTCTTGGGCACCCAAATAGATTTTACTTTAGCAGAGGAATTTCTGAACGACTTCTTACTAGCGTCGTGTTGTTGGTTACTAATAAGAGGCTTTGCCCGTGTAGTTGACGGTGGTGCAACCGGTTGTTCGCCTTTCCGCACCCACACCTGGTTTATTTTCTGAGACATTTTGCTGCGCAGGTACTTTTGATCTCGGACATAGGTAGTACTCTTCTTCTTCTGCCTTTGATCCTCCTTTGGTTGCTGCCTCCTTCTGGCCTTTGGAAAAGAAGGGAGTTCCGTTGCATCCCTGACTCCCTTTTTGCAAATATCATTCCTCTGCAACACAGGGTTTTGAACAAGAACAGCATGGTCATCTTCATGTGTAACCCTGGAAGGACCAGGAGTTTGTGCCTTTCCTAGTTCCTTGAGTGCTCCATTGTCTAATTCTACTGTAACTCGACTATGATTGATCCAGACCTGGAGAAGTCCACTTCTTAGGTTTAAATTGACCGCTTGGTCATAGATCCAATCTTGACCCAAGACAAGAGGTTCAGTGAGATCCTCATCCTGACACACCAGTACTTTAACTGTCATTGCCTCATCATGAATGTAGAGGGGAAGTTCCACCTCGCCCATGCAAGGGGTTTCCACGCCTCCCAATCCTATGAGATATGCTTCCACAGGATTGACAGTTAACTTCAACTCTTGACAGTAAGACACTCTAACAGCACTAGTGGCTGCACCTGAGTCAATCAAGGCTCTTACGGTTCTTGCACTCTTTCCTCGTCCCATATCTATGGTTATGAAAGGACGTCTATCGATTATTCTATGCGAGCTTGTTCCTGCAACTTCACACATGGCCATGGGACATCCTTGATCTGCATAGTCATTTGCTCTAGTCTGATCTCGGCCTTGCCTTCGTAACTTCATCCTTCTGATGCGTTCTAAAGCTTCTGCTTGAGCCTCTTCTCGAATGCGCTTTTCTTCCTCTTTGCGTTTCTTAGCAGTATTGAGTCGGCTGAGCATTTCCTCCGTGAGGGGTTCCTGATACAACTTGACTCTACAACCGCTAATATAGTTAGGGAGAACATCACCCTCTAATGTGGCCAATTGTACTGCTCCACTCGTGGAGATCCTATTGATGATCATTGGTCCGTAGCCTCTCTTTTCTAGCTTCCTTGCGTGTTGTTTCAGTGTATAGACTAAAACTAGATCTCCTGCTTTCAAACCCTTATCTTTCACGTGGGCATCAAAGTATGCCTTCTGTCTCTTCTTGGCTGCATATATTCCTGCAGCGGCTCTCAGTCGTGTTTCTCCTAATCGTTCAAGGTCAAAAATCCTAGAGGAGAGTTCATGGCATGTCCATTCGTGCTCTTGTGCTACTTTCAACGTAGGAATCAGGAAATCCAAGGGTAGCACAGCGTTTTGACCGAATACCATCTGAAAGGGGGTGGCTTGGAGTACCGTTTTGTAGGCAACTCGGTATGCCCAAACAGCATGGTGTAGCTGTTTGTCCCAATCAGAGCGTTTAGTGTTCACTAATTTCGTCAGTACATTGCATAAGATCTTATTAGTGCTCTCAGCTTGTCCATTAGCTTGAGGGTGATAAGGGGCAGACTTCTTGTGTATTACCAAGAATTCTTGGAGTAGATTTTCAATCACTTCATTCAAGAAATGAGTGCCTCTATCACTTACAAGCTTTATAGGTAGTCCGTATCTAGTGAATACATTCTCAAACAAGAATTTGGCAGTTGTTTGAGCATCGTTCTTTGTCGTAGCCTTTACCTCTACCCACTTGGTGAGATAATCTGTCGCAACAATGATGTATTCCGCATGAGAACCCTTAGCTGGGGGATTAATAGGACCTACGAAGTCTATTCCCCACTTAGAGAATGCACGTCCACCCATCATAGGTTTCAGTGGCATCTCATCTTTGCGTATAGGATACTGAGTCCTCTGACATACATCGCACCGTTTCACATAGGTATGTGCATCCATGTGAAGGGTCGGCCACCAGAAACCCGCAAATAGAATTGCCTTGATCACCCGATCCGGTCCAAAATGTCCTCCTGCTACACCTTGGTGAGCAGTTTCTAAGATCTTAAGATACTCACTTTCATGGACACACAATCTCAGGTAACCATCTTTACCGCGCTTATATAGAATATCACCAATGAGTGAGTAATCCAAGGCTTCTTGTTCTAAACTCCTTTTCCTAGCCAGAGTCATGTCTGGAGGGAATGTGTTTGTCCTCAGGAATGATACTAGTGGTTCGCTCCAATCTGGCGCAATGGATACTTGATAGAGAGTGGCATGTTCCACTGGTGGTTTAGTGCAACAGATTGGGCATTCCTTGCACAACTTTTGGACATCAGCTTCCATAGTTGGCCAATGTACTCCGAGTCTCCTTAGAGTCTGTAACGTTCGTTGCTTTGAATGGTGTTGCTCTAGTGCACCTACATGTGCTAATTGCAACCATTTAGCGTACTCGTCCTCTTCTACGCAACAAGCCAAGATCCCTTGATCTGTGTGCTTGTACATGCTTCCTGCCATGATGTGGTACTTTTGGGCTTTTACAACCTCTTTATTCCGTGTGTTTACCACTGGATGGTTAGGCCCGAATGTCAATACCGGTACCAATGGCTTAGCCCACTGCGGTATAACTTCCAAATTAAACAAGTAAGCATCAGGAAGGTCATCTGACACTCCTTGTGGGGCTTCTCCTGATGTGAGCCTAGAGAGGTGATCTGCTCTCAAGTGAGTCCTACCCTTTCTTACCACAACCTCAAAATCATATTCCATTAGCAAGAGAAACCATCTTACTAATCTTCCTGTATTGCATGGCTTGTTTACAAGATATAACAATGCCTGATGATCAGTAAAAAATTTAAACTTATTTGCAAGCAAATAGTGTCTAAATTTCTTGACTGCATATACCATGCCTAATCCTTCGCGCTCTGTAGTGGTGTAATTCCGTTCAGCCGCATTCAATTGTCTGCTGGCATAGGCAATTGGAAGATCCATATTACCTTCACCAGTAGGTTGTGCAAGCACACATCCAATGGCATAATTGGATGCATCCACATGAACATGGAATGGCTTATTCCAATCTGGTGTGGTCAAGATTGGTGCTGAACATAATCTTCGTTTAAGCTCCTGGAAGGAATTCTCACATTCATCCGTCCACTCAAAGTTTGTCAGAAGTCCGTACATGGGTTTTGCAATGACCGCATACATGTGTATAAATCGTCGATAATAACCACAATGCCCCATAAAAGCTTGTACTTCCTTGACATTCTTTGGCCTAGGTAGCTCTGCTATGGCTCGCACCTTTTCTTCGTCAGTAGATATGCCATTCTTTGACACTATGTGTCCTAGAATCTTGCCTTGCCTGACCATAAAAACGCACTTTTCTGGGTTCAGGCAGACTTGATATTCTCTACATTTGTCAAAGATTTGTCTGAGTTCAGGAATATGGGTTTGTCTAACATTGGAATGAGCACAAAGATCATCAACATAGACTTCTAAACTCTTCCTCAGGAACTCCTTAAACACATGGCACATCAGCCTCTGGAAGGTAGCTGGTGCATTGGTAAGCCCAAATGGCATTACTCTAAAAGCAAAAATGCCCCACTCTGTGGCAAAAGCAGTCTTATGCTGGTCTTCTGGAGCTCTGGCTACTTGGTTGTAGCCCGAAAACCCATCAAGGAAGCTGTACACTTCCTTGCCTGCCACTCTTTCTAAGAGATGTTCTGTTATGGGAAGCGGATAGTTATCTCGAATCGTGGCGGCATTAACCTTTTTCAAGTTAATGCACACACGCAGTTTGCCATTCTTCTTGGGCACCACTACAATGGGGGATACCCATTCAGTGTGCTCAATTTCATAGATAAATCCGGCTTCGACCAGTCTATCTATCTCTTCCTTGATCTTAGCAGCGTAATTATCATTATATGTATAAGGCTTTTGCTTAGAGGGTTTAGCATCTGAGGTCATAGGGATGGTGTGTGAGCATATGTCAGGGTCAACACCTTTCAAGTCCTTGTAACTCCACGCGAATACGTCTCTGTATTCTCTTAGCAAGGCAATCAATTCGTGCTCTTCTTCCGCTGTTAGGTCATGACCTATGTACGTACATCTCTCCTCTCCTTCTTCTAGGGCAACTACAATTTTCTTGGTAGTTTCTTTGTTATCATAGGCCTCTCCTGATTGTGCTTCTCGTTTAGGCATTCTTATCATGACTCTCCTGTCATCTATCTCATACTTCTTAAAATTTTCTGGGACCTCAAACAAAGATTCTTCCTCCTCTGGTGAGACTTCTTTCTTCTTTCGTTTCTTTCCTTCTTCCTTCGGGGTCACGTGTGTTGCTAATCTTACATCATTTGTAAGCTCTCCATGCCTCTGGGGTTGAAATTCTACTTCATGGAAGTATTCTTCATCTGATGCAAATGGTGGGTCCATAATGATTGACTCTAGATCGGAGTCACTTGCATCCTCAAATGCATCAGGGCTAGGTTCGCATTCTTCTAGAACTGCCTCTCCCATGATTGGCTCTATGGAGAAGACTGAAATGTCATAGCCATCCTCATCACAGTGAGGTGTCCATTGTTCTTCATTGATGGCTACATCCATTGTTGCTAAAATTTCTGCCCAACCGTGAGGTTCAAATTCTTCGTCTGGAAAAACTACAGGTGCATAGGCTGGGTCTTGGATTGATCTCTGGGTTTCTTTCGCACCTACCTCTCTGGCTTTCTCTCTCTTCTCTTCCTCTACTGCTACCTTGCACATCCATAAGTGAGTATCTTCATGCATCCATGAGGATCCGGACCCTATGGAATGCACCGATTCTGTATCATCTTTGGCTCGATGGATGGGATTCCACTGGATAGGAGGTACATCTCTATGAGAATAATCCTTGAGATTAACTTTGGTGGTAACACCCAAGTGCTGCAGGTACAAAGAATTGGTTCCCCAATCCTGTACCACTTGCAACTGTCGCATGAATGGTCTTCCTAAAATCATCTCATAGGCATGATTTTTGCTGAAGTCGCATATGGCAAAGGTATGTTCAAACTCGACACCACAAGTGGTGAGAGTTATTCCTTCTAGCAATCCTAGGGGTCTCTCTATGTGACCATCGGCCATCTGCAATTTCATTCTCGTCGGCCTGAGTGCCGGCTTGCCCCAACGCTTCCATAAGGAGGTGGTGGCAATTGCAACTCCTGCACCTGAGTCCAAAATTGCCTTAGTGGTGTAGTCCTGGTAGGTAATGGGAAGATAGGTGTTCCCTTCTTCACCTTCACACATATCTCCGATTTTGTCCAAGGGAATTTCTGGCACTGCTGTCCTATGGGATCCTGCCCTGGAACGTGGTTTTGCAACTTCAGTTACTTGACTAGCTACATATTTTCGTGCTTTTGGTCTATCCTTGGGCAGTTCTTCCAAAGTGGAATCGCGCTGCACCTTGGTGTTCTTTACTACCTCCGTGTTCCTTGATATGACCGAGTCATCGTTCCTTACCATGACTGTGGGTGCTCTCATACATGTGGACTTTGCTTCCCATGGGCCTGTGAAGTGGGGTAGCTCTTGTATGGAATTAGACTCAAAGTCCAATCTCTCATGAGACTGAGTACTCTCATGTTCCCCGTAAATGGATGGGATGTCTTGTGGGAATTGGTCGTGTGCATCGTCCACAAGTTCAAATGGAGGGGCGACCTCACTTTCGTTATCCCATTTGTCTTCTTGAATCTCTTGTAGGAAATCTGGTGCAAACCGATTCATAGAAGAAGAAGTGTCTGGCTCCGTAGAATTGGGCACATAAGCAACCTGGGAAGGAGGGCTTATTCTATCGTTGGCTTTCTCCTCGTTCCCATAGATGGCTGGAGCACAAGCTTCTTGGGGAGGATTACTTATTCTATTACTTTTCCTAACAGGCTCATACGCTCTCTGAGAAGGAATGTAGGTCACCTGTGGAGGTACGTAAGCTTTCGAGGGAGGCTCATGTGACTTTTCGAGGGGAAGATAAGCTTCTTGAGGAGGCACATGGGCTTCCTGAAGAGGCTGGCTTATCCGTTCTCTTGCCCTTTCCTCTCTTTGAGGGGCAGGTTCCTTCTCTGATTGTGCAATTAGCTTCTCTATTCGTTCTAGCAGTCCATTAAAGTGTAACTGCGTCTTAGCTGAGCTAGAGATATTAAAGAGGCGGCTGGCTTCAAACATGGTCTGAGCCAGTTCCACCATTTTGGCACAAATTTTGGTTCGTTCAAGCTCTAGCTCGGCTCTAGGGTAGCATTTTTCATGATCGGTTATGGTTGGCCCTTCTTGGATTCTGGCCTGATATGCTTTCAGCATCATGTTTAGGTCTTCGGGAGTGGGATCAGCTAGGACTGATCCTACTCTAGGGGGTGGTGGGATTTGATGAGGCGGTGGGGGAGGTGGTGGGTCGGATGGAGATGGGAGTGGTGGAGGCGGGGTAATGTGAGAGGGAGTTTGAGCTGTGAGTTCAGTTATCCTCGCTTTGGTTTCTCTTATGCTTTCCTCAAGCTCACTCATCTTTTTAGCCCATTGTCTTTTCATTCTTTCTCGACTATCTTTCCATGCTCTAGTCCTTTTCTTTGTCACACTCTCGGTTTCACTAGCCTCTGGGCCCTTTTCCTGGCTTGCCTCTTGGTTTTGCTGCAATGCCTGAGCTCTAGTGACTACCTGTACGGGTGCAGTGGAAGTGACACTTCCTGAGGAGTCTACCACTAACCCAACAACGTTGATAGGGGTGATTTTTGGCATGTTATTGGGGTTCTTTGGGCAATCTCGTAAGAGATGCTCTTTTCCACAATCTTGGCAAAAGCCTTGGATCGTCACGGACTGATTTTGTGTAGGTGGAGGTAAGGAACAATCACGAATAAAGTGATCTCCCTGACATCGGTAGCATGGTCCTCTAGGAAATGGTGGTCGTACCTGCCTAGGCTGAGGCCTAGGGTTGGGGTTTGCATACATGACATTTGTGTAGTCTGACTCCCAACTAGGTTCACTCGGTTCTTCACTATAGTAGGACTCACCATGTTCTGGAGACTGCATGTAGTAAGTCTGGGGACTATCGACATGTGTAGAATCAAAGCTATGATCACTCGGGTCACTTTCTGAGATCAATGGGGTTACTGGTACTATGGCCCTATTCAGGTTTTCTTCTGCAACAGCATACTTCACCGGAATCACATTAGCTGGGTTTGGAGGCTGTTGAACTAGCACTGGTTGGGGTCTCTGTTGGGCCGGATATTGTGGTTGGTAGGTTTGTTGGGGTCTAGCATATTGTGGTGGTGGAGGGTACTGGTTCTGGTATCTGCCTTGTTGGTAGGGCTGAGGGTAGGGTTGCCTAACAGCCTGCTTGTTGTATGGGCAATCTTGTGCAGTGTGGTTTGTGTACTTCCGTTCTATGGTGCAATATTGGCTATTTGGATTGACCTGGGGTTGAGCCATAATGGGGCACACGTTTGCCATGTGGTCGCCACCGCATGTATAGCACCTCTTCGCTGGGGCAAACCTTGGGATTTGTTTGCTAGTTACACCTAATTTCTGAGCTACTTTTTCGGCAAGTTCCTCAATTGATGTGGACTGCGTGGAAGAGTGACTAGAAGCACTATCTGAATCTTTGTAGATTTTGGAAAGCTCTAGTTCTTCCCCTAGGTTATCTTCAATGTCAATGCACATGCGTACACACTCTTCTATAGTCCTAGGGTCCTTCAGATACACATAGGATCTCAATTTCGTACTCAGCAATCCATCAAGGAATAAGGCTACCTGTTTAGCAGATGTGGGTAGCTCCGAAACAGGGCACCTTTCAAGGTATTGTCTAAATCTTCTTCCAGCCAATCTGACAGTCTCTTGGGGGGTCTGTTTGAAGCTGTGAATTAATGAGGAGGTATTGTGTCTTATGCCGCTCTTAGAGAACTCTACAATGAAAGCCTCTAGGAGTTGGTCTATGCTCCAGAACTGACGCTCATCCAATGGCTGAAACCATGTAAGTGCCGTATTCCTAAGGGTTAGACCGAAGGCATTGTACTGCGTGAATAGATCCTCCACTTGTTCAGCTCTCAAGACTTGCTTGAATTCTGCCACGTGATCATAGGGATCTCCTGTGCCATCAAAGTAATTCTTCATGGACTTAACTAGCTGAGTCGGTCTCAGGGTTCTTGCGTGCTCTCTAGGCCTCGGCAACGGGAATCCATCCACATTTCTTTGATTCCTGTGAGCTCTAAGTATCTCAGGTTCTACCCTATTCGTCTCTGTCCTCGTTCTTTCTCTGCCCACTGGGCTGGCAAAACTTACTTCTGGTCTATCTCTACTTCTGTCTCTTTGCATACCATGAGCTTGGGATGTTCCAGCCCCAGGGTGACCATAGGATACGTTTGATCTTGGTTGAGGGAAAATGAATTCACCCTTCCAAGTGTAAGCATGCCTATCATTTTCCGTCACCACGAAGATCCTTTCCGAAGTGTGATCTAAGTAGGTCACTCTACCTGGGCTATCCGGATCCTTAAACTCATAGATCATGATATTTCCTATATCAGTTGGCTGATTGGATTTATACCTCCAAAAGGCTTCATCAATTTCCCGATTGAGGAGCAATTCTATGCTCTTGTTGTCCTGGGGTACCCACTCAGGTGTGATAATCCTAGTGAGAACTGATTTACCTCGAGGGGTTCTAGGTTCCGCGCCCATGTTCCCTTGTTCCAGGTCACCTAAGTCCGCTTCTGAGATTACATTTCCAAATTCATCTGTCCTATCTGGATGACTGGTGACTACGTATATGGTTCCTTCCTTGTCCAGATATGCACCGTTTTCAAACTTGACAGCTGGGTGCTCTAGTCCTATGGATTGATCAGGGTTTTTAATCTGGACCACGGATCTTCCTAGGCCGTCCTCATAGATGCTAGCACCTAATCGGTTGGTCCTAAGGTATTCCAACTGTGTTTTGTAAGGGCCTTCTACCCTGTACAAGTAAGGCACACCTGAACTTCCCGTAGGTCTGTCCATACCTTGAGACATCCCTGATTCACTGGTATCAGAGCTGGGGTAGTGAGAGTGGTGGCTCAACTGCTGGGCCCAAGACCTACCAGTGTGGTTAACACTAGCCTCTGAAGATCTAAGGCTTTGTCTTTCCCTTACTAGGTGTCGTCCTGATCTAAGGTTCATATGCCTAACTGATTAGCCCAATTTTTTCCAGAGTACAACCTCGTTGCCGATCAATTGGTACCAGTCACTTGATTCCTTTTAGTTATTTATTGTGTTTATGGTCTTGTCTGATATCACGTCGTCAGGAACACTTGAATGCTCTTCGTACTTTAGGTTGATCGTTCCACGTTAGGTTCTTTTCCTTTAGGTTATCGATAGAACAGAGATTAGGTTTTTTGCTTGAACTTGAGTTTTTAGGTGGTCTTCAATTTGATAACTGCCTATCGTCGCTCTGACTTACTCCTACCTCTCGTCGTTCTTAGCCTAAGCTAGGAATTGACAAAGGGAGTTGAGAATTTCCAACCTTTTGTTTCCTGCTTGGTTGCCTTTGGATGCCCAGGAAGTGTGTTCCCAAGCTTGCACTTACACTTGCTCCAAACGCCTTGCGATGCTCTCAATAGATCTGTAAGAGTTCCAAAGTTAGCTCAAGACTTAAACTCCAAAGACAGAACCAATGATTTTCATTCAGGTAGCACAACACCAATCTTCACTATGAATTTTTTGGAAAATAATTCTAGAGATCCCTGACTTTGATCCCCCTGGGTATGGTCCACTTCAAAATACCCTATCTGAAAATCAACGCATTATCTTGGGCTTGTAGTATATGTCACGAGCTTTCCGACAAGCCCAAGAGCTCAAAAAATGGATTTCGTATGGAAAAGTTATGATTGTTCAGGGTTTAGGGGGTTAAAACAGGATTCAAACTGGCTGACAGATCCTAGAGTTTTCTCCCAATTCACAAGTGTAGGAACCTCAAAAATGCTAATGGATTGCTATTGTGCCCCCAAAATTGCCCCAAATTTTGAAATAAAAAACCCTAATTTTTTTGGCCGAAAAGTCTGTCAATCGCGATCGACAGGTCTGTCAATCGCGATTGACAGAGGTGTCCGTCGGGGCTGTCAATCGCGATCGACAGTGTCAATCGCGATTGACAGAGGTGTCGGTCGTGGCTGTCGATCGCGATCGACGGTGTCAATCGCGATTGACAGAGGTGTCGGTCGTGGCTGTCGATCGCGATCGACGGTATCAATCGCGATTGACAGGGTCCTACGTGGCAGTCAGTCGATCGTGGAGGTCTGTCGATCGCGATTGACAGAGGCTGTCGGTCGCGATTGACAGGGTCTGTCAATCGCGATTGACAGAAGCTGTCGGTCGCGATTGACAGAAAACCTCGGAATTTTTCTACTGTTTTTAGTGTTTTGGAAGGTGCTCCTTGTGCTTGTTCTAGTGGTGTACTCACTTTTGTGAAAAGTCAGAAATTTCTGTCAGTCGCGATCGACAGAAGCCTGCGACCGCGAGACAGTTTCTTCGAATTTCGTACCTGCGCGCAGCATGCTGGGGATGATGATGATGGCAGTACCTGCAAGAATCACAACAACATGCAAAAACAGTGCAAGCAATATCGCTCTCTCGCTCTCTCTCACAAGTGGAATGGAGGAAATGAGGTGGAGATGGTGATATGATCAAAACTGAAACTTTTCGCGATGATGGAGATGGAGGTGGGAGATGGTGATGATGATGATGGTGATGAAAATGGTGAAGAAAGTAAAAGAAAATCGATGAGAGTGAAGAAAATACCTACAACTCCAACGCGTCAACTCTACGTCTTACCATCACACGCTCGTCCTCAAAGCTCGATTCCCCGGCAACGGCGCCAAAATTTGGTGTAGCTCAGTGATGAGTAGCACCTCCTTTAATGTCAATCCGGGAAGACGTGAGGATGGTATGAAGACCTCGAGCAAGCGGCGGCACAAGTGCGTGAGTGAGAAGCACACAAGCATGCACACACATACACACACACGCGCACACACGGCAAGACAAAGAGAGGGAATCAATGGAGTTCTTTAGATTACTTTCAAAAGCTCTTACAAGTTCGTTTCAATTACAATCTAACCTCAAAAATGAGCTCTCTAGCTCTTTTTATAGTTTTTGACTAGGTTCTGGCCCTGTTCAGACCTAGTGTCCGGCCTAGTTAAAAATTAGGTTCCAGGGCTTATTTGAGGGCTCAAACGATATCTAAAAAATACGAAATTTGGCAGGTAGATACTTCTAATGCTCCTCAAGCTCAAGGACTCCTTGGCTTGCACAAAATGGAGCTACAAAAAGATGAAATGATATTTACAATGGTGCTTAGTGATGATAATCACTGTTAATGGGTGTAGAGGTTTTGAAAGATTAAGGTTGCCTTAGTGCTAAATCTGCGTGAATGTTCATAAGTGCTTCTTCCTGAAGAAAATTGTTGGCCTACTTACCAGATCTTCGTTGACTCCCTTGTCTACTTGTGCTTTCTCTCCCTTGTCCACTGCTAACAATGCTCTTCATGATCAATTTGCTTAGGATATCCCCTTTATCTACAAAGAACAAAAAGATGCCCAATCAAATGGAAGTCTAGACTTCATTACCAGAGTTTCCTCATTTTGCACACCCTTGGCAATCAAAGTCTATTCAAATGGGAGCTCCCACGAAAACGATAAGAAACCAAGATTTAGTTATACCTAGAAATATGAAATCAATTAAGAACACTAAAGTGTAGTTTCATCTCACTTTAGAAGAACTAGTCAAATTCAAACCAAAGTTGTGGAAACATGTAGAAAACCAAGTACTAGAAATATCTAGCTCCCACTCTTAAGTAGGATCACATAGAAAAGTCCTAGAGATACCCATAGACAAAATATAAATACGAGTGAAGTAGAAGAAGGAAAGACATATCTCCTATCACCTATAAAGGGTAGAAAATGAAGGCAATCCTAGATTCAAGAACAGAACTTTTCATTACTACCACGTCCTTATGAAAATGTTGAGGCAAACCAACTTTGAGACCCACTCAAATGAAGCTGCAAATGGCAGATGGACACATAGAGAAACCACTAGGATTGTTAGGAATCACTCTCACTACGTGTGGAGTAGATTTTGAGCATACTTCTGCCATATTTGAATTTGGAAAGACTCATGTCTATGAAATGATCTTGGGTAGACCTTTCATGAGACCATTGCATATATTGCAAGATTAGGGAACCAACTCTTTGTACTTACAGCACTTAGGGATAACTACCAAGGTTAATCTCAAAGACTATATGCATAGAGATGTACCACCCCTATAGTGGAAACCTATCCATAAAACCTAGAAGATACAGAATGTCTGCACTCCATAGGATTACATCCTTCATGGATGCATGAGGATACTCAATTATGGATGTGTAAGCTTGTAGAGGAAGAGGAGAAGAGGTTAGAAGCCAAAGACATAGGAGCATCGATAAGCAATAGATCACTTCAAGACCCAGTCCATGTGCCTATCAATTCTCTAGATGAAGAATTTGAACAAATGGTTGGGAAAAGATCTTAGCAATGATGGACATAGCAGTGAATAAAGAATAGTGGACTCCCCATTGTACTGAGGATGGATATGACATCTTAGTGTTCATGTGCTAACCTATAATTGAAGATCATGAGCCTTATATACATACACACACAAAGAAGAGGATGATGAGGACTTTGCATCCATCATCATTGATCCCTTTTGCAAGTCAAAAGAAGAGTACCTACACCAGATAGATGGGAAGATTCATGAAGGAAACGAGTATAGGAATGATGTGATGTTAGTAACACAAGTAAATGCTGAAATTAAGAAAAATAAATGTAAAAAGAATCCTCCACGGAAGAAGAAGAATCATTGTTTGAAGTGCTCAAAAATTTCAAGAGGTACAAAATGGTAATAATTCCAAGAAGAGAAGCTTTAACGGGAGAAGCTTATGATACTAAAGACCAAACCAAGAAAGTAATGGTAACAATAGACGATGAAGAGGAGAGAAGTACATACATAGGATTGAACTAAGTGAGGTAGAAGAGCAAGATGTGATAGAATTGTTAAGAGAATATAGGGATGTGTTCACTTGGACTTATAAGGACTTGAAAGGAGTGGATCCAAATGTATGTTCTCATAGGATCCCCATGACATTGGAAGCCAAACCAACAAAATAGAATCCGTACACATATAATGATACCTATGCAACAAAAATAAAAGAGGAAATCAATAGGTTGATAGAAGTTGAATTTATCTATGAGATTGAGCATATAGAATGGGTATCCCCCATTGTTGTTGTTCCCAAGAAGAACAGTAAATTGAATATTTTGTATTTACCTAAAGAAATTCAATATTTCCATGATACAAGATAGCTATCAGCTTCCTATCATGGAATATCTGTTAGAATGCAAAGTAGGCAAGGAAGTTTATAGATTCCTCGATGGATTTTTAGGCTACAACCAAGTATCCATCATTCCCAAATATCAACATAAGATGGCTTTTGCCATAGAATGGGGAATCTTTTCATTTTGTGTGATGCCATTTGGGCTCATAAATGCATCTGCTACATTCCGAAGGCTCATGTGTCATGTGGCTGACTTGTGTGCTCCTTCCCACATAAGAAAAAATCATATCCCTGAACTCGAGCAAATCTTTGATGAGTGTAGAGAATATCAAGTGTGTCTAAACCCAGAGAAATGTGTTTTCATGGTCAAGAATGGTAAAATCTTATGTCATTTTATGTCAAATAATGGAACATCAATGGATGAAGATAAAGTGTGATCTATAGCAAAATTACCACTACCAAGAGTAGTTAAGGAGGTACAAGCTTTCATGGATCATTGTGGATACTACATACATTTTATCCACATGTACGTGATCATAGAAAAACCCTTGTACAACCTTTTAATGAATTTAGAATGCAATGACAAATGCAAGAAATCATCTATAGAGTTAAAAGGAGTTTGTGCTCAGCCCCCTATTTTGACAGTGTTGGGTTGGAGTAAACCTCATGTTCACATGGATGCCTCCAATTTTTCCATTGGATGCATGCTAGCACAATTCACAGGGGAAGGAAGCATAGATCTACCCATAGCATACTGCAAGAAAACAATTGAACACTGCAGAGAGAAATCACACGACTACTTAAAGAGAAGGATTAGGCATGGTCTATGCAGTTAAAAAGTTTTGACATTATTTCTTGAAAATAAGTTCCAATTTTTTAAAGACCATCAAGCTCTATTATAATTGATGATCAATCCTTGCAATATTGGTAGATTAGTAAGATGGTTTCTCTTACTATTGGAAAGTTAAGACCCACCTTAGGGCTAATCGTCTTTCGTGACTTACTTCAGGAGAATCCCGGCAAGGTGTGTCAAATGAACTTCCTTATCAATATTTTTTCAACCTCAAAGTAGCTCCGAATTGGGTAAAGTAATTAGCACCAATTTTAACATTTGGACCCAAGAACCCTACAATAAGAAAAAAGGAAGAAGAAGTAATCAATTCATAGAAACACCACATACTTGTAGGAAGTATTTATAAACAGAATGATCAAGGAATCTTAACTTGTAGTGTGGATGATGAAGAGCATGAAAAAATGTTGCAAGTAGCACACATAGGTGCACTAGGGCAACATTATTTGATTCAAAGGACACTATTGACATTAAAGTAGTTATGCATATATTGTCTATCCATGGAATCAGATCTCTATAGGTTTCTTAAGAATTGTCCATCTTGTGTTAGAAGACCCCCAATTGGACATGATACCTTGTATCAAGTGTCTCTAGTACTTGAATGGATTATTCATCTATTTGACTTCTTGAAAATGAGAACTTTCCCTCAGGATATGACCTTCGCAAGACAAAGAAGCCTAGCGCAGGAAGCTCAAGACTATGCCCTCATTGGTGATAGTCTATACAAGTGTGGAAGGAATGGACGCTTGAGATAATGTATACATGAAAGTGATTGCTTGAAGATATTGGAGACTACGCACAATGGTATCGTAGGAGGAAAATTTGGACCTAATTGCATGATCAAAGCCATTATATTTTCAATTTTTTGGTGGTCTACCCTTCACATGGATGCACATACCTATGTGAAGTGATGGAACACATGTCAAAGAGCTCAATATCCCATTCGTAAAGATGTGACTTCACTCAAACCCATCATGGGAGAATGTGCATTCTCCAAGTGGGTTATATACTTTGTAGGTCCTGTCAACCCCTAGCTAGAATCTCCCATGCAAAATATATCATTGTTTCTATAGACTATCTTACCAACTAGGTAGAAGTAAAGGCTATCACAAAAAACTATTCAAAAATGATGGCGAACTTGTTTGAAACTGTATTCACAAGATACGAATTGCCTATAGAGTTGGTGAGTGATAAAGGAACTCATTTTCTAAATGAAGTGATTGAATATTTGTTACACAATTTCATGGTGATTCACAAGAAATCAATGCCATATCACCCACAAATAAATGGACAGAAGAAAAGTACAAATAAGATCC
Source organism: Ceratopteris richardii (assembly GCA_020310875.1). Classification (NCBI taxonomy): domain Eukaryota; kingdom Viridiplantae; phylum Streptophyta; class Polypodiopsida; order Polypodiales; family Pteridaceae; genus Ceratopteris; species Ceratopteris richardii. Next base: position 157,474,760 of record CM035430.1, read on the forward strand.
TATGTAACATATTCATGAAGCTCGTAGATAATAAATGCTCAAATTGGGACAAATAGCTACATCGCACTATTTGGACATATTGAGTGGCCTATAAAATGGTACTCAATGCAACTCCCTTTTAGATGGTATTTGACCAAAACACAATAATACCATAAGATTTTTTGATACCCATGCTAAGAGTATCACAAGAGCATTAATGGATGGCCACGAGCTATGCTCAAGGATAATGGACTTAGAGCATCTAGGAGAGACTATATTGAGAGTAGCAAGAGGTATGTATGTGGCCGAGAAAAGAAAAAATTATTATTTTGATGTGCATGTAAAGGATAAAGACTTGAAATTTGGTGACTTAGTAGTGGTGTACACTTTGAAATGGCATGCTCGTAAGCTAAAAAAATGTGGTTATAGCCCTATGATTATCAATAGAATTTTGACTAGTGATACAGGGGTAGCCACTTTAGAAGGAGATGCAATATCAAATTACATTACTGGATGCAGAGTCAAGCTTTATCAAGAATCTTTGATGGAAGAGATGGTTAAACAACTCAATGTGGCCAAGAGGCATAAAGAAGAAGATAAAAGAATTCAAGAAGAAGTTCAAGCTGAAGTTCTAGAATGCACTAAATGTATGAAACTAAGACACCAAGGCTTAGGCCAATACAAGAATGCCAATCTTGAAGGGCTTCATCTTGTGAATGTCATGTTCTAGTTGGATGCCCCTAGGTATCACATGGCAATGTGCCAAACAAGGAGGAATACCACTTCTAGCATAATAGAAAGAAGACCATTCATTATGGTAGAGCTAGGACATGGCACTACAATCAAGATGATCAGGCCCTGATTGATTCAAGAGCAACCACTAGTGCCATTAGGTATTCATGCTCTTACGACATGAATCTCCAAGTGAATCCAATTGAGGTTTTCGTCAAAGGATTAGGAGGTTTGGAAACCCCTTATGCTTATAGAACCTTTGATATTGGGTCAATATTTGATATATGACCATGTAGTCAACTTGAACCTCCAAAGATGACTTCTTCACGTTTGGGTTAGGAAACAATGCATCATGGTAGATTTGGAAACTCCTCACATTTCTAGCCCCAAATCAACCATATAGCTGAAGGCTCTCAAGTCTTCTACCTCTCTATGCACCATAAAGTCAGGGTCTCTCAAAATTTCCAAAGCTAAAACTATAGTATAGCTGAAGATTTGGGTCTTCTAGCTCTCAAATGTCATACAAATGGACACTCTAGGGTTCTCTAGTTATGAGTACTCATGGTGCATGTACCCTTATGTTTGTTGTCCAGAATGCCTACTCTCAGATGGATAGGCCATGCAAGTGTTGGGGCACCCTTCTTTTCCAAAAATTAGTTTTTTGCCAACAACTCAACCTCAAAGGCACAAGCCACAACCTCTGAAGGAACCTAAATAACCATGATTTCATACTAATTTATTGACCAATCGATGGAGGAACCCACCTATTCGAAGCATGAAGCAAGTGTGGGTGAAAAATGTTGAATAAATTACTATTTCACCTAAACCAAAGACAACACAAAAGAAGCAAAAATTGACCCTAAGAAATACCAACGATAAAGGAAGGAATCGACTTTAATTAATTTGAAAAATTTGGATACCTAGGTCAATGATGGCTTGTCGTAATAAAGCACACATTTGGGTGCCTAAGACTTGCTTGTAGGCAGAGATTTCCCTGCCCATGTCATCAATCTTTAGGAATTCTTGCACTACCCGCAATCATGCTTCACATAGAAAGCAAGATATTGTAAACAAACATTCATGTAACCTAGCTCATATGACAACTCGTAAATGGAGGCCTAAACAGACCCAACATTGATCACGCTCATTATCATCTAAACACTTGTGCACATCAATATATGCACCGTGTAATCCCAAAAGGGAACCCATCACTTGTAACCAAATTTGTAACAAACATTTACACTATCAGCCTTGTAATATACTTAAGAATCATCACCAATGTGTTGTGTTCATGGACTATCCCAAGTATGCATGTAAGAAGTCTAGTGACATGCACTAGACACAAGAATATCATTGTGCAATCTTACACTGCACTAGGCTACATGGGAAGCATGTCAATATTAGAAAAGAAGTGAGGTCTCACCATACTAGGATCAAAGTTTGTTTCCATGCTAATGTGTTCTCCTTGTGTAGCAGATATTGTTCAGTAACAAGATGTCAAAGATGGAAGCAAATGATCCATCGATAGCACACCCCGCTATAGACTAATGAACTATCGGGTCCTCCCAATTGAAGAATACCCTCTATTTCCACCAAGGGAATTAGCTAGCTTCCAAGGATAAATCCACATTGAAGACCCCTCAAGGGGCTAAATAAAATGCATTAATGTCAAATCTCATTGGTTTCAAGGCTTAGCAAGACCATTAGTAGATGCTAAATATATATAGTATTCTAAGTTGGAATTGGATCATTGTTGGAGAAGATTCCATTCTTCTTACAAGAATATGAGGAAATCCAAAACTCACAAGAGTTGCAACCTATTTGGGAGAAGGTAGGATTAGCTAGATACTTTGTAGCACCACTCCCAAAGCCAAACTTTTATAGGTGCTATTTCTTGATTCATACTTTAGAGTCAAGTAGTGATAAAGATGTACCAAGTACCTTTGTACTTTCCTCTTTGCTACTAGATCAATCATTTAAAAACCTCAATTTAGCCCACAAGCTTGTTTGAGAGACCTTAAAGATGTGTCGAACACATATCCCTTCAGACAAGGAGAACCTAATCCCTGAATCCATGAAGAAAAGTGAGGTATTCAAGTTCACTCAAATGTCAGCCATAACTCCAAACCTCTCTACTCCACTCCACATGTGCATGTAGCATTTTGCATTTCCTGGCTAGGATCGTTTCACACAACTACACAAAAATATTTGGCTTAGTCTCTACCTAGCTCTATATGTCTCTTAGAATTGATTTCCCCATTTGGATTATGGATCACTTATATGGTGCCAACAATAGATGGATTTGTAAGCAAGTACTCAATGGGTGTTGTGCAATAAAAAGGATCATTTACATGTGCTTGGCCTACGATATCCCTATAGAAAGAGCTCTCACGTACATGGAGTTACAAGCATTTTAAAGTGGTAGAGGTTCCACTTCTCATCTAACAAAGAGAATATGTGGTACCATCTCGTGCCTCCAACCCACTGAGACTTCACAATCCCCTCACCTTCACCTATTGAACCATAACCAATAGTACCACCTATCTATATCTAGATTCCATGGCATGTCTCTCTTCATGACCAAGAAGAGATTACTCAAGAACAAAACACAAGGGAAACAACTACAATGTAGCATGAACCCATTACCACGGAAGGATTCTTGTTCCTAATATTTGATATAGTCATTGACGAGTTTGTAGCCACTATCAATCTTGACATTTTGGGACCCTTACACACTAACTTTTAGTTTTGAGACACTCAATATGTGCCACAAGAATATGATCGGCAAAGCTACCCAACATCGCAAACCAATCGAGAGGAAGAAAGGGATGACCATGATGAAGCGCAACATGATGACCAAGGGATGATGGGAGGGATGAAGAATAGTAAAGTGATAACCCTACCTACAGAAAGACACTTTGAAGAATACATGCCAAAATGAAATTTTTTCATGAATGAAACCAGATGGCCAAGGATAGATGTCACACTCTTCTCGAGGAAGAACTCATTAATAGTAGATTTGATGCAACATTCATCAAAATAATGCACCTACTTTCTAAAGCGATTGGTATGTGTATTTTCCATCATCTTTGGTTGGATTAGTGATAGGTGGTGATAGGTTACTCATTCTTCTTTTTCTACTAGTCATCTTGTTTTGATTGATCATCTTACAGGGGATACTCTGTCAAAATTCTCCTAGAATTCTTTCACATCTACTTGGTCAAATTGGAGATTTGTTGAGCAAGTTTATGCTCATGGTTTTATGTGCATGCTAGATGCATAGTCATGTTGACAAGTGGTTCACATGGCTTTCTTCTCCAGCAAGACGTTGTGATGTGATTTGTGCATTAGAATATGCATGTGTGATCTTATTGATGGTAGATTATTGTTTCTAGTCTATTGTTTCATTACAAGTCTCTTGGATTTCCAGCATTGTTTCTTCTCGGTTTGATGGCACTAACTTTCCGAGATGGAAATCTCATATGTGGCATACATTGGTTCATGCAGGGTTACATGTGTATGTGCATAGAGATGCACAAAGGCCTTGTGACGTGCCTCAACATTTATGGATGAATATGGATGCATTGGTCAGCTTCGCTATCTAGTTGTATCTTGTGGATTCTATACATGAGTTTGTGATGTATGAGGAAATGAATTGTGCATTATGATAGGGACTACATGATATGTATGTGAGTTTGACTCATGTGAGACATAGATCACATCAATGGATTCAATGTTGGCACTATGGTCATGAGGGTCATGTTAGATATGCTCAATACTCCACCCTCATGTGACCACAAATGATCCATGGTGCTCTAAGTTGTAAGGCCCCCATTATGAGGAGAAGCCATTATGAGAGCCCAGATAATTGTGGAACCCTACCACAATTAACTTTATTGGATGAAGACAATTACCTTGGCAGGGGCAAGGGAACAAGAAAACCATAGAAGAGAAAGGAAAAGCAAAGGTGGATATTCATTCTATTATCCACTATCTTCCAAAGTTGAACCCAGACACTTTTTGTGTTATTCACAAGCACTATAGTGAGGAGCCAGACTTTGCATTGTTCTGCTTGAGGACTCTATCAAAATACATGGGTTTTACTTCAATACCCTTTAATGCTTTCAGAGTTTTGCTGCTTGAAAGAGCAGCTACATTCAAAATTTTTGGATATGCCCCAGGACTCAATGCTTCAAGGGCAGGATACTTTCTTTGTTATTCAAGTTATGCAATGGCTGCAGGGGTGTCAGATTTAAAAAGCATTGCTAGATACAGGAGAAAAGAGTTCCTCAGATATAGAGGTGATTTGCCAGAGCCAAGCTTTGTAAAGAGGCTCAAGGAATGACCTCATTTTTCCAAATTCTATATCTCAACAAATGTACATATACAGAAATTTCCCAATGTGATATAAGACATTGCAAACTTTTTTGGTGTAACTAATCCATGGCCTAATATTAATTGTTATTGATCCATGAAGAGTTCTCTGGTCAAAGTCATCTGATGGTAATAGACATATTTCTTTTCAAAGCTTAATACAACATGAAATGTACATACATGAAATGAAAGAAATAAAAAAACATTGCAAATATTAAAGCTCTGTTTGAAATGTAGTCTTTTTCATTTTGTGATATTGATACATGATGATATTGGCTGGTGATAGTCACATCCTTCTGATTATATTTGGCATGAGGTCCTTTGTAATTGTCTTCTAAAGAACCAATCAAAAAGCTCTCTAAAGGCATTGCCCTTTGTTACTCCTCCTCCTTTCCTTGTACACCTAAAGAAGCTTGTCCTTGCTTGATAATGAGATTTTTCCATGCCTTGGGTGTTCCACATGGCAAGTGGTTCTTTTTCTGCAAAGAATGCACCATGCACAAGAAGAATATGCTAGAAGAGCAGAAGAATCTCATTAGATCTTTATTTCAATTAAAAATAAATAAATTGAACAAAATATATTTGGAACTCAGCAAGTAGTATGTTATGTCTTTGGCACCCCATGCCTCTATGATGGTTTCTATAAGCTCTGTGGTCGCCTTTCTGAAATCTGTCACATAACTTTTTGATGTTACCTGCTGCCTCATGACCTTAAAAAGATTATCTAGTTTGACCCACACCTCCATTCTCTTTTTTGCTATTTCTGGTTTGCTTTTTACATTAGTCGTGACCTCACAAAATCTTTTCCAACAATTCCACATGGCATTTAGTTGTTTGTCATCATGGTTGCTGAAGAATCTTCTTGCTTTTGCGCCTCCCATTGAGACATCCTGTAGTACATCACCTGTATTTTGTGAAAGCTTTGGATCTTTTCTTAGATGAACATCACCACCATGAAATCCCATTTCTGAAAGAAGACATTCACATTTTTTTATGCACTCATCTGCAAGAGTTGTAGGCTTGTTAGAATATGCATAATCCAAGTGAAGACGGACCAACTTGTCAATGATTCTTAACTCTGCATGTAGTGTACATATGTGTACATTTGTCAATGCTATTGGAAGTATGGGATCCCAAATCATTGAAGAAGATGAGTAGTTATGAAGAATAACATTTTGTCTGGAAGGAGCCTCTTCAGCCTCAGCTCTAGCAATCCATCCATTTGTGCCTGGGCATTGCATGCAGTACAAGCAAGGGTACTTAGAATTTGCTCCCCCACTTATACCAAACATGCATTTGAGCGTCTTTAGGTCTCCACTCAAATGCCACTCAACTTGAAAGTTCCCGTAGTCTTTCACATTCAACAATTCTCCTGCATGATGCCTTTGGATAACATTTGGAATGTCTGTCTGTGAGAATAACCATTTAAGTGTTTTATGGCTCTCAGATGGAACTTGAGCACAACCAACCCACCATAACTCCATTTCTGATTGTACTTTGAGAGACGGAGTATCCAATTTCCCAAGGCTATAGTCCAAAGCTTTGTTCATCAGTGCAATACTTATTCTCTCCATCTTTTGATGTTTTTTAAGCTCAGCTTCATCAAGTTTGATTACAAATTTCAATAGACCAGAACATTCATGTTCTTTTATATTATAGAACTGAACCATGTATGTTTGAAGTTTGATAATATCTATCCATATGTTGTTAAATGCATTGTAAGTGAAATGTAACTTTTGTTTTCCTACTTCGTAAGGCATGTTATCATGAATATGTTTATATTCACCAAATACTGATGTGATCTTCTTATTCAAGGAGAGCCGAAACTTCCCTACATGATGGGGTCTAGGCAATCCAAAACTTCTAACTTTGTTAAATTTTAAAAATTCACACCAAACTTTTGAAATTGCTCTATAACCTTTCCTACTCACTCCGACACTATCACAAATCTTTTGAATTTGAGATGGTTCTAGTAACAGATTCATTTCTGTCATGAGTTTTTGAAAAACAAAGCGTTTCAAGCATGTATTTTCATTCAGTTTCAATAGTCTTAAAACATCATTATGACTCAACATTTCATTACAGAAATGTATGCGCTCAAAACTGCTCGACATATTGAAACCTAGAACATTTGTCACATGATCTCTAACAATTTTCATTCTTTTCTTTTTCTGGCCAGATTTTTCAGTTAAATTTAAAAAAGGTTTTATTCGTTTTGACCGCATTCTCAAACCTATAGGAGTTTCTTTCATTTTATTAAAAGACTCTAACTGAGAAGATAAAGTGGATAATTTGTTTTCTAGCTCCCTCATATGTAAATCCTTCTGATGTAGTGTGTTTTGTAGATAGTGTATGTATGGTACATAATTCCTTGAAATATCCCAGAGCCTTGAAGAATAGCCTCGTAAACCATCATCACCATCTCCTACAAATCTAATCAGATCATGGAGGTTATGAAAAGGGGGATACCTTCCAGTTTGTGGATCAATTGGATAAACAGATCCATCTGCCCATATGTCGATATGTTTCTTGCCTTCCTTTCGCAATCCATCCACTTCAGGAGGATGAAGAGCCCTTCGGAATACTTTTCTTGTCGTCGCATACTCCTGACTAACTGCAATGTTGATATGGAACTTTTCACAATGATTTCGATTGTTTGAAAGCTCAACGAGAGTATTTGGGTTAAGGTTTTCCATGGTCTTCTATGAAAAGTGATCCGCAAGTATCTAAAATGACGTGAAAGAGAGAAACAGGCCTGCTTTGAAAAGTAGAGTAAAAAAGCGCAAAACGTCATCAACACACATTATATAGGTCCGTGAACAAGAGGGAAATTCAAATTTTGATCAGCGCCCGATGAGCACAAACTTCGAGGCGTAAGATATCACACAAACTTTTCATGATTATCATACAAGTTTCTCTCTCTTCAAAATTTGCATAAGATACGTTTTATATGAACCTACACGGAATTTCTTAAAGGATTTGACAACTTTAATCCAGATTAAGCACAACTAATTGAAATCCTTACACGGCCCTTTTTGGGCCGTTTTTTGCCCTAATGAAGGCATTGACTTTTGTGAATCATTTATCCCGACTGCAAGAATGACTACTATCCTAGTAGTACTACCTGTGGCTGCACATAAGCATTGGCCAGTCTATCACGTGGATGTCAAGTCAGCATTCTTGAATGGAGACCTCAAGGAGGAGGTATATGTGTCTCAGCCACCAGGGTTTGAGGCTCCTCATTCAAATAACAAGGTATGTAACCTGAAGAAAGTATTATATGGGCTAAAACAAGCCCCTAGAGCATGGTACCAACGGATAGATAAGTATCTCTTGGATCTAGGTTTCAAAAGATTTGCTTCTGATGTTAACTTGTGTGTTCTAAAGAGAGGAGGGAAGACAATTGTTCTTGTACTCTATGTAGTTGACCTTGTGATTATAGGAGATGATGATGCTCTTCTTCAACAAACAAAAGATGCCCTGAGTTCAGAATTTGAAATGATAGACTTTGGCTTAATGCATTATTGCTTAGGTCTTGAAGTTTGAAGTAGCATGTGAAGTAGTATGGTTGAGGAGGATTCTATGGCACATAGGAATACAAGGACAGGAGGCTATAGAGTTGAAGTGTGACAACCAAAGTTGCATGGCCATCGCCAAAAATCTTGTTTTCCGAGCACATACCAAGCACATAGAAATTTTGTATCACTATGTGCATGAGTTGATTGGGGATGAGGTCGTGGAGATAATCTATTGTCCTACTGAAGAAAATGGAGCACACATCTTCACCAAGGCTCTTGGGAGAGAGCAACTTCTTCGACACTTTCCAAAGCTTGGGATTGGACCAAGGAGGTAGTTCACCATAGGGTGGACATTGAGGGGGGTTTTAGATATGCTCAATACTCCATCCTCATGTGACCACAAATGATCCATGGTGCTCTAAGTTGTAAGGCCCCAATATGAGGAGAAGGCATTATGAGAGCCTGGACATTTGTGGAACCCTAACTTCCAAGTTAGATGAGGTCTATGTGTGACCATTGATGGTTGTAGATGATCTTTGTGAGTAGAGGGGGGGGAGATTGCAGAGGGGGGGCTTGCCCCCCTTCTGCGGGGTCCGGGCGGCCTATCCCCCTGGCCCCTAGGGCCGAGACGGTAGGACTTCTGGTCGTGGAGATATTGTCGGATCATATATTTTACCGACTATTTTGTATCTCTCGACTATTTTATACTGAACCGCCTTGTAAAAGTTATATAAGCATGGCCCAAGTTGAGCTTTATATAGCATTGCGCACTAGTAAGCCCTTCATCTAGAGTCTGTCTAGATCGCCATCTAATCTCCACATTGGGAGCGCATGGGTGGACAGCACCATCATTGTAATTGCATTACGCTCGACAATCTGAGAATTTGATTTCTCTATCTCTCAGTCTGCATCTATCTTTATCTGCATTTTTCTCTCAACCATGTCTACAAGTCTATTCCGCTGTGTTGTTATTTTCTTATAGGTCATACTCGATGACATTGCTTTAGGTGGATGCGACAATGACATCAAAGACATGTACGTGATACAGGTCACGTAGTGATTTGAGGAGAGTCCATGGTGATTGATTATGCCATTGATGTTGATGTCATTTTTAGCTATGCTTCATCTTAGGATTTCTCTTGTTCATTGGGTATCTCACATATGGCTTGGTTCTTGATGCATTAGTCACTTTCCATAATACTCTAGTTCATGAGTGGTTTTTTTTATTCTCATATGAGCGTCATGGAATTGCAGATACATGATGGGTCAACATATGACATAAAGGGTGCACTCAATGTATGCCTTATGCTACCTAGTGGAGCATCATAACATTCATAGATGTATGTTATGTGCCTTCATTTCCTATGATCTTGATTTCCATTACCCAGTTACAAGAGAGTAGATATTATGTGTTCCTTGGTGAGCATCATTTTCAATTTCAATAGAGAAAGCTTATGCTTCTCAGAAGTGCTAGGATTGGGCATAGGTATCCACTATAGGTACTCAATGCGAGAGGCAATCTCCTCTTAGTGGGATTTCATCCTCATATGCAGTCTGAGACTCACCATGTCTCATTTTTTCTAACTATAGATAGGTCTATTGACATCCATGATGCACATATATGGCAAGATTCAGATGCTCAGATGGATACACATGTAGAGCATGCTTTGGATGCTCATTATGCTTATGTAGAGCATGGTTTTATTGATCATATAGATTCTCATGTAGAGCACACTTTAGATGATCATTTAGATGCTTTAGAGCGCCATGTGGATGCTCATGTAGAGCATTGTGATGATACTCGATTAGAGTTAGATCATCGGATGGGCCTTGGCGTTGATGTTGTGCAGTAAGCTCATGTGGAGCATGGTGATATACTCGGTTTGGTAGAGTGGGATACATTTTATGATACATAGTTTGTGGTAGAGCATATTAGCTCTCAAGATGCATAACTAGGCACATTCTTGGTTGAGAGGATGGTTGACTTGGATGATGAGCAGTCAATAGTTATGTAGCCCTTCTTGGATTCTGTCATGCTAGATGTTAACATAGATACATCAAGATTATTGGTCCCAATGATGGCACTTTGGATGCCTTGGATACAAGCATAGTTGACATGCTTAGGTTAGCCAAGATAGCATAGGTTTTGTGAGCATTAAGGAGTCTAATGTATGAGTTGTTAAGCTCAAGACCACAAATTGCATTTGTTATTGGAGTATTTGAACTTGGATTTGTCAATCATTTGATGATTGGCATAGGCATAGAATGAGTGGAAGCTTTGTAGGAACTTCATTAGTTCTTGCATCAGTCATATGTGATCTCGACTCTTATCCATATGAGTCTAGAGTAGCTTGAGGTTCATGGATACACCTTGTTTGATGCCGTTGGTGTAGGATGATTGGTATGGATTGAGATCCGGACTCTTCCTGTACAATATTGTATATTTCTATGTGTTTCTACTTAGGGTCACATTGAGTCGTAATTGGGAGATTGTTGGGGATTTAAGGGTCATGTAACCTTATCCCTATGTTCATATACATATATCTTTTATAGAATATTTCCTCAAGAAGATCATTACGTGGGTTTCAAGGATCCCATGCATGTGTGAGCGCCTCTCCTCTCCTCTCCCTCCCTCCATCTCCTCCTTCATCTTCGTGATCTATTAAAGAGCTTTGGGAGAAATGGGGAAAGCCTACCTTGAGGCCCATATGAATGAAATTACAATTAGCACATGGACATATAGAGTGTGCTCTTGGACTTTTGGGAGTAATAGTGCTCTCTACATGTGGAGTTAAGTTTGAGCACATTGGCTATTTCTCATTTTCAAAAGGTAAGAAATTGTGAAATGACCTTAGGAAGACCTTTCATGAGACATCTCAAAGTGGTTCAATACTTAAGATGTGATTCCTTATGCTTGCAACATTCAGATGTAACTGTTAAAAATAAAGAAGTAAGCTCGTATATATTTTTGCAAAAAGGATTTTCTTCAAGTAGAAGAAAAATACAAAAATGAAAAATAGAAGCATTTACTTCAGCAAGTAGTGGAGACCAAAAGAGAATCATTCAAAAAGAGAATCAAATCCAAAAACTGAACTCTAAGAGGAGTGGCTGTCCAAAGTAGTGGAGAAATGATGGAGAAGAGCTCTCAAACTCATCATGAGAGTTTTTGGTCAATTGGCTATAAACGAGGCAAGGGAGGACACTCAAGTATAGAGGAAGAAGGCGTGGAAGCCCCCTTGTAGCTACTTCAATTGTTTTGAGTCATTTCGTTGAGTTTACTTTCATAGAGTATGTCCAGCCGCACACCCATTTTTGGGTAGTCTACTTGTAAGAGTCATATCTCTCAATATATGTATCCAATTTTAGTTTTTAAACATTCATTGGAAAGCTTATCTCGAGTACTTCCTCTATTGAGAAGAGTTTTATGAAATTCTTTATGCTCTGTGAGTTATTCAGGTTTTAGTAAAGTCCAGTTTTTAGCCTAACTGAGTGGACAGATAGTCTGTTTTGAATCAAATAGTTGCCAACCCAAGTCTACTCCAAATTGAGTGTTTGATATCTCATTTGAAAGCTCTAGGTGTCTAGTTTGAGTGACCAAAGTTTCAAGTTCATTGGATATTTCAGTTGGTACCAGTTTTCATTTGAAGGTTCTATTGTTGGCAAGAGTCTTGATCTTGAGAAGGTCTTCTACACTTTCCGCTGCGATTAGGAGAGGAATTCTCCAACAATTGGTATCAGAGCATTGGAGTTTGAAGATTCAAATCATTGGAACTGAATTGAAGCAAAAGAGAAGCTACAAATCAAGGGGGAGCTTCGTGAAGTCAAGAAAGAGCGCCACAACATACTTGAGGTAAACTTCAATCTTGGAAGTTTTCAATGGCTGATTTAGGACAACAAGTGGAGAAGTTAGACAAAGATAATTTTCAATCTTGGAGGTATAGAATGATAAATTACCTTAAAGGTAAAGGTTTATGGAGTCTAGTTAGTGGAGACGATCCACAACCGGTGGACATTGAAGATCCCAACATTACTCCAGCACAAAGGAGACAATTTGCTGATTGGGAAGAGAGGAATCGAAGGGTGATGTTCCTCATGTCACAAGTTATTTCTAACACTATGATTGGTCATGTGCAAAGCTTAGAAACAGCCAAGGAGGTTTGGGAAGCATTGGAGAAGGTGTATGCTACCTCAACAAGGTCTCGAAGGATGCAACTCAAGAACGAGCTCAACAACATGAGGAAAAGTTCAAACCAAAGCATTAGTGAGTATACATTGAGGATCAAAGAGCTTCGAGATCAGCTAGCATCAGTTGGATGCAAGATAGAAGAGGAAGACATTATCCAAACAGCCCTCAATGGCTTGAGGAGTGAAGAAAAGTGGAAGCCCCTCATCACAAACATTCTTTATAGAGATCCTCTACCAACATTCGACGAGATTATACCAAATCTTGTGGCTGAAGAGGTAGCTCAACAAGGACAAGGCAACAAAGGTAAGGACATCCATAGTCAAATGTTATATGCAGGAAGAGGTAGAGGAAGGAACTCAAGAGGATGCTCGAGAGGAAGAGGAAGAAGCTACAACAACACAAATTTCAGCCACACAACTCGGAGGACAACAAAGACAACTCAAATGACAACACACATGGAAGAGGTTGAGGAAGAAATAGAGGAAGAGGTCGAGATTCATACAATCCTCATAAAGGTATAACATGCTATCATTGTGGTAAACTAGGACATTATGCAAATGATTGTTGGCAAAATAATGGAAGGCTGAATGGAGGCAACCAAAGGAGCCAAAATAATTATGCCAGTACATCGAGTGAAGGAGACAAGCAAACCATGCTTGCCATGAAGCATGACTACAACAACTCAAGAAGTGATGACCAAAAATGGTTCATAGATTCAGGTTGCAGCAACCATATGACATGCCAAGGAGATTTATTCACAAAGCTACAAGGTCCAAGTGGAAAAGGATGTGTGGAGACCGGCGATGAAACTCAACACGCAATTGAGCATGTTGGAGATATCAAGCTTGGAGATAGAAATGTATTGGCTGATGTTCTTCATGTTCCTACTATTGCAAAGAATTTGATTTCAGTAGGACAAATGGTAGGTAAAGGATATCATGTTATCTTCAATGACAAAGGCTGCTTTATAAAGAATCCAAAATAAGGATTCAAGGTCATTGCTCAAGGAAGGAAAGAAGGTAGGATGTTCACCTTGGACATTCAACAACCACATGGAAAGGTGATGTATATTCAGTTTGGAAACAAGAGGATTGCTGAAATCGATTTGTGGCACAAAAGGTTTGGACATATCAACATTCCCAAGCTCAAGGACATGAGCAACCATGAAGTGGTAAGAGGTCTTCCAAGATTCAATGATGCTGGACTACATGAGTTTTGTGAAGCATGCCAACTAGGAAAGCAAACTCGACAACCATTCAAGAAGAGCAACTATGTGGCAAGGAATGTCCTCGACTTGATACACACGGATGTATGGGGACCATCACAACAACCATCAGTGGTTGGTAATAGATATTTTGTCACTTTTATCAATGATCATTCAAGAAAAGTATGGATGTTTTGCATAAAACAAAAATCAGATGTGTTCTCCATGTTCAAGAGATTTAAAGCACAGGTAGAAAAGGAAACAGGACGCTACATAAAGACCTTGAGGTCCGATGGAGGAGGAGAATATTACTCCAAAGAATTTTCAGATTTTCTTTATGAAAATGTCATCAAGAGACAATTTACATGTAGGTACACGCCTCAACAAAATGGAATAGTTGAAAGGAAAAATCGACATATCACAGAAATTGCAAGATGCATGCTCAACGAGATGAAGATGCCACTAAACTATTGGGCTGAAGCAACTAGTACGGCCGTTTATTTGATGAACAAGTGCACAACGGCTGGAGTGCATAATCTAACTCCCGAGGAGGTTTATTCCAGTAAGAAACCTGACCTTACACATCTCAAAGTTTTTGGATGTGTGTGTTATGTTCACATCCCTCAAGAACTAAGGACAAAGATGGAGGCAAAGTCCGAAAAATGTATTTTTATTGGATATTCATCGGAGCAAAAGGGATATAGGTGCTACAATCCGGTGACAAAGGAGCTACGAGTCTCACGAGATGTGGTATTTGATGAGCTAAAACCATGGTTTGGAGACAAAGGGAAAGAGAAGATTCTTGAAGAAGATTGCGAAGATGATGGAGGTGCTGTCCAAGAAGAATTTCAGCAAACAAGCACTCAAATGTCAGGTCCAGAAGCTTCTACATCACTTGGAGAAAGCTCAACATGGAAGGGGAGGCTAAGGAGTCATTCCTCATCACCAACATCAGCTTATGAAAGATCTAAAGCTGAAAGTGCTGCCCAAAATAGTGATTCAAATGCAAGTGAAGAAGAGTATGAAGACACACCGAAGGTAAAGTTGAACCGATTGAAGAAGCAATGTTCAAAAGGAAATGAAAGGAGGTCTTCAAGAGCAAGGTATCCAATTGAAAGGCTGAGCTATGATAGTTTTATTGCAAAGCATTTTGCATATATGACACAGGTGGTCAAAGACAAAGAACCGGATGCATATGAAGAAGCATGTACACAAAAAGAATGGCAAGAAGCTATGCAAGAAGAGATGAAAGCTCTCAAGGACAATCACACATGGGAGCTAGTTCCAAAGGCTGAAGGTATGAAGATTGTTCCAAATAAATGGGTGTTTAAAATAAAGAGAAATGCTGATGGTTCTCTAGCAAGGCATAAAGCTAGACTAGTAGCAAAAGGATTCAAGCAAACTCACGGCATCGATTATGAAGAGACTTTCAGCCCGGTTGCAAAGATGGGAACAATTAGAACCTTGATTGCACTGAGTGAAGCAAGGAGATGGCCATTGTACCAACTTGACATAAAAAATGCTTTTCTCAATGGTGAACTTCAAGAAGAGGTATACATGAGTCAACCGATTGGATTTGAAGACAAAAAGCATCCACATTTTGTTTGTAGATTGAAGAAAGCTTTGTATGGGCTGAAGCAAGCACCATGTGCTTGGAATCAAAGATTGGTCGAGTACCTCACAAGGTGTGGGTATAGTCCAAGTAATGCAGATCCCTCTCTCTACATGAAGAAAGAAGAAGGCAAGCAGGTATATATTTGCATATACGTTGATGATCTCATCATAACAGGAAGTAATGTAAAAGAAAGTACCTATTGGATGTTCTTTTCAGATTTGGAATGAGTGAATGCAAACCACTCACTCAACCTATGGACACAAATGTGAAGCTATGCTCAAATGATGGAGAGAAGTTACATGATGTAACTACATACAGGAGTATTATAGGTTCATTGATCTATGCTACGATCACAAGACCAGATTTGTGTTATATTGTTGGAGTTCTTTCTCAATTTATGCAAGCTCCAACAAGTGAACATTTAAATTCAGCCAAACGAGTGCTAAGATATGTGAAGCACACAGTCAATCATGCTCTGTTTTATGGATATGATGAAGAATTGCAGGTAAAAGGCTTCAGTGATGCTGATTGGGCTGGTTTGAAGGAAGACAGAAGATCCACTTCAGGTTATGTGTTCATGATAGGTAGCAAACCTATCACATGGAGCTCAAAGAAGCAACCTACTGTTGCATTATCATCTACAGAAGCTGAATATAGAGGTTTAGCCTTTGCAACCTGTGAAGCTATGTGGATTAAGAAGCTCTTGGCTGATCTTGATGTGCAGGTGGAGACCATTCCAATTTATGGTGACAACATGTCAAGCATTCACTTGACAAACAATCCAATGTTTCATGCATGAAGCAAGCACATAGAAGTACATTATCATTATGTTCGAGAAAAGGTTTTGAGCAAGGATGTGGATATAAAGTTCATTGGAACTAATGACCAGGTTGCAGACATGCTTACAAAGTCCCTAGATGCTTCTAAGCTCAAAAGGTTCAAGGACGACATCAACTTGCAGGATATGGCTGAAGGTGCAAGCTCACATGTGAGCTTGAGGGGGAGTGTTAAAAATAAAGAAGTAAGCTCGTATATATTTTTGCAAAAAGGATTTTCTTCAAGTAGAAGAAAAATACAAAAATGAAAAATAGAAGCATTTACTTCAAAAAGTAGTGGAGACCAAAAGAGAATCATTCAAAAGAGAATCAAATCCAAAAACTGAACTCTAAGAGGAGTGGCTGTCCAAAGTAGTGGAGAAATGATGGAGAAGAGCTCTCAAACTCATCATGAGAGTTTTTGGTCACTTGGCTATAAAAGAGGCAAGGGAGGACACTCAAGTATAGAGGAAGAAGGCATGGAAGCCCCCTTGTAGCTACTTCAATTGTTTTGAGTCATTTCGTTGAGTTTACTCTTATAGAGTATGTCCAGCCGCACACCCATTTTTGGGTAGTCTACTTGTAAGAGTCATATCTCTCAATATATGTATCGAATTTTAGAGTT
This sequence comes from Ceratopteris richardii, assembly GCA_020310875.1. Classification (NCBI taxonomy): domain Eukaryota; kingdom Viridiplantae; phylum Streptophyta; class Polypodiopsida; order Polypodiales; family Pteridaceae; genus Ceratopteris; species Ceratopteris richardii. Next base: position 157,491,808 of record CM035430.1, read on the forward strand.
TAAACATTCGTTGGAAAGCTTATCTCGAGTACTTCCTCCGTCTAGAACAGTTTTATGAAATTCTTTATGCTCTGTGAGTTATTCAGGTTTTAGTAAAGTCTAGTTTTCAGCCTAATTGAGTGGACAGGTAGTCTGTTTTGAATCAAAGAGTTGCCAACCCAAATCTACTCCAAATTGAGTGTTTGATATCTCATTTGAAAGCTCTAGGTGTCTAGTTTGAGTGACCAAAGTTTCAAGTTCATTGGATATTTCAGTTGGTACCAGTTTTCATATGAAGGTTCTACTATTGGCAAGAGTCTTGATCCTGAGAAGGTCTTCTCCACTTTCCGCTGCGATTAGGCGAGGAATTCTCCAACAGTAACAACAAAGATCAATCTAAAAGACTTCCCTTTTAGAGGTATCGCTCCATTACAATGGCAAGGGGAAAAGACCTCCTAAAGAGGGAAAAAAATGTCCTGCTGGTCAATGTGTTCACACACATCACTACCAAAATATAGCAACAGCCTCATTTATCGCTTGGTATAGAGTTGTAAGTGTATCCCAAGCATCCTTTGTTGTATTACAAGAGCCAATGTGAGGATAATATCATGTTTGATAGACAAAGCTATCAATGCATGCTTGAGCATCTTTGTCATTCCAACAAAGCTGCTCTATAATAGGTGCAATAGGAACTACAAGACTAATAGAAATTTGAAGATCATAATCGTCAACACCATCTCATTGCCCAAGTATGCTCACCAATTTTTTTTCTATTTTGAGACAGTGACCAAAGGAGTGTCGAGGATCCCCTAGATGAAGTGGTGGCCTACTCCATTTTGAGGTCAACAGAAGCACATGGACAACACAAGGAAGAAGAATCTTGGAGCACAACATAATACATAATGTATTACCAAGTGAATGTAGAAAGATGAGTGAACCATTAGAGTTATAGGTGTATATACAAGGTGGGGAAAAAGAACTTCCTAAAGAGGGAAAAAAGTGCCCCTAACGTTTCGAAGTGTTCACATACATAGCTACCAAAATATATCAACAATTTGAGGCTATGTCTACATTAATATTTTCACATGTGCTAATGAATCCTCTTATCATTGTCGCAGGGAAGGAGATAAGGAAGAGAGCTCACGCACATGCTCTCACAATCAAAGAGGATCACACACATAGATTGAGGCAAGGAAGAATGATCTTCTTCTTCTTCTTCTTCTTCTTCTTCTTCTATTACATAAAAGGAAATGTACAAGAATGACCTTAAACAACAATACAAGTGCAATATATAAAGAACAGTACATAAGGAAAATCCTAATGTCGGTGAATGCATGAGTTGGCAAGAAACAAATGTGCCATCACTCTCGATAGATAAATCTAGTAAAGGTCAATGAATCATCTCTGACATATACCAGCATGACCACTATATATGTCAGAGGAATGTAGACGTGATATGTGTCATTCTGGATCATCACATGTTGAGCTTGATATCTCAAAAATCATGTCATAAGTGTTGAAAAGATCATTCTTAGTACTATTGATGGCAGTACTTCTACACTATCAAATGCTTTATATGGGCCATGTACCAAGAAATATTTGTTTTCAACTTTAGCACTAAAAAAATTAACTTGTATGTTAAATGTGTTAGTGATAGATATAGAGTTCATGATCTCCCAAACCATGATAATATCGTTGCTCCCTGGATTTTATGTCATGGGCTCTATAAACTCATAGATTATGTGAAACATAAGGATGATTTTGCATGTGAAGTCTTTGATTCTCAAGCTATTTTAGATGCAAAACTTTGGCGTGCATGCTTAGGTCATCTGAACTTTGCTAGTTTGCTTCATTTGTAGGAATTCAAAATGCTTTCCTCTTTTCCCAAACTGTTCTTCCTTCCCCACAAATCATTAAGTTAGAGCCGCACATAAATTGTAGTTGTTCACAGTGATATCTATGGCCATTTAGGAATTACCTATACTCAGTGTAACTTCCCTTGATGAATTTTCTAGGAATGCATATATTTATCCATTGAAATAAAAATTCAATGTGTTCATGTTCACCCTCTTTATGAATTTTTGGTTGAGCTTGGAATAAAACATCAGTGTACATTGTTTTGTATACACCTAAACAAAATGGAGTTCTTGAGAGAAAGAACATGTTTCTCATGGAAATGAAAAGGTGTACTATCAAAACTCAGGCTTTACCACATAGCTTATGGCTTGCATTTGTTACATATGCAATATATGTACTTAATAGGTATCCCACCAAAGCATTACAATCTATCACTCCATATAAGGCTTGGCATCATAATAAGCCATTTGTTGCTTATCTATGTGTTTTTGGTTGTCTCACATATGCATTAGTGTCTAAACAAAAAAATTAGATAATAAAGGTGTGAAATGTTTTTTGATGAGATACATTTTGAAAGCAAAGGATATCATTGGTATCATCCACAAATAAACACATTCAGGTTGGTCATGATTTTGCTTTTGTGGAAAATGCAATTCAACCCTTACTTTCATGTACCAAGGAGACATCGGTCAACTCAAGGGATGTGTATGATACTTGCTTCCACTTTTTGCAGGTAGATAGTAAAATACTCCCTGTAAGGAAATTTCTTATCCTTTACATGTTCAAATGATGATGCATATCATTCTATTTCTCATGCAGATTCACATAATGGAATTATTCATGAAAGAGCTGACATTGAACAAGAAAAAACTATGCCTAAATGGGTGGTGTAGACTTTGCACGATAACAAGTTAGATGCATCTTTGTCATACCCTACTCATTCAAGATCTCAATGAAATAATGCTTCTTTTGCATTAGATTTTTATGCAACGGTTGTCTCTAATCTTTGTGATGAGAATCAACTTGTTTCTTTTGATGAAGCATAAAATTTATAAAATTAGATGGTTGCAATATGATGCTATTATGAGGAATGGTTATTGATCTTTATGTGATTTTCCTCCTAGGAAAAAGGCCATTGGCATAGACATTGGTTTTGATGAGCTCTTTGCTCCCACATATTGAATGTCATATGTTTCTAGCATTTTGTGCACTTGGATCTCATCAAGGTTGGAATGTATATTACTTGGACACTAAAATTGCATTTTTGGATGGTGATTTACATGAAGAAGTGCATGTATTTCAAATCTGTGGATTTTTGTAGAAAGGCCATGAAAGAAAATAATTCAGGTTCAAAAAGTCATTGTAAGGATTGAATCAAGCACCATGTGCTTGGTATGAAAAGATACATGCCTACTTGCTAGCACATAAATTTGAGAACTGTCCATGAGAGAGCATTTTATATATTAAACATGTAGATGATGTACTCTGGTCATTGTTGTTGTATTGTCACACCCATGGAGATAGGTTTATGGTTGAGTCTTCTTGATGTTGAGGATGCATTTGATGTTGTTATCTATTATTAGGCTATTGTATGCTTGATTACTTATGTGTATTTGGGTCTGATATTCAATTTTCTATATCCCAGATGAGTAGGTTTATGCATAGCCCAATTGTTAAGCATTGTCGGGTGGTTAATCACATATTTTGCTATTTGAGTGGATATTGGCTTCTTGGATTGTCTTATGACTCAAAAACAGTTTGGTTGATATGGCTCACATATATCCACTAATGTTTTTTGCTTCATGCTTGGTAGCTCTTTCATATCTTGGTATATCTTGTTTGAACAAGAAGCACCCTACCATTGTGGTCACTTTTGGTTGTGTAGGTTGAATATAGGAAATTTTTTAGCTAATTTGGGTGTTGGTTAATCTTCCACCATCACCATCTTTACAGATAGTCACAGTGCATTGGCACTTTTGAAGAACCCTATGTTCCATGCTTACACAAAGCACATTGAGGTGCACTATCATTATGTCAAGAAGAGACTCTCTATTGGAGAAAGCAGTTTGAACTTTTCATAAAGGCTCTTCTTAGGAGAAGTTTGAAGCTTTTTACACAGCTTTGGGATTAATTCTTTTTGTGGATTGATTTTATTCCATGTAGCTTGGCACTTATGTATACATGAGTATCAACTCCTTGTACAATGCATCACTCCCAAGGGGAATTTGTTGATATATTTTAGTAGTGATGTGTGTGAACACAGTTAGGACCATCGAGGAACTTTTCTCCCCATTTAAGAAGGCTTTTTTCCCAGCTTGTAAATACACCTCTAAACCTAGCATGCTACTCATCTTGTATTGTACATTTCATTTGGCAATACACTGTCTCTTGTGCTCGAAGTTGCTTCTTCTTCCTTGCGTTATTCGCATGATTCCACTGTTCTTGAAATCCAATAGGGATGCCCAACAAATGAAAGATTTGATGAGAAGCAATCTCACGAAGCCCTTGATCTACCATTGAGCTTCTCGAACACCGCTTCAACACGACCACAAAACTATTTTCCACTGCGCCAACATTATGTGACACTTTAGTGCAAAATACATTCATGAGGCGAAAACAAGATAAGAAAATGACATGGTTGCTTGCCAAAGTAGATAAAAAAATAAGATTATTAGTATTGCCAAGAATATTATAACACCAACAAAGGATATCTTGGTTGTGGATGCAAATACATAGATTGTTATTTGTTGTAGATCCATAGAGCTCAAAAGAGTCACCTATCAACATCAAAATCGTTGATTGGCAACTAAATATTAATCCAACTATGTTATTAGATTTGGGAAATGCAAACCAAGCTGAAATGCAATGGAGTGAAGAGAAATGGAAGATGATAAGTGAAAACTCAAAGTTGACAAGCTTGTAGACTCTAGAAAGAATACCTCCTTGGGCGCCAAAGATACCCTTCCCCTTATTGCATATCAAAACATGCAAAACAAAAAGTTGTCTGCTTTGAAATGTTCAAACCTAGAAAATAGACAACTTACAAAGAGAAAACATACTTTGAAACAATGGCGAGTGGACCTTACCTTGTATCAGAGCTCTTTATGTGCACATGGACCCTCATACACATGGAAAAATACCTTCATGGTCTATATACCACCTTGGGGCACTCATTCCTCACCATATCCACCTCTGAGCAGCAAGAAGAAGAGATAAAAGTTGAGGAGAAAGGAGAGTTACGAGATTTCTCAAGGAGATCTCCATTCACAATGGCAAAAAATCTACAAAAATGAGCTCTTATTGAGCTTAATAAAAAAATTAGTGTTTTTGTAGACAAGAAAATGGCTGCCATAGTTAAAAATAGTTTGACACTATTTGTAGAACTATTCTAACTAGGTTATTGAGCTAGCAAATCTATGTTGAGTGGAATAATTACATGTGTGAGCTTTCTCATGCCATTGGGAATTAGAAAATTTAATACATTTCTAACAATATGAGGTCTACCTAAGAGGAAATTTTACAAAAAGGTATGTAAATAAATTCTATGAGCTTCTTCCTCTTCCCTTCATATGCCTTCAGTTGGCTTTGGTATGCTACCAAGTCTTAAATATGGAACACTACCCCATTCCTAGATATTGTCATCCCTGAAAATACCTAGATGGTTTGTAAATCATATTCTTCTCCGAGTTTGAGTTGTCTCTCATGATCTTGTTGTCTGAATTTCATGGAAAGCCTTGAGGGCGTGTAGTTCCATCTAACTTGTGGTGGTGTCTTTGAATGAGGTAGTCATGACAACTTATTTTGCATGGCTTCAAATGCTAGTAGTGTTTAGAAAAATCTAAAGTCTATATTGGAGAAGATATGTTCTGGCTCAGTCAAAGGTGAGTAAGGAGACTTGCCCAAGATATCTTCCATCAACGTAGTTTCTAATTGAACACTTGTGCTTAGAGTTGCTCTTTCTTGTAATTGTTGGACTTGATCCTACTGTGATGGTAGAGTATTTGTTGGCCATTTCTTGTCATAGTTGCTCGACTTCTTGATGAACATTGATTAACTTTGCTTGCAATTTTTTTGGTTAAAGCTCTATTGGAAGGGGTACGTATGATGTTACTATACATAACAATCGATGGTTGTCTTCTCTAAGCTTGTCATTATTTTTCATTAGGTTCTATATTGATCTTGCTAAATGATCCTTCCTTATTTTTGTAGCATAGTGTTGTCTCTTTCCTTACTATGGTTTCTCCCTTAGTTTGTTGATCTCAGTGCATTGGTTCTCACTTTCCTTGCATAATGTCTCCTTGACACTCATCACTAGGGTTTGTGCTATCTTTAGACTCATGAATTCTTGTTGTTAATCATGTATCTTCTTTATATCTCCTGCTCTATTGGGTATTGACTTCATTAATTCTTCATTCAGTTTGGAGGAGATGGTGGTCATGCATTTCACTTCAAGATGAGCTCCCGAAAATAGTGTTAAATTTGGATGGCAAGGGTGCTGGTTTTTTGGCAATGATGCAATAATTGACAATTTTGTTTGTGTTGTTGTTGTGAGGGGGAAGGTAATGGGTAGTGCCATGCATGGATGATGTGACCATGACAAATGTTACATGGACATATCTAGTTATAGTGGTGGATGGTGATAGTTCCATGGAAGTGGGTGCAATCTGTGCAACTTGAACTCTTATAATTAGTGTTCGTGATCTTGTGGAGGTGGGTATACTAATGGGATGGGAAGATGGAGTTCTCGATGTGTATGATGCAGTCTGCTGGTTGATTGTTCTTTAGTAATGGGCGAACAATGGTTTGGTTAGAAAAGATGGAGTTCGTTTCGTTGATTCTGCTTCTTTTTCTTGATGTGTTATGGGTTGAATGAATGATTGTGCTCACTCTTGTTGTAACTTATGTATGTCTTTTTGGATTTGTGCTAGTGGTTATTGAATTTCCTCTTCGTGTGTCTTGCAGAGCGATTCTATACTTATTGCAACATTGGGAGTGATCTCCTTTGAACTGGTGGTACAACTTAATCTTGCTAGCTGATTTTGGTATGTTCCCTCTTGTTTGTTGTTAACCTTTGGAGTTGTCCTCTCCAATCATTATAGCACAAAAGATTAACTAACACTTCATCAAATTGTCAATCGGGGAAGTATGCAAAGACCACACCCCCTTCTAGTTAATGGAATCCAAGAATAAGAGGAAACATGGCTGATTTCTGAGAAATGAGTGAAGATGAAGATAGAAAACTAGGGTTTTGAATATCTTGAGCTATACAATAGCATTTTTAATGATCTTTGTGCCTAAAGTGTGTCACTTTCTCTGTAGATTACAAATATAAAGTGAGATTTGAAAAACAGTACCTCTATCACACGGACAAGACAATCATGATTCTATAAAAACTGAGAATTTCCATTTCCAGCATTGATCTCTTGCAACACTTCACTCAGTATACTGATAATAAGCTCTCTTCATAAACTTCACTCAAAAATACACAAGAATAGATCACAAATTCCATAGATTTCACAAGAGAAAGACTCAACAAATCAAGAAGATACTCAAGGGAAGTAGAAACACGATTTTCTGCAAGAAACTCTTCACATTACTTGAGTAGCATGAGTAATAGTAGCAACAACCTTTACAAAGTAGAAGAAATTATCCTTTATACTTTTTCATGTGTCCCTTTTCACACTTGAAATTTGGTCCTTCTACTTTCAAATCTAGAAATATACTACTCTAGAGCTTCTAAAAATTCTAAGAAAAATATATATGCTTCTACTATACATGAGGAAGACTCTTCCTCATGTTTACATCATTTGGATAATTATCACTACATGAAAATGTCAAACTATAAGAAATTTCTTTCAAAAATGCTTCCTCCAACATCCTTCCCCTCCTAAGCTTTTTGGCTCCTGACAAAAAATTTGATCTGACAAACTGTTGTTGTGATTCCACTTCATTTCTTCTTTCTCTAATCGACCTCTGACAACAAGTCCTGTCTCTTTCTTTCTGTGACATTCAAATTATTCACCATTTTAAACAAAGCTTTTCTCCATTGAACTGCAGCTTCTGGTCTATCAATCACATCTTTCTTCAAGTACTCTATGTATGCAGCTTCATATGCAGTGAGTCTTGACTTTCTGATTACTGACAGATTACCAAAAATCTCTGATTCTCTTTCAAAAAAACCATAATCAAAGGCATCCTCAAAAATTTGAAGGTAGTGGCTGCCTAAAAATACTATTCTACTACAATGGGCCATTAAGAAAATTCTATCTAGTGTTTCACTCAGGTCAAAAAGTAAAGCATCCGAGGGTGAGTTGAATCCTATGTAATTGAGGGTTCTCACATCTGCATATGTGAAAGTTTTTATATGTGCCACTATAAGCCACATAATTCTGACTACTAGTATACAAGCGGGGTCATTTACATCTTTATATGCATATATGACAGATTCAACAGTATCAATCATGTATTTTTTTGTTGACCAGGATCCTACTTTGGGTCTTGCAATCTTCGAGAAGTTCATCTATTTTGTTGGAATTTTTCCTTCATTTCTTCTTTCCCGAAAAACTGACGAACGGGCAATATGTTGGATTTATCTTTAATTGTAGTGGTGCCTCTTTCCATATTTTCCTGCAGTCCTTGTTGGAATCTAACCACCTATTTCTCGACTTTGGGTTGGCCTTTTCAAACAACTCTTTAGTAACATTAATGTTCTCTTCATACTCCAAATACCTATTAGGTGGTAGACCAACTCTTGCAGTCTGGTAATTTTTAATACTTTCAAGGATCATAAAAAATGGAATTCCAAGGCCATCTGCTTCCCAATGATGTTGATCTAGATTTACCCCATTTTCTAAAGAAAATTTTACAATCTGAGTTTCATATTCATCATGCATCTTTCTGATGAAATTCATCCTCGATTCTCTATTTGTCAAAAGCATTTGTACAAAATCGTCTGAATAATCTTCAATGCTCTTTTCTTCTTGTTCATGTGAATCTTCTAATGGTGAAGCTCTTCTACTATCTTCCATAGCTTCCTGCTCCTTTGTTTGCATCCCTACTACCTGTTCTTCATCTTTTTTGGGTTGGACTTCAATACTTCTCTTTAATTATGTCACCTCCATCACTAGACTTTTGTCTTGAGACATCAACCTCTCTTTCTCTGAACTCCATTCACTTCTTTCCTTTTCTATGTCCAAGTACAACTTGTTGTATCCTCTCATGGCATCGACAGCATGCACACTTGCTTGTTTCTCTAATTCCTTGGTTTCTTTGAGCTCTTCCTGAAGCTTTTGAATTTCTTTACTCATTTTCTCCATCTCCACCTAATTCATCTGAGTAGGTTGACTTTTTGCTTTCATCTGTCCCTCTTCCATCAATAGTTTGTTTATTTCTTCATTGGCTTTGGCCATAATCTTATATGAACTCTGAAGTGTCTTGAATCTGCCTTCTATTTTCTTCAGCTCACTTTCCACTTTATTACTATGTTCCATCTGTTTAGCACATTTATCTTCAAGAATCTGGATTTTATTTTGATTCTGTATTTCATGTGCCTCTAATGAGAATATCCTTTTTGTCATAGTTTCATTCTTTTCTTGCAATGCTCTGATCTGATCCTCAAGCTATTCTTTCTCTTTCATTTGTTCTTCAATGATCCTGCTTCCCTTTACAAACTCATACTCAGTAACCATACCTGATATGATCATGTTTCTGCTAGAAGGTCTGAATTGCTCTATGTTATTCATAATAATTTTGCATGCAGATCTGATATCTTTGGGTATCCTTTCAAGGCCAGTGTCCAGATCTAGTTGCTTTATTTCTATTTGTTTTTCTTTGTTCAAATTATCCTCCTCTTCATCCTCTTCTTCATAGTATGTCTTCTGATTCATTTCCTTTTCACCTTCTATTTCCTTCTCTGCTACTTCCACTTCTTCTACTTTTCCCATTATCTGTACCTTTTGAATCTGCTCATCAGTCTTTTATTAATCTTCTTGAATCACTTCTTCCTGAAACATTTTTTATTCTAGCTTCTCATCAAACTCATTTTCAGTTTGATCACCCTGTCCCTACTCATTTCCTTCTATCACTTGATCATCTATATCCATCTGGTCTGCTTCATATTCCACTCCTTGATCATCATGATTTGTTTGCTCTTCTTGATGTTCCAAGTCTGAAAGTACTTCTATTTTCTTGTTTACTTCTTTCTCTGTTTCTTGGTTATCTTCATGATGATCTTTGAATTCTACCTTCTCTTGGATTTTAGCTTCTTCTTTATCTTTGTCTGTATTCTCTTTACTGGACTGTTGATAATAGGGCTTCTCTTATGGTTTTGTAAGAATGGGTTCTTCTTCTGATGCTACTATTCCTTTATGCACTCCCTCATCTAGAGCCATACTTCCTTCAATCACTTTGTCTTTCCCTTCCAGACTTCTCTTCCCTTCTTCTATACTAATATGCCCTGATTGCTCATTCACAAAAGATTGACAGTATGGTTGTTCTGATTTAGTCCATTTTAGTGTTGTTCTGATTTAGTCCATTTTAGTGTTGACCCTGTATCTACAACTCCTTCACTGAGTCCTTCATTCCTTGTAATACTCTCTTCCAATATTCTTCCTTTATCCTTCAACCTCCTCTTCTCTTCTTCAAGACTGGTTTCCTTTGTGGATTCTTCCACAATCTTGATTCCTCTTGGACTTCCAACCAATTTTTCTATTGATTTATCCACTTCTAATTTCTGGATTGATTTAATTGGTGTGGTTGGTAAAAATAAATTTAAACTTCTTAATAAAAAATTCTCAATGTCACTGTCTGAGTTAGAGGAAATTTTTGAAGAAACAGCTAATACAAATTCTCTTAATTTGACCTGAATTTCTCCTTCCATTATAACTGCTTTTCTCTCTCCTTTTTCCTCTGCTGGTGTCTTTACTGCCTCTTTAGCTACCTTCTGCTCTACAGCCTTGCCTTTGTCTTTCTTGGTTGGTTTCTTCTTCTGAACAAGCTTCTTCTAAATCTTTCTTTTAACAACCATAATGGTTCTAGTTTCTGGAGATCCCTACAACTCCTTGAAGTATGCCAATAGTTCCACTTCTTTTCTTACAAACACTTCTTCAGATTCTGCTGTCGTCATTGATCATGCAATGCTTCATAATGTTCAATCTCTTCTTGCCTCCAATCAGTTGCTTTATTAAAATAACTTTCCAGCATTTTTTGATACTGAGCTTGATACAATGCTCTCTTATCATTTCCTTGAGACAAATATGAGTATAATTGTTCCTTGCTTGCCTATGGTGGATGAGGCTCCTTGGATGACTGCACTTCCTTCTGAGCTACTTCATGTTCTCCTTTTGTTGCTTCTTTCTGCTCCGGCTCTACTTTCTTGGGATCCACTCTCCTTTTCTTGCTTGGAATAACCTCTTCTGAAATAATTTTCATCTTCATACCTGATCCTCTCATACTTGTTCTGACTTCGTGTTCTCACACTTGAATGACTTTGGCTGGACTTTTCATTCCTGCTATTAGGCTTTTAAAATATTGAGCCTCAGGTGCCAACTTCAATTGATCCTCCATGTCCAGAACATGATATATGATTCTAGTCAAAAATTAAGCTCCATTCATAAATTTCTTCTGTTGCCAATGCTTAGTAGCTTCCTTCAATTGTTCATGAATATAAGGAGTCACATCCATTACTCCAAAAGGTTTAGTTTTATCTTTATTATTGAGCATAATGAGAGTAATAGGTTTATGGGGCATACTGTATCTTGGTAACTTAGGGAAACAAAAGAACTGTAAGAACATCCTTGTGGCAAATTCCTCATTCTCTCTACCCTTGAAATCAACAAATTTGGAATATCCAGCATGAGTGGCTGCATTCTTTTTGACAAAACTACCATCCAATTTAGTCCCCATAAAATAGAATTGAAGAGTTGTTCTGATGTGTTCTGCTTTGATTGCAATTTGTACATCCTTGCCCTCTTTATTTTTTACTAAACATCTGAAATATGCTTCATTGCCTTTGCCTAGCTCCACCAAACTGGACATGACTTGGGAGACTCTTTCAAAATATATAAAAAACATGGGTTCTTCCAAAAATTTTGTGGAGTCCAACTGCCTTCCACCTCTTATAATTGGCAGTCACTCTCTGAAATTTGTAGAATTCTTGGCATAGAATTGTGTATTTTTTACCTCCGACCTTCACTGTGAAAATATGTTGACCAATAATACTAATGGTTTCCTTAAGCTCTTTAATTATTCATTCTGCTTCAGGAAGTTCTTGTTCTACATCACATTCTAACTCCAAGACTTCCTCAACTGACTCACTATCCAGAAACTAATGTCCCCTTGACACCCCCACTGATTCAGCTTTGAAGTCATGAATGGAAAGTTCTTTTGCATTCACCATCCTGTAAAGTTAAAAACACACCACACAAAGACTTCCACAACATGAGTAACGTTCAAGACATAAGAAGAAAAGAAAGACTTTCTTTATAAAAAAACACTTTTTCTTAAAAATTCCATCACAAAATGATCTCAAAATCCAAAAGAAGTGAACATCGCATGTGTAGCAAGATGTCTAGTATTTTGTAATGTTGATTAGAAAAAATGTTGGAAATAGAAATATCAAAAATACAATTAAAAGGTAACAATAAATATTGGAAAACACACAAAAACTACATCATCTTCTTAATTGTACCCTAAATCTTGCTTGTGCTTATGAATGATGCAAAAGAAAAGAAATAAAAAGAATTAAAAAAATGGAATCAAGACTTGAAGATTTTTTAAGCTTTTTTGAGAATTTATCAATTTTTTTGTGATTTTTCTAGCTATTTTTTTCTTCTCTCTCTTTTTTTTCTCAATCAATTTTGATTTTTTTTCATCATTCTTCCTTTGTATTTTTTTCCATTTTTTAATATTTTTTATTGATTTTTTTTCTATATTATTTTTTCTATGATTTTTCATTTCATTTTTTTAACATTTGTTACTTCCTATTCCTGGATCCAATATTTCGGGATCTTTTGCCTTCTGTTCTTACTGCATAGGCTATTGCATTTCATAGGCAATTACTTAGAGTTCCCATAGTCAATTACTTGAGGGAACTCTCTTCCCCTCCTACTCTTTTTCCTAGAAAAAGAGTTGTGCGAAGTGCATGGGAATAAACTCAGGTGCCTAGTAATACATAGCATTGTAATGTTGCCCTGTTGATGCATACTTTGGAAATGAAATTTTGAACAAAATGCAAAATCTGAGGTCTTAGGTAAAAAACCGAAGTGGTTATCCGGGGATGAGGCTTTCCTATCCCTAATCTTTGAATCTTCGTGTTTCTACACTTTTATGATGTCTTTGTCCTTGTTGTTTGTTACTTGTAACAGATCTATTTTCTTCATCCAGCAAGTTCTTTGTAGTGAATTATTTTTTCTTTGATCAAAAGAGACTTCTTCCATTGAGTAGTGTTTTGATACTTTGGGTCTCCATATCCACTTTGTCCTTAGGTTTGAGCTTTTCCGGATGGTTTTAGGTCTCCATTCCCAAGCTTGGTTCCAGCAAGATTGCTTTCTCTCAACTTCCTTCTGCCTACCATTGAATTATTTTTTGGCATGGTAGAGATTTTTCTGCAGATCCACCTTATCTTTTAATGGAAAGATAAATCTTTCCAATTCTGAGCTATGAATTTCATTTTTAACTCCTTGCTCTTCATTACTGAGAAAAGGCATTAAAAGCTTTTTGGCATTTAATTTCAATTGAAGATTCATCTTTTCAATATTCATAATTACTTTACCTTGTTTCATCCATGGTTGTCCTAGAATCATCTTATCATTCATCATGTGATCAAGCCAGTCCTCACAATCTATTTTCATTTGTTCCTGATTAAACCTAATTGTGATTGATTGTGAAGACAAAGTTTGAACTAACTTTCCATCTGGTGTTTTGATTAGGTTTTTACTTATTTTCCTTTTGGTATTCAATTTATCTAGCAATTCAGTACTGATCAAATTGACTTGTGCACCAGAATCCATCAAAATCCTAATTTGTTCATTATGGAAATTCATTGTAATCACAGGTAAGTGTTCTCTTACTTTACCTTAGGGTTTCTCACACATGAAAACTTCCCTTATTTCTTTGGACTTCCTCATTCTTTCCCTAGCTTCTTGTTGAGCTTCATACCTAATTTTTTCCTCTTCTTTCTTTTTATTTTGAGCTTGATGTATTCTTCTCCATTCTTGAGCTGTCAATGGGAGATTATATCTCTGTATTCTACATCCACTTATGAAATTTGGCATGATTTCTCCATCTATATTGGCTAATTGGATAGCTCCACTGTTACTTATATGACTGATAATGTAAGGCCCATGTCCTCTTTTCTGAAGTTTCTTGTGGTGTTCTTTCAAAGTATATGCTAAAACTAAGTCTCCAACTTGCAAATCCTTATCCTTGATATGAATATCATGATATGATTTTTGCCTCTTTTTATCTTCATAGATGCTCATGATAGCTTGAAGTCTTGAAGCTCCAAGTTTCTCTAACTCCATCACTCTTTCGGATAATTCATGTCCGCCACTGTAATTGATTTCCCACCTTCAATGTAGGTATAAGAAATTCTAATGGCAAAACTGCATTTTGTCCATACACCAAGTTAAATGGCGTTGTACCAATAGCAGTCTTATATGCCACTCTATATGCCCATAGAACATGATTAAGTTGCAAATCCCAATCAGTCCTACTTGTATTCACTAGTTTGGACAAGACAGTGCAGAGTACTTTGTTAGTACTTTCTGCTAATCCATTTGCTTGAGGATGATAGGGGGCTGATTTTCTATGAATAATCATGAAGTGATCAGTTATGTTCTCAATTACCTGATTTAGGAAACAAGTTCCCCTATCACTTACCAACTCAATTGGTACACCAAACCTAGTGATAATATTCTCATAAAGAAATATTCTTGTAGTAGTATGAGCATCATTTCTTCTTGTAGCCTTAGCTTTTGCCCACTTGCTGAGGTAATCAGTGGTTACAATTATATATTCTACATGAGAGTGTTTAGCAGGAGGATGAATGGGTCTGATGAAGTCCAATCCCCATTTGCTAAATGCTCTTACTCAATGAATGGTATCAATGGCATATCATCTCTTTTACTGGGTTGACTTGTTCTTTGGCATGTGTCACACCTTTTCACATATGTTCTTGCATCAAGAAAGAGAGTTGACCACCAAAATCCAGAGTACAATATGAGCTTAGCAGATCTCTCACTTGAGAATTGACCTCCTCCTACTCCTGAATGGGCCATCTCCTAGCATTTCCACATACTTATCTTTAGGAACACAAATCCTCAAATATCCATCTGCTCCTTTCTTGTACAATTGGTTTCCTATCAGCTGATACTACAGCAAGTAGTACAAAATTTCTGCTTTGTAATACAAAATGTGTGGTATTATTTTGTGTTCTACATGGTCCAATAGTTAACATAGGTACCAAAGTCATTGCCCGATTGGGAATGCTTTCTATCTTGAACAGATGTGCATCTAGTAACTCATCATCCAGAGGTGAATCTGGTTCTTTGGTTTGTATCCTAGACAAGTGATCTGCTCTTAAATGTGTTTTCCCTTGTCTCACAACTACTTCAAAATCAAATTCCATCAATAATAAGAACCATCTTACTATTATGCCAGTGTGACAAGGTTTATTCACCAGATAAAGCAAATCTTGGTGATCCACAAAGAATTTAAACTCGTTGGATAGAAGATAAAGCCTGTATTTCTTTACAGCAAATATCATTCCAAGTCCTTCCCTCTCAGTGGTTGTATAATTTCTTTCAGCTAAATTCAACTGCCTGCTAGCATAAGCAATTGGAAAATCCAATTTTCTCCCATCTATAGGTTGTGCTCGAACACATCCTAAGGCAAAATTTGAAGCATCAACATGAACATGGAATATCTGATCCCATTGTGGAGTTTTCAAAATAGTTGTTGTCACCAAACAAGTTTTTAGGGTTTCAAAGGCTTGGTCACACTGTTGGATCCACTCAAATTTTGTAATTAGTGCATAAAGAAGGTTTGCGATATGTGCAAACTTATGCACAAACTTTCTATAATATCCATAGTGTCCCATAAAAGTTTGGAGTTCTTTTACATTAGTTGGCTTTGATAGTTCCACAATAGCTTTAATCTTTCTCTCATCAGTAGATATTCCATTTCAAGAAACTATGTGACCTAACATTCTCCCTTGCCTAACAAAGAAAACAAATCTCTAAGGATTCAAACATACTCTGTAAGTTCTACATTTCTTGAATATATTCTCCAAGTCTTGTAAGTGATTTTTTCTTTTCAATGAAAAGGTACAGAGATCATCAACATAAATTTCCATCATGGTTCTAAGAAATTCTTTGAACACATGAAACATCAACCTTTGAAAGGTTGCTGGTGCATTAGTTAGTCCAAAGGACATAACCCTGAATTCATATATTCCCCATTTAGTGGAGAATGCAGTTTTATGTTGATCTTCCAAGGCAATAGGTACTTGGTTATATCTAGAAAAGCCATCCAAGAAACTATAAACCGCTTTCCCTGCAACTCTCTAGGAGATGATCAATTATAGGTAATGGATATCTATCTCTTATAGTTGGTGCATTAAACTTTTTCAAGTTAATACACACCCTGAGCCTTCCATTTTTCTAAGATACCACAACTATAGGAGATATCCACTCAGTGTACTCAATTTCATAAATGAAATTGGCAGTAAGCAATTTATCGATCTCCTCCTTGATTTTGGCAGAGTATTATCATTAAATGTGTAGTGTCTCTATTTGCTAGGTTTTGCATTAGGAGTAATAGGAATTTTGTGTTCACAAATTTTAGGGTCTATTCCTTTCAAATCCTTGTAACTATATGCAAACACATCCCTATATTCCTTAGCCAATTTTGTTAGCGCTTCCTCCTCTTGATCTGACATATCATCTCCTATGACAATGTGCCTATCCTCCCCTTCCTCTTGAGTAATCACCACTTTCTTGGTTTGTTCCTCATTGTCATATGATTCCCCCTTTTTCCTATCCCTTTTTGGTTTCATTTTCAAAAGTAATCTATCCTCCACCTCATAAGTTTTAAAATTTCAAGGTACAGCAAACTTTTGCTCCTCTTCCTTAAGTGCCTTCTGTTCCTTCATTTTCTTACTCATTTCAGGCTTTGGATCTTAACCAATCCCTTTGTGTACACATTTTTTGTAAGTTCTTGAGATTTTGTCTTTTATAGCATCCTGAGCATGCACTTCTTCTAAAAATTGTGTTTTTGCAATACTTAAAAGTACAGAAGTACAGATTCCTTCAGACTCTCTTCTGACTTTGTCACACTTATCATTTGTACTCCTACATGGAAAACATCATATCCTTCTTCATCTTGAAATTTGACTCCCACATATTCATCATTGGCCACATCCTTTGTAGAAAATATCTGACTCCGGCCATAGGGCTCAAATTCCTCATCATCAAATTTTTGTGGAATGTAATTCTCATCCTCTAATTTCCTTTCCTTTTGGCAATCTTCTTTTCTTAGCAAAATTCTCTTATGTTTCTTGTTCTTTATGGCATTACACCTCCAAATTGGTGATTCCTTTTCACTCTGATCTTCACTTCCATACTCTTCACTTGACTCTTGATTCTGATGCACTCTAAACCACTCTTGAGGGGATATATCACAATGCTGCCCATTTCTTAGGTTTACCTTGGTTACTTTTCCTTGGCTCTGATGATATAGACAATCTCTACCCCAATCCTACACAATCTGCATTTGTCTCATGAATTGTCTACCTAGGATGATTTCATAAGAGGTAGGCTGTGGAAATTCAACTATGGAAAAGGTATGATCTATCTCTATCCCACATATCTCCATAATCACCTTCTCCCAGATTCCTAGGGGTACCTCTATATGTCCATCTACAAGTTGTAATCTCATCTTGGTAGGTATTAGTTCATTTTCCCCCCATTTCTTCCATGTTTGTTTGGTCAATTGCCACTCCAGATCCACTATCTAGTATTGCTTTGGCATAATGGTCACCAAATTGTACTCTCAAGGTTGAGTTCCCTTCTTCCCCCTCACATTAGCCTCCTATCTTTCAATAGTTATATACAACAAATCTTTTATTTCCTGAAGTTGTGTATCTTGGCAATGTGAATTTGGTTCCTAGCTCTTCATGTTATGGTGTAAATGAGGATTTTGTTTTACTAGCTCTTCCCATGTAGTTTGACATAGAATTTTACAGTGTTTGTCTAAGTTGAATTGAAGAGTTATTTGTGTTTCCTCCTTTTCTGAGTGCTCTTTCCCAATTAAATGTTCCCTAGGTTTTGCTGAATTTGACTCCTCAGATATCTTTTTATGGTTGTCTGCCTCTTCTAAATTGTTTTGAGCTTCTCTAATGATCTATTTACACCTATGCATTCTCCCATCCTCAATATCTGGCATTGGATAAGCTAGCACATGATCTGTAGGGTTTGGTCCATCCTGAATTCCACCTTTATAGGCTTTTATCAGTTTATCCAAGCACTTTGATTTTTTCATCCCTCCTTGTTTTTGTATACTTTGTTGTTGACTAGGGTTTGAGTTACTGTCAGTTTCCTCTTCTAAGGCTAGGGTTTTACAAGCTCTTATCTTTTTCTCCCATCTACCTTTCTATCTATTTTTCTTCTCTTTTGGAGATAGATTTTTCTTGTTATCTACAGTGTGTGTTTCTACTCTCATGCCTTGTTCCTTGGCTTGAGCTCTAGTTATGGCATTTAATGCCACTAGTTTATTTACACTCAGTTCTTGTTGTTCTACTATGTTTACTGCTTTCAATGGTATGTTACTATATGTATTTTATTGTTTCTGAGGGTTTCTTGGGCCATCTCTGATTAAGTGCTCCCTGCCATAATCCTTACAAAAATCTCCTTCTACTCTTAGTGTTGGAGGTTGTGGAAAATCCCTAATGAAATTCTCTCCCCCACATCTATAACATGTTACCTTCTGACTTCCTTTGAATTGGGATCTCTGATTGGACATGTAATAATTTGTTATGTACATGAATGTAGCTATGTCCATTTCTATTCTTCCATTGCCCAAATTTAAGGCTTGTAAGTTTGGTTCTCTCATTTCATTTTCCTCCCAGCCTTCTTGGTATCCCTCAAAAGAATGATAATCCTCCCTGAAAGATAGTCTAGATCTTGGACTTTCCTCTTCTACAAGAGCGTATTTTACTAGTACCATATTTGTAGGCAATGGTGGTTGTTGTCCCAATACAGGTTTAGGTTGTTCAACAAAGCCAATTTCTCTTTGTGGATTGTGTTGGTTCATATATTCTCTCTCTCTAACAGGTCGTTTATTATAAAAGCACTGCTCTCTAGTATGGTTTGTCCATTTTCTCTCTAAAGTGCAATACTTGAGTGTTTTCCTGTCTTGCAAATGTTGAGGTTTATGATACGGACACTGATATGCCTGATGATTCTCTCTGCAATTGTAACACTTCTTATTTGGTGTTAGTCTTGTATTTAACAAATTTGTTTTTGTTCTAACCTTTAGGGCTTTGGCAATGGCTTTTGCTAACTCCTCAATGGGTGGAATTTTGTCTTCATTTGTCCTTGGTTGATCAAAGGCCAACAAATCATGTCCCCTATTGTCTTCTAAATTTATTGCCTCCGACACAGGCCCCTAAGTCAGGACATCTCCTATAGTACACTAGGGTTCTCAATTGTGCACTCCTCAATCCTTCTATAAACAGGGACACTTGTCTAGCCATTGAAGGTACCTCATCTTTGGGACACCATACTGTTTTAACCTCCTAGTAGATTCTCTCACATTCTCATCCTTTTGTTGTTTGAAACTATGTATCAGTGTCGTTGTGCTATGTTTGATACCAGTTTTTGAAAAGGCACCTATGAAGGCTTCAAGGAATGACTCCATATCTGGGTACATTTCCTTTCTCAAGGGTATGAACCAAGATAATGTAGGTCCAATCAGAGTTAGACCAAAGGCTTCAAATTGAACTTTATAGTCCTCTACTTCTTCAGCCCTAATTAGCTGTCTGAACTCTGGTGCATGAGCATGAGGACCTGAGTACCCTTCATACTGATTTTTCATGCATTTTGCCACCTGATAGGGTCTAAGCATTCTCCCTTGGTTTTGCATGGTTGTCTCCTTCTAATGGAAAAATCAATTATCTAATCTCCTTCTCTTTCAAAAGAGTTTGGAGAAGTGTGTGACCTCCTTCCCTTTTGTGTTTCAATAGGAGTCTGATTTCCACTCGGTCTTGGCATGTCTGTTTGCCCCAATTCTTGATCCCAAGGTCTCTTATCTGCACATTGACCAAGGTCATTTGAATTTTCAAGGTCCTATGAGAATATATAGACACAACCTTGTCTATCCTCATACCTGCTATCTGTGAATTGTGCCATTGGCATCAAATTCAAAGGGATTTCTAAGTTTCTCAATCTGATGAGGAACTTATGCATGACATCTTGATACACATAGGCTCCAAACCTATTTGTATACATATATTTGAGGATGTTTCTAAAGTCATTTTCCATGTTGACTCTGTGTTCCAATTCTCCTTCCTCAGAATTACTCAGATGTATATTCCCTCCTGATGACACTTGTGTCTTAAGTGTAGAGAGCTTGATTCCTGATCTCAAAATCATCCAGTATCTTAAATATTTCTCTAAAAACTGCTCTTGCTTATGTTTTCCAAATCAAACCCTAATTTTCTCTTTTTTTGTGTTTTTTTATGATTTTTCTTTCAATTTTTTCTATGTTTTGATTTTCTCAACAATTCCCACTTGAATTTGTATTTGATTTTGTGTGTTTAATGAAAATCGTGTTTTTACCCAAAAAATCACGATTTCCAAGTTGAGTTGATTTCCACTATTTGGAACTTTTATTTGACTAAATGTGTTTTAGAAGTCCTATTTTTCCTAGATGAATACCAAAGTTTTGACTTTCAATTCAAATTGTACTCCAACTAAGTCAAAATTGTGTTTTATGCAAATCACGATTTTGATGATTTTCTCTATGCTTAAGGTGTTTTCTAACTTCAATACCTATTATTTTTGAGAGATTAACCCTCTTATGTCAAAAATTTCCTCTAAATATCACAAAAATGCTCAAAATCATGTTTTCTGTGAAAATCATGGTTTTGATGATTTTCTTAAGTAATAAAACTCTTAGTTTTATGTTTTAAGTGTTTATGGTGTTTTCTACACCTCTACTAGTTTCTTTGATAATTTTTTTAGTCAAAAATACTATTACTAAGGAAATTCACGATTTTTAGATGAAAATCAGGATTCTGAGCCCAAAAAATGTATTTTCTAAGTTAAACCTCAGAAATCACAATTTTATAGGACTCTATAGGTTCATTATTTTGGTTTTCCTTAAAATTTATGCTAAATATCAGTTTTTAGTTCAAAATCATGGTTTCCATAATTCTCTGATAAGAATCGTGTTTTTTCACGATTCTGATCAAAATGTGATTATTTTGCTTTGGTATTTAATTTTAATTGATATCACCTTTTGTG
Source organism: Ceratopteris richardii (assembly GCA_020310875.1). Classification (NCBI taxonomy): domain Eukaryota; kingdom Viridiplantae; phylum Streptophyta; class Polypodiopsida; order Polypodiales; family Pteridaceae; genus Ceratopteris; species Ceratopteris richardii. The sequence goes on from CM035430.1 coordinate 157,513,167, forward strand.
ATCCAAAATCATGTTTTTTCACAAATTTTTTGGACACAATTGTGATTTTTACGATTGTTAAAATGCGCATTTACATTACAGGCATTTTAAGTTCTTTCGGGTTCTTGGGAGTGGTAGGGGTCTGATAAATCAGAGGCCCTATAACTTGATTTTCCCAATTCTCTTATTCAATCAGTAGTACCTTAACATTCAAAACTCTGTTTAATACGAATTGTTGTCAAGACTTTGGTTAGTCCTCTCACAGATTTACTGTTCATACTCAGGTTAATACTTTTCATCGTACATAATGCAAGAGTTATTCCTTTCCGTTACGCAGACTTATTATCCACACTTAATCTTACTATATCAATCACAAATTAAATGTAATTATACATCGATAAGAACAACAATACTCAGAGTTCAAGAATACTGCACTACGGCGACTTCACCGATCGCAATCGCCCAGACAGACAGCCTGGCGATCCCGCTTGTCGTTCCCGGAGAGTCATCGCAATGTCTTTTCATTAGTTGATAAACAGATACATCACTTCGCAACGACCTTTCGGTTCGGGTATAGGAAAAATATGAAATTACAATATGCCAATCCGGCGGCTTACATTGGCACGCATGGTGGACTTGAACCCGCAATGGAAACAAAATTTAGGGCTCATCTACTATGCCCTGTAGATACATGGTGCGAGCTAATTTAAAAGTTTGAGAAATCTTCTGCTTCAAAGAATCCAGCATTAATTTTAAAGTTTCTGGTTCGACTAACTGTGCGTCAGTACGAACAGAGCTTGCGGCAATCACTTGACTCACTAAAATATCAGCGTGTGTCTGCAAAAATGCCTCTTGCAGGTAGAAATCATTTGCAAGGGAAGCATCGCGACTCAATTTCATATCTTCGATTTGTTTATCTATTCTGGATAAACGTTCTACTTGAACACCCAACTATTTCTCTCTTCTCTCCAACTCTTGAGACTGATATTGAATTGTCCGGTAATAAGCATCTCTTTCCTTTCGAATCCCTGCTGCCTCCTTCTAGGGTTGAGCGGTTAAAGTCATTTGGGATTTAAGAGCAGAATTTGCCTCAAACAAATTGGCATTTGCGTTCTGAAGTTCTACATTAGTCTGCTTGGCTAAATCAGCCATCTCCTGTCCTCGCTGTACGACTTCATCAAGCTGTACTCGCGTTTCTTCCAATAAATTCCCAAGTGCTACGCAAGCATCCTCTTTATCCTGGACTAACTGTTTTAACTGGATAATCTCTGCATCACAAGCACTTAATAAATCATCTTTGGCTCTTAACTCAGCCAACGCAGCATCTCTTTGAGCAACCAAAGAGTCCTGTTCGGCAATCTGTGCTTGAAGGTGCTGAATTTGTACGTGCAGGGCATGATTTTCTGCCTTAACTACATCCGCTTCTTCTTGCAATGGAGTAATATCTGCTTCTCGAATATTGACTTTATGCTGCAATTCTTGACGAATATTATCAGTGACCATTCTGAGTTGCATCGATAGCTGCTGTGAGAATTGGATCAACATACGACCCATCGATTCTAATTCTATAAACATAGGAATCGGAGGAAGAAGAGGAGGAGGAAGTGGTTGGGATGAAGAGGCTGACAAGAGGTGATGGGAAGATGGTGGAGAATAATTAGGTGAAGAGGATGAAGTAGCAGGTTCTTCAAGGACAATAGGCGCCACAGGTACAATGGGCTCGATCAGAGCCATTGGTGGAGGAGTGGGTATAATACTGTTGGATACCAACACGATTCCAATAGGCTGCTGCGTAGTCACTTCAGTCCGGTCAATTACAGCATCGACCAAGATAATTACTTCATTTACCATCTCAACAACAATGGCTTGCACATCAACTTGGGTCTGCTGCTGAGATTCCTCCTTAGAAGAAATTGCGTCAGATGTGGTGGTGGACGCACTTTGTTCCTGCTGCTTATTCGGAGAAGAAGGACCAGAAGATTCCACATGGATTGAAGTGGCGGTGTCGTGGAAAACCTCTTCCTCATGTCCGGCGGTGGAGCCTTGTACTTGACTCTCAGAGGGGCTTATCCGTCTACGTTTCCAGTGGAGAAGCTGGAAGAGATCTTCATCATCATCTTCTTTATCTTCGAGCACTTGGGCAGATTCTTCATGGTACAAGATTGGAGCTCGTGGCGGGGGTCGTGCGGCTTGAATAGCTGGGAAAAGAAAGGTAAGGATATGTGGTAGACGCGAACGCGGAAGCTCTCCCTTGTTAATGTGCTTAATAACCATAACGCATTCACGGTGAATGCGCCGGAAATAGAACGAGGCAAAATTAACAGACTCACGAGAAGCCATGTCAATCATCGAATAAAATGGGCGTGAAATCCCGTAAGTACGTTTCTGTAAATTAAGGATAGCAACTAGAAACTGTAAGGCGGTACATTCAGGATCAGGGCGACACAAAATGGCATACTCATTCGATGAGTGCCGTGGGAACAATTCGACCATAGTGGCTACCGGAAGGAGAGGACCATTCTCCAATCCTTCCATAGGAAGATGGAAAGCTGCACTGAATGACGCTAACGTGATTACTACGCGAGACGGTAAACAGGTAATCGGCCAACTCTACTCCGTAGCAGGTGTGGCGGCGATGGCAATAATAATCTGCGCGCAAAAAGGGTGACACTCCACTGAATGCCAAGGCAATTCAACGAAGTTCGACAGGCCGCGGATACGCAAGAACTCACTCACATCCTGAGGGAGTATGTCACGGAAGGTAGCGAAATTGGCTAATGCTTCCATGATGCACACGCAAAGTCACAAGAACACGAATACTACGCAAACACAGAAAACACAGCACACCAAACACACAGACACAATAGCGATTAACAGTGAAAAGAAGAAGATTAAGTAGACACTTAGTAACGAGAGGCGAACGAAAACCCTAATCATCGCATGGTATGGAAATGATAACCTCCATAATTATGGCGTGCATGCATGAGCAGAATCAGTAACACGGGGCGGCGATTAATCATAATTAGATATCAAAACGAGGAGATTTACGGTCTATATTCAGCCAAAATTACGGAAATAAATAGAAAGTAAAGACCACACAGAAAAACGAAGAACATGTCAGCGGTGATCAGGTGATTGGTAATACGGCCGCAACTTTGAACCATTGATCACTTTAGGAAGAGGAACTCCGGTCAAGGTAGTCAACCGAAAAGTAGCTGGTCCCACTTGTTCACTAATTCGGTAAGGACCGAACCACCGTAATTTAAATTTCCCAGCAGCACAATTTGCCTTAGCATTGTAAAATAGGACAAGTTGGTCCACCGTAAAAACTGGAGTCTTGAGATACCGATCAGGGGTACGGGCTTGCCGCAACTGCACTTCTTGAAGAACCAGCAAACTTTCCCAGCGATGTTCATCCAAAGCTCTGAGTGCGTCCAACCGAAATGGCAAAGAGTCTTTGGGTAACAATTTCTGAGTGATGGCCACGCGTAAGCTGGGCACTACAATTTCCATTGGCGCAATTGCTTCCAACCCATAAGCAAGCTTGAAAGGGGTCATTCCGGTTGCAACTTTGTATGTAGTCCGGTATGCCCATAACACTACAGGTAGTAACTGATCCCATCTTTCTGGAGATTCCACGATCAATTTGCGAAGCATACCCAACAGCGTCTTGTTGGTACTTTCAGCTAAGCCATTAGCACGAGGATAGTACGGTGAACTGAATTTATGCAGAATTTGAAAAGTGTGTGTTAGTACTCGCATTAAATTGTTAGCAAAGTGTGTTCCTTGATCTATCACAAGTTCCAGAGGTAATCCATAACGCGGGAAGACGTCTTTCATCAAGCACTTTGCTACCGAAACCGTTGTAGCGGACCGTAAGGCCCAAGCTTCTGCCCACCTGGTAGCGTAATCTGTGCAGGTCAGAATGTAGCGATTGTTGCTAAGGGTCGCTGGAGGTGTGATTGGTCCAATAAAATCAAGACCCCACTTCTGGAAAGGGTCCAAAGGTAATACAGGTTGTAGAGGAAAGAAGTGGCGTTGTAATGGCTGTCCAGAGAGTTGACAAGTGTCACACTGTTGCACAAACTGAGCTACGTCTTTGTACATGGTAGGCCACCAAAGCCCACTTTGCAAAATTTTTCGGTGCGTAAGATCTGCTGCAAAATGTCCACCGGAGGGTATTGAATGCGCTATAGCAATAACCGAATTTACTTCATGTGGTGGAATACAACGAAGTAAGACACCAGTATGATCTATGTAGTACAACTGTCCTATAATCAACCGGAATCTGCGATTGTAAACTGCAAGTTTCCGCCGCATAGCAGGAGAAGTTTGAGGGGGAAGACATCCGTCAATAAGGAAAGTTAATAACTTATCATAGTAGGTAGGTGGCACAGGAGGTTCTGCAGATTCATCACGAGCCATTTCAGTAACGTAAATTGCTGGTGTGGTGTCATCAATGCCCACCGGAGCTTCACCGGAATCCAACCGAGAGAGAAAATATGCTAATGCATGTGCGGTGCGGGATCGATGAATCACTTCATAATCAAACTCCTACAGCAATAAAACCCAACGAGCCAAGCGACCACCTAAATGTTGCTACCGGACTAGATATACAAGTGCGGCATGATCCACGTGAAAGGTGAATTTTCGGCCTAGCAAATAATGCCGGAATTTCTTCACGGAATACACTAATCCGAGACATTCTCTTTCAGTCACTGAATAATTCTTTTCAGCAGAAGCTAGTCGACGACTAGCGTAATAGACAGGCCGGAACCACTTATCAGTTTGCTGCATTAAAACACTTCCAATGGCTATATCCGATGCATCGACAAAGACATGGAACGGGCATTCCCAATCCAGGGGTTGCAAAATTGGGTCCTGAGTCAATAATCCTTTTAAACGATCAAAGGCAGTTTGGCATTCGGGAGTCCATTCGAACTGGCGGGGAGTACTAGTCATTAGCCGATTAAGTAGTGTTGCCAGATGGGCTAACCACCATAAGTGGCGACCATGCCACCGAATCTATCCCAGGAATCGCATAAATTCTTTTGGCGTTGTAGGGACAGGTGCTTCCAACACAGCTGCAACTTTGTCTGGATCGACTTGGATACCTTGTGCAAATATAATATGTCCAAGGATTTTACCACAAGAAACGGCAAAAACAGATTTTGTCGGGTTCAAGCAAAGTTGGTATTCACGGCATTTCTCAAAGCAGCACCATAAATGATACAGGTGCACCGCAATCTTGCCAAATAAGGAGAAGTCATCTAGATAGACTTGCATAAAAGTAGTCAGGTAGGGTGAAAAGACTTCCTGCATGCAGCGTTGAAATGTGTTGGGAGCATTCCTTAAGCCAAACCACATGACTGTACAAGCATACACACCCCAATTCGTAATGAAGGTTGTTTTAGATATGTCCTGCTCGGCCATGCGCACCTGGTTATAACCACTATAACCATCAAGAAATGAATACATCTCATGCCCAGCCACCCTATCTAGCATTGTGTCGAGAAAGGGGAGAGGAAATGGATCAGGTACCATGGCCGCATTCAATTTCCGGTAATCCACACAGATTCGAAGCTGTTTATTTTTCTTCGGAACAATCACGATCGGAGAAATCCATTCAGCATGTTCGATTGGTACAATGAATCCCACCTTCAATAACCGATCGAGTTCTACCTTGACCTGTGCTGCATAATTGGGATTCATTCGGTAACTGGATTGTTTAATTGGCTTCGCCTCTGGTTTAAGCACGACCCGATGTTAATAGATCCGTGGGTCAAGACCCTTCATATCGCGATAGTCCCAGGCAAAAACATCAGAAAACTCACGCAGGAGCCGGATCAAATCTTCTTGGAATGCCTCGGACAGTCCTGCTTTAATCTTAACAAGTCGCGGGTTAACTTTATCACCCAAATTATAGGTTATTAACTGGTCTTCCGGGACATAAAATTGACGAGGTTACCCCAAGTCGTCAGCTGGCTATAAAAGTTGATGTAGAGTGGCTCCGTCCATAGTACCATAATCATCTGCATCTGTATCTCTGGTCACGGGAACAACCGTACAGGCTACCGGACTCTAGTTGTCTACGACAGATTGCAGATCTACAATACCTAAGGAAATCAGATCTTTATTGTTCTTCAGAAACGCTTCTTCTTCGTCGTCAGATAAGCCATCCAACATGTGGACCGGCTCTGCTACATAGGGTCTGGCATGAAGCTCAAGGGCTGAATGGCATCTAGTTTGACAACATATTTACGGTGATTATCTTTGAAAGTCAATTCCTGCGCGAACCAATCCTGTATGACTTTAGCTTGTTTCAACCATGGTCGACCGAAAAGGAGATTGTAATCGAGGCTGGATTTTGGTAGTTCTAAGACTACAAAAGTCATTTTGGACGTGGTGCCCCGCAGAGTAATCGGGATATTCCTTACGAGTCCCACCGGATGGACTCGGGATTGATCTGCCATTCTGACAAAGAATTGAACGGGCTCAATTTGGGTCCATCCTAACTTCTTGCAGAGAGCTGCAGTTGCTATGTTCACACCGGAACCACCATCAATTAGCACTTGCGTAATCTTGTGATTTTTATGCTAGACAGTGATTAAGGGGACAGAATGATCCACCGTAGAATCAGTTTCCGGTTGTATTGTTGCGGTCGCTGGACTACTGGGAGATCCCAGACTAACCTGTTGTTGAAACTGTTGCCTAACTTCGGGCACCAAGGCGAGTAGCTTCCCCAAGGGGAGTGTAATTGAAGCCTTAGAGAGAATATCCCATACCTGATCTGTTTGAGTTGTACTCTTCACCGATTCTGATGATGATTCTCCTATTACTAGGGTACAGTCTTGTTCATGCGCTCTCACCTTTGGCAGGGGAACTTGTGTCACCGGAATTGGATCGGGGAACACGGTAGGATCTTTGGCGGTCTAGTGGCTAGCTTTGGTATACATTCGCTGCTGTTCACAGATGCCAGGTTCAAACACCTCAGCTGCGGGTTGCAACTGCTTACTAGATCTTGTCTGGACCACTGCTGCTTGCGATTCCACTAGTGAGATATAGACCATGTTGGTCATCGAGTTTTGACGCTCTTTCTTTCTTTTATCATATTCGGCTGCATCCTTGCAGACTCTCCATATGTGGCCAAGCTCACCGCAAAAGTGACATCGAGGTGGTGGCAGAGAAGTACCTTCTGTTGATATACCTGCCTGCCATCGATTTGCATTGAAGTTTGTATTCTGATGTCCCCAGTAATTCCTGTATCCTTGCAACTGATTGTTTCGCATCTGCGGTGGCACGTAGTGAGTTGCTGGTTGTCCTGGTTCCTGTATAATGGCATTTACAGCTGCTCGTCCCTGCACTTTGGCATTATACGCATAATTTTCGATTGAGTGTCCGATGATATTGCAAATGGCGCAATACATCTGATTAAGGGCACAGGTAGCACTGGTATGCCCTAGATTTTTGCACTTGGTGCAATACAACTGTTTAGCTTGATCGTCTATACCATGCTTACTAGCTCTCAGCCATTCCAAGTCTTCAGTGAATCCTCCAACCTTATGCTCTAGTTGCAGGGCCATCGCGATAACAGCATCTAGTGTCATAGCACCCACACAGCGGATGATCATAATTTGTCTTATTTGTGGGATTAACCCGTTAATAAACCATTGAGTTATCATATCATCCGGTAGATTGGCATGTGCCGGAGGCAGTTGTCTTAAATGAGTTCTAAATAATGTGGCATATTCCTGAACAGTCTGGTGCGGCTTCTGTCTATTGTTCTGCAAGTAATCAAAGATTTCGGCAAGATTTTTCTTCAATCAGAACCTCTGTAAAAACGCATCCCTTACCGCCTCATAGGTAACGAAATGATTGAAATCATACTCTGTTAACCATCGCGCTGCTTCATTGACTAATGTTGACTGAAACACGATGGCCTTGTATGCCGGATCGAGTGGATGGTTTAGCACGGCATAACTTATCTCAAAGGTACACACATGGGCATCAGGGTCGTCACCTGGAAATCCATTGAACTTGGTGTATGTTACCCCTGTTGGAATCGGTCGAAGTGGAAGTGGCTGTTGTTGTTGCTGCTGTTGTTGTTTCTGCGGCTTCTGCTGTTGTTGACCACTCATGGTGCTAGCCGTGGTACCGTTGCTATCTCCTGAGTTCTGAGGTGGCGTTTCTTGACCTTCAGAGTCTGTATGATCAGAATATCCCAAGTAGGCAAGTTTGCCTCCAAACAGTGGTGTTCGCAGTGAAGATTCACTAGGGAATATCACACTGTCACCGGAAAACTATAAACTCCCCGAAACTGATACCGAACTATCACCGGAATTTATCGAACTTTTCCCAAACTAGGGTATTCTTTCCCCTGACGGCGTCGGCTCAATTGCACACTGCGTCCCTGTACACCCCGAAGTTACTGTACCCTCTTCAAACTGCACCGAAATTACACCGGAATCCACCGGAATTTCCTCGTGTGGCACCTTAAGGGTACCGGAATCACTGCTAACTGGTTCCGATCCTTCGACAACTAGGCTTAACGGGCCTACTCTTTTGGCCCCTGGGGGTGTCCCTAGCAAATTTGGTACTCTCCAGGGATGCTGGTCTCTCCTGTACTTCGGATACGACTCGCCGGACTGAGTAACCGGCATATATCTTCTCTGCACCACTTGCGTACTGCTCCACCTTGCTGATTATTCACAATCTGTGCCACCTTCCCACAGACGGCGCCAGTGTTAAAATGCGAATTTACATTACAGGCATTTTAAGTTCTTTCGGGTTCTTGGGAGTGGTAGGGGTCTGATAAATCAAAGGCTCTGTAACTTGATTTTCCCAATTCTCTTATTCAATCAGTAGTACCTTAACATTCAAAACTCTGTTTAATACGAATTGCTGTCAAGACTTTGGTTAGTCCTCTCATAGATTTACTGTTCATACTCAGGTTAATACTTTTCACCGCACATAACGCAGGAGTTATTCCTTTCCATTACGCAGACTTATTATCCACACTTAATCTTACTGTATCAATCACAAATTAAATGTAATTATACAGCGATAAGAACAACAATACTCAGAGTTCAAGAATACTGCACTACGGCGACTTCACCGATCGCAATCGCCCAGACAGACAGTCTGGCGATCCCGCTTGTCGTTCCCGGAGAGTCATCGCAATGTCTTTTCATTAGTTGATAAACAGATACATCACTTCGCAACGACCTTTCGGCTCGTGCGGTATAGGAAAAATGTGAAATTACAATATGCCAATCCGGTGGCTTACACGATTCTGGTGTCAGAATCGTGCTTTTCACGATTTTTGACCAAAATCGTGTTTTTTCACGATTCTAGTGTCAGAATCGCGTTTTTCATGATTTTTGACCAAAATCGTGTTTTTCATGATTCTAGTGTCAGAATCATGTTTTTCACGTTTTTTGAACAAAATCGTGTTTTTCACGATTTTGGTTGACAATCATGATTCTAGTGTTTGAATCGTGTTTTTCATGATTTTTGACCAAAATCGTGTTCACGATTTTGGTTGACAATCGTGTTTTTATATGGCTTTGATCGAAAGTCGTGTTTTTTCACGAGTTTGATTCAAAATCGTGTTTTTTCACGACTTTGAGCACAAAATCGTATTTTTCACGATTTTGAGCCCAAAATCGTGATTCTCACAACTCTATGATTTCCAGACAATCATGATTCTCACGACTCTATATTTGTAGACAATCGTGATTGCTCACAATCGTTAAAAACACGATTTTTTTATGAAAATCGCATTCTGAAAATCGTGATTTTTTATTCTTGCACAGAATCGTGATTCTGTGCAGATTTTGTGAAATTTTTTACTTTTGATTTTTTTGGTTGTGAATACAAGTTCTAAAGCGTCTTGCTATTTTATTAGCATGCAATAAAAGAAATAATGCAAAACTTAAAAAAAATGCTATGCAAAACACAAAAATAGAAAATCGCCATTTTTATGCCTTACTATTTATACTGATTTTTTTCAAAAGACAACACGACTTTGATGTTTTATCTAATGTAAAATAAAATGTAGAATCAACACCTTTCTAGCTAGATTGCCAAATGTGCACACTTTTGCTGGTCTGCTCAGAATCACGAGTGTTTGCTCACTCTCTCTCTCTCGCTCACTCACTCTCTCTCTCTCTCTCAATGACTTTGAAAATGAAATTTGTGCTTTTACATGCCCCAAAAAATTGCGATTGTGAGTGACTTTAAGAATCTAAGTTCCAAATTTGATGATTCTTGCTCCCACGGAAAATCATGACTTCACCTATGATATCCCATTCTCAAAAGCAAAATTTACATGCTTGCTCACACTGGTGAAAATAACGATTTTGTGCCCAAAACCCTGATTTGATGATTTTGTGCTCCAAACTTACTCAAATTTGATTTCCTTCAAATGTAGAACTTATAAGACCTGTAATGACTTACCTGGATGCCCAAAAGTACAAACGAAGCAAATTCACCATCTTACTAAAAATCGCGATTCTGAGATGAGAATCGTGTTTTTTTTGGAACTCCCTAAAAATTGAATTTTTTTACTCTTCTTCCCACTTGATCTTTTCAAATGTTCTTCAACAAATCCAAATCAATTGTCATCTACAATTTATCAAAACTCATCAATTCAAAAGAAATTGGAAATGAAAAAACAAACAATTTTGAGTTTTACGGGAAATATTTTGATTTTTTGGATTTTTCTTCAACTTATCCTAATTCACTACTCAACACACACCTCATACATCACTTGATTAGAAAAAAGAAATTTGTTTGTAGTTTTATCAAATTTTTGTGATTTTTTAGTAATTTTTACCCTAAATCAAGGATAACACTTCACCTAGGGTTTCCTTTTTTGAAGATCGACTGATCTTTTGAAATATGATTGGTTGTAATCACTATATTTACAATCTCACAATGGGAATAGGACTTCTTAAGAAAATATGGTTGGCACGTGCAATCATCAATCTATGCAAAGATAGACTCAATACCTTTCCTTCAAGTGACCAAAATAACCTTACTAAAAGACAAGCAATTCACCTAGGACAAGCAAATGGAACAATCAATTTGCACATACTTACTTTACATGACTTTCCTCATTGCAACTATGTTGTCTTTCCCAAAGACCAACAAAATTGCTTGGTACTTTATCAAAAAGAAATCTAATTGTGCAAAGATAAACACATTTCACTTTCCTTTCAGAAAATTAAGCCACTTTTTTGCAAAAGACCTGCACTTTACTCTTGAAAAGCATGAGAAGCTATCAATTTGCAGAAAGATACACACTTACATGTCTCAAAAGGTTAATTCAAGCTTTCTTTTCCCAAAAGACAAGCCTAAAAACCTACCTTCTCAAGTTTTCTTACATGATTATAGAGTAGTACCTTTCCAATGTGTTCAAATACCATCAACAATGGAAGATCCAGCAAGGTCAAAGACTTCAATGAAGCTTTTGCTTTCTTCCCTCCAAACGGCACCAAAAATGTTTGTTGTTAACCTTTATTCCCTGGCAACGGTGTCAAAAATGTTTGTTGCCGTCTCCAATCATTATAGCACAAAATATTAACTGACACTTCATCAAATTGTCAATCCGAAAAAGACCACAGCCCCTTCCAGTTAATGGAATCCAAGAATAAGAGGAAACATGGCTGATTTCTGAGAAATTAGTGAAGATGAAGATGGAAAACTAGGGTTTTGAATATCTTGAGCTATACAATAGCGTTTTCAATTATCTTCGTTCCTAAAGTGTGTCATTTTCTCTGTAGATTGCAAATATAAAGTCGGATTTCAAAAACATTACCTGTATCACACAGATGAGACAATCGCAATTCTGTAAAAACTGAGAATTTCCATTTCCAACATTGATCTCTTGCAACACTTCACTCAATATACTGATAATAACCTCTCTTCATACACTTCACTCAATATAATGATAGCAAGTGTATGAAGAGAGGTTATTATCAGTATATTGAGTGAAGTGTTTTTTGAATTTTTGTCTATATCCCTCTTCATACACTTCACTCAATATACATATGTAAAATTGCCCCAAAAAGAATAGATCATTCCCCTTCCTTGAGACAGTGCCCCCTTGGTTAGCTATGCTTCCATATGATGGATCTTGCAATAAGATCGGTGGGGCTTTTGTGGGATCCTATGGCAATATCTATGAGCAATTGATAGGCTATTCTTGTGTTGCAACACTTATACTAAGGGTAGATGTTCCTTCTTGAACCGCTTGCTTTCCTTTGTCTTGACCACTATCAATGCCATGATGAAATTTTTTGGATATAAAAACTTCAATGTTTTCCACTTAGAAATAAACAAAAAGCAAATGTGGTGGTATGTGTGCATGTCAGTGCATTAACCCTGTGTAAACATGATGATCATGAAAAGAACATAAAATTGTAATGCACACAGATGGGATATGGTGTGACTTGTGCGTGCTATCCATGTGTTTATTCAAGACTCATCATATGAGTGATTTGTTATCAGAATCTAACATATGAGAATAAAATAAAGGTAGAATATAAACTAAAAAGTGTTCTCAAAGACTAATCCGCTTTGTATATAAGGATCATATATTACATATGTATATTGCTTGTACAAGAGGATTTTTATGGTTTTTTGAATTTTTGTCTATATCCCTCTTTTTGGGGCAATTTTATAGCTTCTTATACTTTTTTTATAGGTATTGATGAGGAGAACAAAAATATGAAAAAGAATTCTTCATGGAAAGAGAGAAGAACAAAACAAAAATCAAAATGGGAAAAGAAGGTAGAAGGATTGGAGAAAACATTAAAAGAGAAAATGCAAAAGAAATCAAAAGAAAATAATTCTAAACAGAAAGGTGAGTGCAAGAAAATACAAGATATTTCAAGACAATTAGACACTTTGATCAATGCATATAGGGCAAGAATAAAGGAAGGACCCATACCTATTGATCAAGAATAAATATACCCAATGCCAAAACTAGAAGCTAAAGAGAGTGCGACTATGTAAGGAAATCATAGAAAAGACTCCAAAGCTGCTAGAAGAAGATCCTCTAGAAACTAACCCTAAAAATATGAAAAATTTGCAAGAAAAAGTGCTGAAGGAAGTATTGGAGAATAAACTACAAAAGCACAAAAATGATCAACTACCCTATTTAGAAACCCAAGAGGAGAAGAAACAAATCATGGAAGCAAACACAACTGAGGAGATACTATTGAAAATGGAAGTTAAGTTGCAGATCAGTGCAAGATTCTATGTCAATGGACTTTAAGATAAATAATGAAATAGAACCCTCATATACAAGAATATCTAAGTAAAGAGAGAAAGGGTTCAATTGAAAATTCTTCCAACTCAGATAAAAACTCATTGATGCAAGTGCCAATAGATAAAATTGGAGGATACTGTGAGGGAGGGGAGGGAAAGACGATAATCTCAATTCACTATGGAGATAAACATACAAATTCCATCTTGGATAGAGTTGAAGTAGCCATTATGACAAGAACTACTTGGGAAAAATGGGGAGCTCACCAACTCAAACCCCTAGCATGAGACTTCAACCTACAGATGGACATAGAGAAAAAACCTTAGATATTTGGGAGAAGGTAATAATAAAAACCTTTGGAATTGAGATTCAACATACCTTTGCAATAGTAGAATTTCCCCATCTTAACTCATCTGAGATCATCTTAGGAATACCTTTCATGAGACAGCTACAAGTAGTTTGACATTGGTGAAAGGATTGTCTTTACTTTCAAAAACAAGGGAATGTAACCAGACTTAATCAAAGGGGAAGAAATTATCATGAAATATCTCCAAAAGAGTGGAATAAAGTACACATTGAGCATGTTAGCATAGATGAATCAAATGAAATGTGAATTGAAGAACATAGAAATGAAGCATCACTTTGGGCATATGGTCCACCAAGAAAAAGTTTCCAAAAAGATTTCTTTTGAGAAGAGAAGACTGCATAAATGACAAAGCCATAGAATATATACCTCAAAAATTCAATGAAGAAGATGTTGAACCCTCTGGATGGACTCAGATCTTGTCTACATTGGATGTATCCAATGAAGAGAATGTGGGGTTAATTTTTTAGAATTAGGAAGTGTATAATATTTTCACATAGGTCTAAGAGTGATAAGAGTGGAGGAAGATAAAATTGCATCCAAACCAAAAGAAAAAAACTAGAAATAAATGAAAAAATTTCATATCTAGAAAGAGTGCAAACCACTGATGTGGTTAAGGATAAAATATCTAGAAAGAGTACAAGCCACTGATGTGGCTAAGGATAAAATATCTAGAAAATATAACAAAATCAACCACAAAGAGAAGGAAATAGAGACAGAAGAAATCAAAATAGAAAACTCATGCTACTCAGAAGGAAATCCAATAAAAATTTGATGTTCCATCAAAATTTAAAAAGTGTGCGGTTCAAGAAGACTGTTGTTGAACTTGAAACCATGACGGGAGAATACTATAATAATCATAAGGAAACAAAAAAGATAAAGATCACTCAAGAATAGGGAGAAGACAAACATATTGTAATAGCATATGCTATGGACATAGAAGAAGAAGAGGCCTTAATCAAATTAGTCACGGAATTTAGAGATGTATTTGCCTACAGCTACAAAGATCTCAAAGGGATAGATTCTAATATATGTGCATAGAATACCTACATCATCCTTAGATGGTGAATCTATAGTCACCAACATGCCTTCACCCAAGCAGAAAAGCCATTTCCACATTGGGTGAGGAAGCTCTATGATTTTCCAAAGCCCACCCCACATTCACTAGAACATGTTGCAAACGGACCAAGGCAATCATAGAGAATAGAGGAGCAGAGATGGGCAAGTGACCATACTGTAAATACATCCTTGATGATTGAGCACATTAGAGAATAAGCAAAAGAACCAACAAATTTGGTAGAGGCACTCCACAATCCGAATTGGAGGCCTACCATGCAAACAAAATATGAGAATATCATGAAGAATGGAACTTGGGAGCTAGTGGATTGATCCCCTAAGAGCAAAGCCATTGGCACCAAGTGGTTTTCGAAGCTAAAGTTGAGGTTGATGGTACTTTGGAAAAGTACAAAGCAAGACTTGTTGTAGAGGGATAGTCATAAGTTGAAGGGGTTCAATTTTTTGAATCATTTGTCTCCACTTCAAGGATTGCTACTATCCGAGTAGTACTAGTTATGGTTGTGAATAAATGATGGCTCGTCAATCACATGGATGTCAAATCAGTGGTCTTGAATGGAAACCTCAAGGAGGAGGTATGTGTCTTATCCATAAGGGTTTGATGCACCCCATTCAGAGAACAAGGTATTTAAGCTCAAGAAGGTATCATATGGTCTAAATCAAGCCCTTAAAGCATGGTACCAACTAAGTATGTCTTGGATCTAGGTTTCAAAACATGTGCTTTTGATGCTAACTTGTTTGTTCTAAAGACAAGAGGGAAGACAATTGTGATTATACTCTGCGTAGACAATCTTCTAGTTACACAAAATGATTATGCTCTTCTTCAACAAACAAAAGATGCCCTGCATTTACAATTCAAAATGATAGACTTAGGGTTAGAGCATTATTGCTTAGGCCTTTAAGTATGGCAGGAACCAAGGAAGATTTTCATCTCTCAAAAAAAGTATCCAAGACAAATTTTGAGTGTTAGACATGGAGGGTTGCAAGGTCATTTCTACATCTATGGAGGTTAAAAAAAACTATCTATTGAAGGTACTTCACCTCCAATGGATATTGGAAGATACAAGAAATTAGTTGGAAGTCTCATCTACTTGTGCATAGCAAACCAAATATCTCCTATGCTACTGGAGTAGTAAGCAGGTTCTGTAATAAGCCTTACCAAACTCATATAAAGGCAAGTATGTAGATATTCAAGATTTAAATGAACCATTTATTATGGTATTCTCTATGAAGAAGGATCACTATGATTCAAATTAGGCAAGAGATATTGATACCTGAAAGTCAAGCTCTAGATATTTCTTTTCTTTAGGATCTAGGATTTTCTCTTTGAACAGTAAGAAGCAAATGGTTGTAGCATTAATTGAAGCCGAGTACAATGCAACATGTGTAGTAGTATGGTTAAGAAGGACCCTATGACACGTAGGGATACAAGGAGATCAGGAAACAAGATTGAAGTGTCATAACCAAATTTGTATGGCCATTGCCAAGAATTCCAGCATATAGATATTCAATATCACTATGTGCATGAGTTGATTGAGGAAGAGATCATGGAGATAAGCTACTGTCAAACTTAAGAAAATAGAGCAAACATCTTTACCAAGGCTCTTGGGAGAGATCAACTTCATTGACACTTTCCAAAGCTTGGCATTGGATGAAGGAGGTAGTTCATCATAGGGTGGAGATTGAGGGGGAATTACTAGATATATTCAATACACCCTCTCAAGTGACCACAAATGATCCATGGTGCTCTACGTTGTAATGCCCCCATTATGAGGAAAAGCCATTTTGAGAGCCCATACATTTGTGGAACCTTAACTTCAAAGTAAGATGAGATCTATGTGTGATTGTTGATGGTAATAGATGATCTTTGTGGGCCTAGCCATAAGGTTAGGTAGGGCATACACTTATGGGCCATCGGGTTGCCATTAAAGATGAAAATAAAGGCCTTGTGGTGCCACATGATTTCTATGGAGGGTTGGACATGGAGGGTTGCAAGGTCATTTCTACATCTATGGAGGTTAAAAAAAAATATCTATTGAAGGTACTTCACCTCCAATGGATATTGGAAGATAGAAGAAATTAGTTGGAAGTCTCATCCACTTCTGCATAGCAAACCAAATATCTCCTATGCTATTGGAGTAGTAAGCAGGTTCTCTAATAAGCCTTACCAAACTCATATAAAGGCAAGTATGTAGATATTCAAGATTTAAATGAACCATTTATTATGGTATTCTCTATGAAGAAGGATAACTATGATTCAAATCAGGCAAGAGATATTGATACCAGAAAATCAAGTTCTAGATATTTCTTTCCTTGAGGATCTAGGATTTTCTCTTTGAACAGTAAGAAGCAAATGGTTGTAGCATTAATTGAAGTAGATTACAATGCAACATGTGTAGTAGTATGGTTAAGAAGGACCCTATGTCACGTAGGGATACAAGGAGATCACGAAACAAGATCAACCAAATTTGTATGGCCATTGCCAAGAATCCCAGCATATAGATATTCAATATCATTGTGTGCATGAGTTGATTGAGGAAGAGATCATGGAGATAAGCTATTGTCAAACTGAAGAAAATGGAGCGGACATCTTTACCAAGGCTCTTGGGACAAATCAAAATCATTCACACTTTCCAAAGCTTGGCATTGGATGAAGGAGGTAGTTCATCATAGGGTGGAGATTGAGGGGGGAGTTATTAGATATATTCAATACACCTTCTCAAGTGACAACAAATGATCCATGGTGCTCTAAGTTGTAATGCACCCATTATGAGGAAAAGCCATTCTGAGAGCCCATACATTTGTGGAACCTTAACTTCCAAGTAAGATGAGATCTATGTGTAATTGTTGATGGTAATAGATGATCTTTGGGGGCCTAGCCATAAGGTTAGGTAGGGCATACACTTATGGGCCATCGGGTTGCCATTAAAGATGAAAATAAAGGCCTTGTGGTGCCACATGATTTCTATGGAGGGTTGGACATGGAGGGTTGCAAGGTCATTTCTACATCTATGGAGGTTAAAAACAAATTATCGATTGAAGGTACTTCACCTCCAATGGATATTGGAAGATACAAGAACTTAGTTGGAAGTCTCACCCACTTGTGCATAGCAAACCAAATATCTCCTATGCTATTGGAGTAGTAAGCATGTTCTCTAATAAGTCTTACCAAACTCAAATAAAAGCAAGTATGTAGATATTCAAGATTTAAATGAACCATTTATTATGGTATTCTCTATGAAGAAGGATAACTATGATTCAAATCAAGCAAGAGATATTGATACCAGAAAATCAAGTTCTAGATATTTCTTTGCTTGAGGATCTAGGATTTTCTCTTTGAACAGTAAGAAGCAAATGGTTGTAGCATTAATTGAAGCTAAGTACAATGCAACATGTGTAGTAGTATGGTTAAGAAGGACCCTATTTCACGTAGGGATACAAGGAGATGAGGAAACAAGATTGAAGTGTCACAACCAAATTTGTATGGCCATTGCCAAGAATTCCAGCATATAGATATTCAATATCACTATGTGCATGAGTTGATTGAGGAAGAGATCATGGAGATAAACTACTATCAAACTGAAGAAAATGGAGCAGAAATCTTTACCAAGGCTCTTGGGAGAGATCAACTTCATTGACACTTTCCAAAGCTTGGCATTGGATGAAGGAGGTAGTTCATCATAGGGTGGAGATTGAGGGGGAGTTATTAGATATATTCAATAAACCCTCTCAAGTGACCAGAAATGATCCATGGTGCTCTAAGTTGTAATGTCCCCATTATGAGGAAAAGCCATTGTCAGAGCCCATACATTTGTGGAACCTTAACTTCCAAGTAAGATGAGATCTATGTGTGACTTTTGATGGCAACAGATGATCTTTGTGGGCCTAGCCATAAGGTTAGGTAGGGCATACACTTATGGGCCATCGGGTTGCCATTAAAGATGAAAATAAAGGCCTTGTGGTGCCACATGATTTCTATGGAGGGTTGGACATGGAGGGTTGCAAGGTCATTTCTACATCTATGGAGGTTAAAAACAAATCATCTATTGAAGGTACTTCACCTCCAATGGATGTTGGAAGATACAAGAAATTAGTTGGAAGTCTCATCTACTTGTGCATAGCAAACCAAATATCTCCTATGCTATTGGAGTAGTAAGCAAATTCTCTAATAAGCCTTACCAAACTCATATAAAGGAAAGTATGTAGATATTCAAGATTTAAATGAACCATTTATTATGGTATTCTATATGAAGAAGGATAACTATGATTCAAATCAGGCAAGAGATATTGATACCAAAAATCAAGTTCTAGATATTTTTTTGCTTGAGGATCTAGGATTTTTGCTTTGAGCAGTAAGAAGCAAATGGTTGTAGCATTAATTGAAATTGAGTACAATGCAACATGTGTAGTAGTATGGTTAAGAAGGACCCTATGTCACGTAGGGATACAAGGAGATCAGGAAACAAGATTGAAGTGTCACAACCAAATCTGTATGGCCATTGCCAAGAATTCTAGCATATAGATATTCAATATCACTATGTGCATGAGTTGATTGACGAGGAGATCATGGAAATAAGCTACTCTCAAACTGAAGAAAATGGAGCAGACATCTTTACCAAGGCTCTTGGGAGAGATCAACTTCATTGACAGTTTCCAAAGCTTGGCATTGGATGGAGGAGGTAGTTCATCAGAGGGTGGAGATCGAGGGGCAGTTATTAGATATATTCAATACACCCTCTCAAGTGACCAAAAATGATCCATGGTGCTCTAAGTTGTAATGCCCCCATTATGACGAAAACCCATTGTGAGAGCCCATACATTTGTGGAACCTTAACTTCCAAGTAAGATGAGATCTATGTGTGATTGTTGATGGTAATAGATGTCTTTGTGGGCCTAGCCATAAGGTTAGGTAGGGCATACACTTATGGGCCATCGGGTTGCCACTAAAGATGAAAATAAATGCCTTCTGGTGCCACATGATTTCTATGGAGGGTTGGACATGGAGGGTTGCAAGGCCATTTCTACATCTATGGAGGTGAAAAAAAAAATTATCTATTGAAGGTACTTCACCTCCAATGGATATTGGAAGATACAACAAATTAGTTGGAAGTCTCATCTACTTGTGCATAGCAAACCAAATATCTCTTATGCTATTGGAGTAGTAAGTAGATTCTCTAATAAGCCTTACCAAACTTATATAAAGGCAAGTATGTACATATTCAAGATTTAAATGAACCATTTATTATGGTATTCTCTATGAAGAAGGATAACTATGATTCAAATCAAGCAAGAGATATTGATACCAAAAAATCAAGTTCTAGATATTTCTTTTCTTGAGGATCTAGGATTTTCTCTTTGAACAGTAAGAAGCAAATGGTTGTAGCATTAATTGAAGTTGAGTACAATGCAACATGTGTAGTACTATGGTTAAGAAGGACCCTATGTCACGTAGGGATACAAGGATATCAGGAAACAAGATTGAAGTGTCACAACCAAATTTGTATGGCCATTGCCAAGAATTCCAGAATATAGATATTCAATATCATTATGTGCATGAGTTGATTTAGGAAGAGATCATGGAGATAAGCTACTTTCAAACTAAAGAAAATGGAGCAGACATCTTTACCAAGGCTCTTGGGAGAGATCAACTTCATTGACAATTTCCAAAGCTTGGCATTGGATGAAGGAGGTAGTTCATCATAGGTTGAAGATCAAGGGGGAGTTATTAGATATATTCAATACACCCTCTCAAGTGACCACAAATGATCCATGGTGCTCTAAGTTGTGATGCCCCCATTATGAGGATAGCCATTATGAGAGCCCATACATTTGTGGAACCTTAACTTCCAAGTAAGATGAGATCTATGTGTGATTGTTGATGGTAATAGATGATCTTTGTGGTCCTAGCCATAAGGTTAGGTAGGGCATACACTTATGGGCCATCAGTTGCCATTAAAGATGAAAATAAAGACCTTGTGGTGCCACATGATTTCTATGAAGGGTTGAACATGGAGGGTTGCAAGGTCATTTCTACATCTATGGAGGTTAAAAAAAAAAAAAACTATTGAAGGTACTTCACCTCGAATGGATATTGGAAGATACAAGAAATTGGTTGAAAGTCTCATCTACTTGTGCATAGCAAACCAAATATCTCCTATGCTATTGGAGTAGTAAACAGGTTCTCTAATAAGCCTTAACAAACTCATATAAAGGCAAGTATGTAGATATTCAAGATTTAAATGAACCATTTATTATGGTATTCTCTATGAAGAAGGATAACTATGATTCAAATCAGGCAAGAGATATTGATACCAGAAAATCAAGTTCTAGATATTTCTTTTCTTGAGGATCTAGGATTTTGTCTTTGAATAGTAAGAAGCAAATGGTTGTAGCATTAATTGAAGCTGAGTACAATGCAACATGTATAGTACTATGGTTAAGGACCCTATGTCACGTAGGGATACAAGGAGATCACGAAACAAGATTGAAGTGTCACAACCAAATTTGTATGGCCATTGCCAAGAATTCCAGCATATAGATATTCAATATCACTATGTGCATGAGTTGATTGAGGAAGAGATCATGGAGATAAGCTACTGTCAAACTGAAGAATATGGAGCGGACATCTTTACCAAGGCTCTTGGGAGAGATCAACTTCATTGACACTTTCCAAAGCTTGGCATTGGATGATGGAGGTAGTTCATCATAGGGTGGAGATTGAGGGGGAGTTATTAGATATATTCAATACACCCTCTCAAGTGACCACAAATGATCAATGGTTCTCTAAGTTGTAATGCCCCCATTATAAGGAAAAGCCATTGTGAGAGCCCATACATAAAACGGAAATAGAGCCCAAGACATCCTCACAATAAATCCCAAGGTGACTTACCACCTAAGGCTCAACCAAAAATGATGCATCTTCTGGTCATGGAAAAGATGTGAACTTAAGCTCGAAGATCTTTGGTATCCTGTGCTGGAAACGAAGAAATATGTCCTTCTCTGACGAATCTTCCATCGCAGTAGTTGGACCAACTTCAAAGCCTACATATATGCAATGCCCAGCCATGGAGTAAGAGATACCAGGGTGCAAAAAGACATCAGCGATTTATTCTTCTTCTGTCCCAAAAGCATTGAAGTGTGGAAGGCGTTCAAACCATTCTCAGACTTCCCCCAGTCTATCAATTCAAAGCAGACTCTTCTGGAGGAAGAGTTAGGCTATTCAACAGCCCTTTGGAATGTTGGCAGAGGGTGGCTCTTTGGAAGACCTGTAAGGAAAGAAGCTTCTAGTAACTTCCCAAATTCACCAGATGAGTGGCCCATCAAAAAGACCTTATATCTCCTAAGTAGAATAATCAGAAATCACAACCACCTAAAGCCAAAGAAAGTCTTAGTTATTATAGGAGACAGATAAAAAGCAAATGGATCCCTCATGTATCTCCATATAATTCTCTTGTATCTTTCTCCTCTTCAGTTTAGAACCTCTTTTGGGGAGGAAAAAAATCACACACTTGCCTACTCTTTGCAAAGATATCCCCGCTACTGCTAAGAAAACATCAAGTGCCATGCAAGACAAGCTTACATGTGCCAAGATGCATATAAATAAGAACGATGAACCATACTTTACACCGTATTTCTCGGATAGCAAAGAAAATTAATTACAAAGCTTAGCCAATCCTTTTGGAAATATTAGTAAGAAGAGTGGGACCACTACTAACGTATGGAGTGAAATGATGCAGCTGAAAAAAGGCAAGAGAGGTAGATTGAAACGCTTGAATTTGAAGACAAGAGGAGCCCTACATTACACACGCAACCAGCTAGTGTGCAAATATCCCAGTTCCTTCAGCAAAGAGGCAGAAATAGTTGAGCTGGGTGCTAACAGATACAAGAGCTAGACATCTACCTACATCCTGATCTACTGAACATCCTTCCGTCCATTCACAATCCCAAAAGTATGGGATGCCTTCTAATAAAAGAAGATAAGATGCTACTGCATGGAGACATCTCTGAAACACTCGCACAGTTTAGATCCCTCCCTTCTTCCGGATTTCAGAGTCCACCGCACAATCACACTGGTCAGGGTACCGAAAGATATTTGAAGTAATTCAAAATCACTAGCATCCTTTGAGATACTAAAAACATGGCCAATATATAATGCAGAGTTGAGATGTCATAGAGATGGACACAACAACGGCAGACATGGACAAGAGATGCTCCAAAAACTTAACAGGATAAACGTGCCTCACCTTGCTAACAAGGTTTCAAGTACAAAATATCCATTTCCACTACTTCTGGATTTCAGAGTACCTCCATTTGGCTGGCAAACTCAGTTGTTCTCATCCAATAAATGTCTAAAAACACACCATCATTTATGCATTGTGCCTGTGCCTGTGCCTGTGCCTGTGCCTGTGTGTGTGTGTGTGTGTGTGTGTGTGTGTGTGTGTGTGTGCGTGCGCGCGCGCGTGCGTGCGTGTGTGTGTGTGCGCGCGCGCGTGCGTGTGTGTGCATGTGTGTGCGTGTGTGTGCGTGTGTGTGCATGTGTGTGTGTGCGTGCGCGTGCGCGTGGGTGTGCGTGCGTGCGTGCGTGTGTGTGTGGTTGGGGGGGGGGGGGGGGGGATCTGGCCAATACATAACGCAGAGTTGAGATGTCATAGAGATGGACACAACAACGGCAGACATGGACAAGAGAGAACACGGTTTCAAGTACAAAATACCCGTTTCCACCACCACTGGATCCAGCAGAAAAAAACATGCACAAGAAAAAAAAGAAGACCACTAAAGCAGACCAATAAATGTGTAAAAAAAAAAGAGAGAAGGATTTTTTTTGGGGGGGAGGGGGGGGGGGGGGGGGGGGGGGGGGGGGGGTAGGTATATGTCAGAAGGAAAAGTGAAAGGGGAGAGGGCAAGAGAGGAAATGGAAAAAATGATATATCAATGTCAGCAGAAGGCCACAATGACCTGCGATACCGAAAGTTACAACTGGCGACTCTGATAGTGTGTATTAGAGAAAGACTATGTATGTGTTGAACTGCAGTGAAAAAAAAGAACAGTTGAATGCCTTGTAAATTTCTCAAAATGCCCCGAGTCGAAAGCTTTGCATCCTTGTAAATTTGCAAAATATTTAAAGATAAGAAATAACACCAAGCAAGACGTGAAAATAATTGTATGACATGCCTTGCGAACGATTTCCAAGAGTTTCATTTCCCAGTAAATATCATGATTTAATTTCCGTGATAAAAGGAGCATATCAAAAAAAAAAAGGGAAGACAATGCTGAATACAGTGCATGCATGTATTAAAGGCATCTGATCCAAGAACCAAAAAAAAACTCTTTATTTCTTTCAGAATTCAAAGTTCTTCTCCAAGAAGACAATAAGAAGTTACCCTAGTCTATTGCACTTGAGATTGTACAGCAAAAGTATCAAGATGGCAATCAGAGGAATATTCAAGTCCTTGTCCATTAATAAATACAAATTTGCTGCCAATTTTCTACCGGGATCAAGAGTTCATTTTTCTAGCTTCTCAAAGCACCAGGCACATGCACTAAAAAACCGGCTATGGCCCTGAAATTGAGAAACTACACAGCGTTTCTTCAAGTACATCATGCCTAAACTCTGAACCCCCTCCAACTCCTGTACATGCTGGAGTTACCACCTCACAGAGGGTAAACGAGTTAGCCCTTCACTTGGCTTCCCTTTAGTGAGCAGTCCTTCCAAAGCTTGTTCCAAAATACTGACAGAATCTATAAGGCCAATTGTAAGCAACATTTATCATGGATGATATGAGACCTAATAAGAGATAATATACAGATATGGACAACCCAATCATCCAGCAACAGCTGTGAATTCCTGCAATCCTTGGAAAGATACCCCCTTTAAAAAACGGTGGTATCGAATCAAGAGAGGATGGAGAGTTGAAAGAGGCTGTACAACGGAATGACTGGTGAGAAAAGAGTAGGTGGAACTGGCACTTATTAAAAGACAGGGAAAGAAAATGAGATTTCAGTAAGACAGCCACAGAACTCCCTTGCCATGTCAAATATGTATGACAAGGAGTTCATTTATCACTGTCACTGCTGAAAGTAAGAACTCACATAAAGGCGCACACCGATATCTAATGGGCGACCATTTCCCCCGGTCGCAAATACATAAGTAGGGACGGGAGCTAAAAGACGGAGAGTTAGAGGTAGCACTGCAGGTTCTGGCATCTTATTCTCACCACAACACTCCTCATTTTCAAGCCCTCTTTCATCATCCAAATCAGTTTCAGCCAGCTGGTTGTCCTTATCTACAAGATCATCCATACAATAAGCAGGATTCACTAGATAGGCAACTTCGGCAAGCGGTCTACCCCGTCCCTGCCTCTCTTTCCGGGAGGTTTTGAAATGTAACAAATCCAAAATGGCAGTACAAGTATTACTGCACCATTCAATTCCAAGCCCATCTGTGTCCTCGTAGTAAACACGGCGTTCCATCTGCGAGGGAGGGAAAGGAAATGAAAAACAATAGAATACATAACCACAACCTGGCTAATAATAGAAAGTGCTGGAAGGACTTACCGCAATTTCATTCACATAAAGAGAGACAAACTTAGGTCCTAACGCCAGCACCCGCGCTTCTGAAAATATCCCCTGGAAAAACAAGCAATTTATGTGATGTTATTTATTAATCATAATTGTTTCTAATAATGAGAGTCATACCTTCTTTTTCTTCAACATAGCCCAAAGATAAACTTTATCACTAGCATCTCTCACATTCCTGCTTGCAAGTTTCCGTCTATTGCAATGTTCTGCAAGCAAAGCCAAATCTTGGCTACCAGGAACTTTATGCTTCAGTGCAGCAGAAGCTAGAGCTCTCTGACCATCACAAGATTGAACTGTCAATTTGTCTAGGCAAGGACCTGTAAAACACCTGACTGGAGAGGTGCTGCCATCCACTGGATTTCCTTCATTTGAAGGACCCAACAGCACATTCTCAGCTTCTATAGCAGCTAGCAGTGTGCGATGGACAACAATATCAGGATATCTTCTGATGGGAGAAGTAAAATGTGTGTAAAAAGGTGTTGCTAATGCATAATGTGCCCACTCTTGTTCGTTTCTAATCTCTCCAGTGGAAAAATACTTTGCCAATTGCATTGGCTTTGTTGCATATAGCATCAAAATGCTTTGCATTGCAGGATCCTCTCTGTGATCTTCACAAAGTTTGTGTAAAGACTCGTGCAATGCACCAGATGACACTGCACTTATCTCGAGGCCATTTTTGCTGCAGAAATCTTCTAGTTCCTTCAATTTCCGAGTATTTGGTTCCGGATGTCTTCTCAACAGTGCACAATCAGGAAATGCCCCAGCTATGACCTTAGCAGCTGTCATGTTTGCTAAAAGCATAAATTCCTCCACTAAAAAGTTGGAGTCCTGATGCTCATAAACACTAGAACCATTAGGTATTCCATCTTCATTCAAATCAAAAATAAGCCTTGAATTTTGGAGGCTGAGAGCACCAGCCTCAAATCTTGCATCCCGCCTTCGTCTTGCAATCTCATGCAAAGTCTTTATGTCATCGACAACATCTGCCCACTTGAAATTACCATATAGTTTAGGAAAATCAATATCTTGTGTTTGGCTTTCTATCATACCATCACTATTAAGGGAACTCTTGCCACTGATAATGTTCTGAGCATGATCATACGATAGCTTACAGCAAGAATTGATAATAGTGCGCCCAATCCAGTGATCCACAACCTGCCAATTTTCATCAAGATCCCACATTATAGAAAGTGTCAATCGATCGACCCCAGGGTTCAAAGAACACAATTCTTCACAAAGAGGACGAGGAAGCATAGGAACAACACTCTGAATCAAGTAAACACTTGTTGACCGAAGCTGAGCCTCCTTATCTAGCTCTGTTTCTGGATGGACGAAGTAAGAGACATCTGCAATGTGCACGCCAACCCTTAATAGACCATTTGCAAGCCTCTGAATCGACAAAGCATCATCTAAATCCCTCGCTGTAGGGGGATCAATTGTGAAAACCCTAAAACATGTAAGATCCTTTCTGTTCATATATTCATCCACTGGAATAGTCCAGGGCAAATCTGGTATACATTTCAACACTGATGGAGGGAATTCTGCACTATGAACTGCATGCTCAAAGAGTATTGCAGCCAAATTAGCTTCTATCTCACCACCCTGCCCAAGACTATGACTGATCTCAGCAACAGGATAGTTACTCTCTGCCTCCCAACATTTGATACATGCAGCAACTAGCTCACTTTCAAATGTAGTATCCCCAGCATAATAACGATCCCTTAAATTAGATGGTAGGGCATCAACATGAATAACCATCTTAGGAAGCTTAGTGTCACAAGGTACAAGAAATATTGCATATGATTCATCGAAAAATTGGCTCTTGGAGATTTCACTTCGACACTTATTTCCTGGTCTTGAATAAACCTCCAAGAAGCCTACTACTGATTGACGACGATCTGACTTCTCTAAAATTCCAACCACTTTTCCAGTAGGCCGCTTGTCAGGATGTAAAGCAATGTTTCTAATGAGTCTTTGGTAAGCCTTATGTGAAATGTTTGACAAAGAATCGTCTGCCAAATCTGATTGTACACTCCCCTTTTGCAGATGTGTCATCTTCGTCTCCTCCACAAGGCTTAAGTGTTCCACAAGTGATGATGCATCAGACACTACCTGCGCATCCTCAGAAGCAGTAATGCTTTCACTAGCACCTTCAGTTCTTTGTTCTTGTGTGCAAGTTTGTTCTTCATCACTTGAACGGCCAGCTTCAGTATCTAGAAGCTCGATTCTGCAAGTATCATCTAAGCCATTACCTTGGTCTGAACAGCTCTGTTTTGCTGTCCCACCCTTTAGTCTTGTCCATTTCGAAACATTGTTGATGATGACAGCAACAACATCCCCTTCAATCTGAAAACTTCAGTATGGCTTAGCAAAATATGAGATAGGCATCAAACAGATGTGATAATTAAGTTAAAGCAGATGTACTTACTGATCGGTTCTGAGCCTCAAGTCCATCAATTAGCACATCAATTGGAACACCTTCTATTGTTACATAACCCTGAAGTTGACACAAACATAAAGTAGCATAAGACCTTTAAAAAAGAACGGGAAACACTACTGTCATTCCAAGAGCAAGGTGATCGATCTCCCCTTAAGGTATCAGAGAATTGTATTATCTGGAAAGAGAGGCGTAACTGCATTTATAAACAACTAAGCTCTATATGATGCAAAAAATGTGATTTGCTATCATCAGCTGGTAGCATGAAAAAAACAACCATGATAATAGCAGCATTCAGTACTTCATGAGAAACTAAGAAAACATTGTTGTGAATTTCCAAAACAATATCATGCCTTGTATGCCAGAAACCAGTTTATGTCAACAGTAATGATATATATGTTGACAAACTCATCACATCTTTCCAGTCCCTAAAAGCTTCGTACATAGAGAGAATGATTGAGGTGGAGCGCAAACAGAAGACAGAATGATAGAGGCAGATGAGTTGCCATACGAAATACTAGAGCATGAGAAAAGCAGGCATGAGAGAAAGCAACAGTGCGACAGAGAGAGCAATGACATGATATACTAACATCTTTTAAAAAAGGCCAAAATGACCTATGATACCAAAGAATTGCACATGCATCTGACACACTGTCTGCATAAAATAAGGGAATGACAGTAAGTTAGAAGGAAGACATTTGATGTCCAAGACCACGTAGTCTAGTGGTTGACACTTTCATTCTGTGGGAGGAAGTCCCGAGTTCAAATCCTCAAGACGGGTGTCTCTACCTTACGAGGTCGGGTGTATGTCTTTTCAATTCATTGTACTCTCAAAAAAAGAAAGACATTTGATAAAGAGTGGGTATTTATGTGTATGAGATGCCTAGGTCAGTACCAAGAACAGTAAATGGCTAATGGATGGTGAAGGGAATCATGCATTTCCTAGTATTCTCTAAGTCAGCCACTGACAGCAAGTACCCTAACTGGGTCCCTCGCATAATGAGCTAGGATTGACCCAAATCCTGGATTGATGTCTCTATAAAATGGAAACCTCTTTAGTTGAGGATACTTGAATCATCATGGTTCGGTTACACAATCCAGCAATATGTCTCTAATGTGTGCAACACACTCAAGAGTCAAATTGCTGTCTCTAATGTGTGCAACACACTCAAGAGTCAAATTGCTGTCATTCTTACCTATGTGACCATCCAGCTGTAGCTGTTCTAAGGAGAGAAATAAAATGGTATATTAACTTCTTCAAAAGCCCCAAGTTCAATTATTGTGATAGAATCTGACACAATGTGTGTGGACGACAAAATAAAAAGATAGTGTATAACACTAGCAAGAACTGTGATAAAATTATGAAGTAAGAGAACTGTGATAGCTTCAGGACTATGGAAAATTCATTAGGAATCCAAAAGAGAGTGTATCACAGAAAAAAGAGATGTTAGTAGGAGCCAATGCAATATAAAATATTATGCAATAGGAATAAAATGAGAGGCGCTAATCCATTTCCCAGCAAGAATGTCCTAACATATGAAGCCACAGTACAAGCATTGGCTGCAGAAAAGAAGACAAGAATCCCAAAATAAAGGAGAAAAAGAATGAAACGAAATGATGGATTCACATCCTGGAATGGCCTAAGCTAGAATGACTCTTCGCCTATGAGACCAAAAAAGCAGCATCACAGAGGATCGTATTAAAATGTCGGGGTAAAATCCAAAGAAACAAACCATGGCCTTTTACATTTACCATACACATAACAGAGGAAAAGTCAGATGTTCATCTTAAGTGTCCAAAGTGCAAGGCATTGAGATGTACATGCTCCACTCTCTTGTTCGGCTCACAATCATTTCCAAGCAAGCTCTCTTAATCCCACATGTAAAGAGATTCACCCAAACTCCAATTCAGCATCTACTCAATCATCCAAGCCTATGCCAAGAGGCTTCACTCTAACCAAGAGCTGTAACTTCATGCTCTTCATAATAAACTTCTCCATTTTCAACTTTATGTGAGACTTTTCATTTTGTTCATTGTTTTTCCATATTTTCATAATGATCTTCCTTATGTATTTTGACCCACCGTAATTTTAGATTCATGTTATTTTTTCTGGAGCCATGTTTCTCAACATGGTATCAGAGCATAGGTATTTATTCCCATTACCTTCTTCATTACCATAGATTCACTTCTCAATCCATACCTCCCACACATCAAGTAATTTTTGTCATAATTTTTCCATTTGATAAACCATTCATCTTTTCATTTAGAGGATTGGAGAGACCATTTCATGGAAATGTGCTTATGACCACTTCTCCTCCATCTTGCTTGTACTTGTATATATACCAGAATGAATCCAAGCAAACCCCAAATTCACCCTCAAATGAAAGAGCAACTATAAGCTCATGGTAGTCAACCACAAGACTATATAGCATATCAGCTCCATTATACACAGTATCAACTCAATACTATGACATTCCCACTAACGTCATCGGTGCCCAATAGTGGGTATAGAACTCAGAGTGAATCAATGTTCACACACGCACCCCATAACGCGCACACACCACGAGCATGAACTCACAAGAAGCTCTGCGAACTGAGTTTCTATCACTTCTGATGGGCAAACTCAGTCAATATGCATCCCTCTATGTGCAGAAGTTCAAACATGCATCATGTAGCATCTCTACCACGCTAAAGTACTAGACCATAGAGAGAACCAAAGAAGCACTTAGAAGTCATTGGAACCATGTCCCATTGCCTGAACAGGGTTGCACACACTCCCCAGGCACACATTTCGAAGAGTCTCAGACGAGTCAAGATCTGCATATTGATCACATGCTTGTCCAATATTTAAAAAGATTTCTTCCCAGCACAGTAAAGGACAGAAAGAAATGTAGATTGAAAGGTGTTCTCATGCATGTATACCAAGAGAAACGACCTCTGTCTTTATTTTTCATAAGCGTCTAGTTAAACTCTGGGCATCTTTTTGTATTTTGAATCTGCTCAGTGGATATAATCCAACTATTGCTGCAGTCAAGAAATTCACAGGGAATGAGAAGGAGATAAAGAGAGAAGTGTCAAGCTGCCATAGTGCTTTCCTCATTCCTGTGCACAAGTCGACTTCAGAGGCCGTGCACAGCCCCACACATCAACTCTGGAAGGTTTGGCAGCACTCTGTACTGTGCTTCCGTTAGCAATGGAAATGAAGCATTGGACAGAGATCAGAGTATCGAACCTAATCAGAGATGCACCAAAACGCAGCAAACCTCTATAGAGGCAGCCATGGCATCAAGTTTTCTATGAACAATTCAGATAGCAGGTTCAAAATGGCCATGACGAGAGAGAAAGAGTTGAGGCATGCAGCAGACAATGCAGCAAATTGTGGCTTCTGCTCCAATGAACAGTCTACCACCATCTATCTCAATGAAAAGGAACAAGAAAGAGACGATGATGCCACCCAGATTCCAGGAAGAAGTCTTTATTCATCCGCACTCTTCATTCTCTTTGTTAGAGCATGACAGCCAGCAATTGTGTCAACAGTCAAAAGTCTCTACCAAAGAGAGAGAGAGAGAGAGAGAGAGAGAGAATCTCACCACCAACCTTTGTTCTCTCTAGAAAATATGTTATGAGTGTCCTATGTCGAAAGTCCCAAGGAAGGAAAGAGTAAAGACTGCCGCCTTTTAGCCATGCAGAGAAGTTTCACTACTGAAAGGCTATATCTAACATTTATCGCCATATTTAGAGGGAGAGAGTTGAATCCAACGGCACATCCGTTTTTTGAGACGGGATGGAAATTATATTTGAATGTAGAAAAGAATGAGTCTGTCATACAAAGTTTATCTGTTCAAACTTGAAAGTTACTTTGGTGTATCGCATTGTATGCATATAGGTAAGTTTAAGAAAAAGACTTATATTTGCTTTCATGCACAAACAAAGGGATCAGACATTGCCGCATGTGAAAGTGGTAAGACTGTCCCTATGCACATACATTCTCTCATATGTACACTAAAGACAAGAAGGATAAAGCTCTACATGTACTCTCTCAAGCTTATACATTAAAGCCCAAGGCAAAGTTCCAGATATGTTAAAGAGAGGAGGACAAAGGCTACAACAACAACCAAGATGAGGAGACCAAAGAGAAGGCTCCAATAAATTTAAAAGTCTCATTCAATGGATCAAAGAACATTTTTCATTGAACAAGAAAGATCAAAGGAAGAAAATTGGATCCAAAGCACTACCTACACCATAATGAAAACCCTTATGTATGTCTAAGGATCCCATATATCCCTAGATTTCCAAAACACCATGGATGTCATATGTCCATGGAACCAAAACCACCATGGATGCTATATGTCCATGGAACCAAAGCCACTTGGATGCCATATGTCCATGGAACCAAAACTACTTGGATGCCATATATTCAAGCATATGTCTAGGAATCCCATGTCCCTAAATCCCACACAACTCGGATTCCTAGATGTCCAAATTTACGTTTAAATATCCCCCATGTCCCTAGATTTGAAAACCAATGCATTAAGTGATCCCATATGTCACTACTTCCCCAACTTAAAACAAAAGGATCATCACACAAAAAAGAGAAAAAAAAAGGAGGGTGGGGTGAGATTCGCGCAGAAGCAATGGTGCCACTCGAAGATGATGGGTGTACGCTACAGTACCCTGACCTGTCGTACAGCAGAGATTAGGTTACACACACGAAAGAAGAAGAAGGAAAGAGATATGTTTAGGGTACCACACAATAACGTGTTACGTACCAAGTTTTATTAACTTTTTTGTTTTAGTTTGTTTAGAAGGACTCAATGAGAGGTGTGCTAGGAGTGCATTCACACTTATGCAAACATAAAAGGAATAATAGCCCTTTATTTCCAACAACCTCCCACCTAAAGACAATGTGCCTTAAAAAATCGGCTATGTCTAGATGTGTGCAAAACTGAGATACACATATCTATCCAATTCCCATCATCTGTCTGCAATGAGTGAACCGTTCAGCTGAAAGACCCTTGGTGAGCAGATCTGCTGGATTATCATCTGTATGTACTTTGACAAGCTCAATGTTTTTGTTGTCAAGTACATCTCTGATAAAGTGGTATTTCACTTGTATGTGTTTTGTCTTTGTATGAAAAACAGGATTAAGTGCTAGCATGATAACACTCTGGCTATCACAATGTAGAAAACATAGTTCTGTAATCCCAAGGTCTCCCACCAGACGTGAAAGCCATAAAGCTTCCTTGCATGCCTCAATAGAAGCCACATACTCTGCTTCTGTAGTGGACAACACAACACATTTCTGTAACCTAGAGATCCAAGAGACTGCTCCTGTGAAAGTAAACACATAGCTTGAGGTGGACTTTCTACAGTAAGCATGACCAGCATAGTCTGCATCTGTAAACTCAACGACAGATGGCTTCTGCTTTCCAAAACAGACACACAAATCCCTTGTGCCTTTGAGGTATCTCATAATACCCTTCACTGCTTCCCAATGCTTTTTGCTCGAGTTTGCCATGTATCTGTTGACTACACCCACTGCAAAAGCAATATCAGGACGTGTAGCACCCATAGCATACATCAAGCTACCAACAGCTGAAGCATTGGCCATTTCAGCTATCTCATTGTCAGCCGTGGGACTGTCAGCTGCACTAAGTTTCACATATGGAGGCAATGGAACATGAATTGTGTCCCCCCCCCCCCAAAAAAAAAAAAATATTGAAGCGATGCAAAATTTTGGAGATATACTCCTGTTATGATAGAAAGAGTAATCCTTTCGACCGATCCCTGATAATTCTTATGCCAAGGATGTGTTTTGCAACACCAAGATCTATGTCAAAACTGACATGAAGATGTTGTTTCAATGAATTTTAAGGCATGAGTGTTACTACCAGCAATCAGCATGTCTTCAACATACAAGATTAAAATAATCAAGCTGCCATCTGCTGACTTGTTGATGTACAGCAGTGATCTACTTGACTTCTATAAAAACCTTGAGATTGCAGGCTCTCGGTGCTTGTTTCAGCCCGTACAAACTCCTGTTTAATTTACAGACCAGCTTTTCTTTGTCTTTAGTCACGAACCCTTCAAGTTGCTGCAGGTATATATTTTCATGCAGATCACCATGTAGGAAAGCAGTCTTTACATCCATTTGCATGAGTTCCATATCTTCAGCTGCAACCAAACCCAAGACGGTGAAAGAGGCTGCGGAGAGCTACGTCGTGATGTGCTCGGTTGCTCCAAACGCCAAGGGAGTGGGCTGCTGCGTGAGGAGAGAGAAAGTAGAGAGAGAAACCTGCGCAGAAATTTGGAGAAGAAGATGGAAAAGCTGAAGTTGAAGAAGTCCCAATCAAGTTATGAGAGATTTGGGGACCGAGTCTTATTGATAAGTGACTTTTAGGTCATTTGGGCATGTTTACACATGGCCAATGACCAAAAGTCATAAAAATAATGTAAATGCCTATAACTCCCCGATTCGGGGTCCAAAAAATATAACAAAAATATGTCTGGAAAGCTCTCGAAGAGAGCTTTCACATGGAAGGGTCAAAATATACAAAAGGAGAGTCCTTGGGGCCTTTATCCCCAACAAACGGTTCTCAATGTAGTCATCTTGACTACAGGAGAGAAGATTTCATCAAAGTCAACTCCATATTCCTGCTTGTACCCTTTCGCAACTAATCTTGCTTTATACTTTGGTGTGGGACCAGAGATGACTTTCATTTTGTACACCCATTTGCAAGGAAGTGTCTTTTGCCCTTTAGGCAGGTGCACTAAGTCCCAAGTGCCATTTTTTTCAAGAGATTTCATGTTTGACAACATGGCTTTGTACCATTTTTGTTGTCATGTCTGTTCATTGCTTCCTTGAAGCATGATGGTTCTCCACAGTCTGTCACCATGATATAATCAGCCACATTGTTTGCACCAGGGGAGAATCTATCAGGCTGTCTAGTAGCTCTAGTCGATCTCCTAACTGGTTGTCGAGCTTGCAAGTTTTCATTTTGAACTTGCTGTATTGGCATTTCAGCTTGCATATCAGCATTTTCAATTGACTGTCCTGGATGTTCTTGCCCATTTGGTGGCTCATCATTATGGGCAATGGCTAGCTGATTATTTCCAGCATTATTTTCTGCATTAGCAAGTACATTTACAGCAGGTATTTGCTGCCGTACAGAGGGCCTATTTTGTTGTCCAATGGGTATTTCTTCTCAGAATACAACCCTACGAACTTCCTCGGTCTTTTTGGGTCATTTATGCATGCGATCTTCCCAAAAGATAACATCATTGCTGCGTACTATTTTCCTTTTATCGGGATTCCACAATCTATACCCCATTTCACCTTCGTCACCATATCCTAAGAATATACATTTACAGGATTTTGGTTCAAGTTTGCTGCGTTTTTTTTTTACGAATGTGCATAAAAGCCTCACAGCCGAACACTTTTAAGTGAGCATAAGAAGGTGGTTTGCCATACCACTCTTCTTGAGGGATTCCGCCCCCCAAAGACCTGTTGGGTGACCGATTAATCAGGCGAACAGCTGTCATAACAGCTTCTGCCCAAAAACCCTGGGGTACTGCAGCATGAGACAGCATAGTACAGACTTTGTCTTGTATAGTCCGATTCATACCCTCTACAACTCCATTTTGGGATGGATTATGAGATGCTGAAAGCTCCCTCTTTATCCCTTTGTTATCACAAAAGGCTTGGAAAGCCTTGGACACATA
Source organism: Ceratopteris richardii (assembly GCA_020310875.1). Classification (NCBI taxonomy): domain Eukaryota; kingdom Viridiplantae; phylum Streptophyta; class Polypodiopsida; order Polypodiales; family Pteridaceae; genus Ceratopteris; species Ceratopteris richardii. The sequence goes on from CM035430.1 coordinate 157,548,594, forward strand.
TTCCCCCCCATTGTCAAAGCGAAGATACTTAAGTGTCTTACCGATTTGATTCTCAGCCAATGCAAAGAATTTTTGAAATTTGTCGAACACTTCGTTTTTGCTACAAATAGGGTAAACCCATACCTTCCGTGTAGCATCATCAACAAAAGTGACATAGTATCTCTTTCCCCCTAAAGATAATCCTGGCATTTGACATACATCAGAATGTACTAACTCTAAAGGGGAGGATTTCAGCAAAAGCGATTTTTTTATGGGGAGTCTGAGTATGTTTACCATAGACACAATGATCACAATGCTCAAAATTAGCATTAGGAAGACAAGGTAAATAGCCTAAGCGAGAAAGCACTTTCATTCCACTTTGACTCATGTGTCCTAATTGGCCATGCCACAATGAAACACTTGGCTGCTCGATTACAGCAATAACTTGATCACTCACACTAGATACATGGATGGGATACAAGGTATCGCTTTTATAACCCTTGGCAATAACTCTAGATCCCTTACAAATCTTCCGTTTTCCATCACCAAAGGTGGTATGGAATTTATCGTCATCTAGCTGCCCTATGCTAATCAAGCTCTTCTTGAGATGAGGTACATGCCGTACATTGTGAAGTGTGAAAACAGAGCCATGCTGAAATTTCAGCTGCACAGCCCCAATACCTGCAATGTCACAGGCATAATTGTCCCCAAGATGTACAACCACCGAGTCTACCTCCTGTATAGTCAGAAAACCACTCGCGATGAGGAGTGACATGAAAAGAAGCACCTGAGTCAAGTATCCAGGTGTGCATATTATCATCAGTTTCTGAAAGTAGAGCATGTGCAGGGAAGCATGCAGAGATAAGCAGTACATAATTCCCACTATCACTGTCATGAGTGATCACATTCACCTCTTCAATCTTGACATTGCTCTTCTTAGGTTGACCTTCTTTCTTCTCTTCCTTACTATCATATACCTTCACGGCTTTTCCTTTTATCTTTTTTCAATTTGTAGCAGTCACATTTAAGATGGACCCTTCTTGCCACAATGATGGCATTCTACATCTCTACCACGTGATTTACAGCAGAATTTGTCTAGTTGATGGCATTCTACATCTCTACCACGTGATTTATTGCAGAATTTGCTACTAGACTTACCTTTCTGTTGTGTCCTGCCCCTAGTATGCAGAGCACTAGACGACTCACATGATGCATTGTTCTGCCGATTCATTTCTTCCATCAGCAAAGCACTCTCCACGTCGCCATACAAAAGGATTGCATTTGAATTGCTCATGGCTGTCCTAAATGTATCCCAGCTCTCTGGGAGAGTGCAGAGAAGGAATGTGACCTTAAACTCATCAATGACAAAGTTTAGAGCAACCAGTTGGCTGAAAACAGAGTTAAACTCACTCAAGTGAGTAGACATGGGTGTGCCCTCTTTCATGTGCAAATCCATGAGTTTGTTCAACCAATATACTTTGCTAGCTGCACTCTTTTGAGCATACAGTTCCTGTAATCTAGTCCAAATAGCATAGGCAGAGTCCACACCTTCAATGTTAAAAAAAATAAGGCATCAGAAACTGATAGTTCAATAGTTGACCGTGCAAGTTCGTTCAACTCATCCCAATCATCCTGTTCCATATTTTCAGGCTTTACCCCCTTGACTTTGATTGGTTTTGCCTGTTTCTTTTGCAACAAAATATTGTAGCACTGTTTTTGCCAAACTGCAAAGTTATGTGCTCCTTCAAGTTTCTTAATGTGCATGAGATGACTGTTGTCATTGTCGCGAGCCATATTTTTTGGTCCAAGAAAAAATAGCAAGTGTAGGTCCAAAATGTCACATTAGTGACAAAGGTACAGGAATAGTACCGATCAGCAATGAACCCGTGAGAATCTGCTAATCAATTTCCAGAAGCACAAAACCTTGTGCTACCATACTCTAGAGCTGATTTCAACTATCCCAAGAATGAATGCATCACATTACATGAGAAATCTCAGTTCTCACTTGCAATATATGCTGTACATTCATAGAATAGACCGATTTTGCCAATATATGCTGTACATTCAAGGTGCTGGGTGTCATAAATTGCATAGAATTAAACTCTTCTATACAGAGAATGACTGTTCCGAACACAAATCTTGCACAAATAGCAAAAGCCCCAACTGTA
>CM035430.1:157560740-157625740 GCA_020310875.1 Ceratopteris richardii
TACACAAATTTGCCACATCAATGCCTTACATAATATTTGCAACATCAATGCCTTACATAAATTTGCACATGATAGTGGAGTGCATGTCAACCTTGGTATGAAATTATGATATTCAGCACTACTGTACAGTGACAAAGAAGGTCAGCACCTCGCCGATGGTAGTCCCAATGGGCAAATGCTTTTTATAAGGCAAGCTACAAGGCTAGCCACTTGACTAAACAAAGCCTCTGCAACCTTGGAAGAACCAAAGAGAATATCTTCACGATTATGCTTTAATTTATTTACTTCCTTGGCAGTGGGCACCTTCACTTCATAATATATCCTTTACTTTCTTTCTTCAATATTACCAAGACTGTGTCAAAATACACCATAATGTAACTCCTTAATTTTACAGATCATTTTTGAAACATTAACATAGTGTTTCATTTCTCCCTCCCTCCCTCCCTTAGAATCTTCATGTGTGAAAAAACACCTACCTTAACCTCACACTCACTTAAACACTCTCTTCTCCACTTTACTCTCATTCTGCATTACCCACCAACTGCACTTCACATACACATTGAAGACAAAATGACTCAAATAAGCAGCGCTTACCTCGGCCCTAAAATGGGCATTTACTCTTATTGTACAGCGAAAAGCCTCTCCCTCCTGCACCATTGCTCCCAAGTAAGCATTGGGGGGGAAAAAAAAAACAACTAGACAGAAAATTTATTTGCTCAAAGGCACAGGATACCTCAAGTGCTTTCTCTATTTCAAAAGATGGCCAATGAGGTCTGAAACACGTCCTTGGAAAATTTGCTTTCTCACTCTTATTTTTTTGCATATAGCGGCCCTTTCCTGTGCAAATTGGTGACAAATGTTGCCTAGAATAGAAGGAAGAATTTTCTTCCTTGAAAGAGGTGCTTGTACTGGCTTCATCAGCTAGATGGTATGACCCATGAATACCAGAGCAATCACAATCCTGTTTGCTCTTCCCATTGCAAAGAATATCAGTCTTTGTCTTAGGACTATACTTGAATTTCTCTGGCTTCAAGTCACCATTCGACAACAATAAAGATTTAGATGAATCTTTCCGTTTCAATTTCGCAGCGGAAATGTCTCTGTATTTGTCCTTGTCAGGTGTACACATGCTGGCCTTGCTTGCTGTGCACACGTCGAAAACTGGTGTCAACAGACCATTAACAGATCCATTTGCTATTTCCGCATGTGATAGATGGGCGACATGGGTATCCTTTCCATTTGAACTAGGGCCAGGAATACAATTTGGACTCTGACTTGATAAAAATGAGCTACATCCATAATTCTCAATGGATGATGCAGAATCATTCTGCCTGACAATGGAGCATTCCCTCGTTCCTGATGCATGAATGATATTCAGTAAATAAAGCCAAAGAAAGAGAGAAAAATCAATACGGAGCATTTAAACCAGCAAATAAAGCAGAAAGTATAAAACATAATGCGTCCCACATCCCACTATGAGATACAGATAAATCCAGATAACCGCAGTAGATCGATGAGCTACAATTCAGTAGTTTTCCTATTTTCCTATTTATACTTCATTCGGAGACTTTATGAGGAGGTGAAACAGATGTCCGCTCAAGTCGAAGGGGACAGGATTTGTGAATTTTGACTACCTGCACCATAGTTAAAACTAACCCTAATTCCACGAGATTTATCTGTTTGTAGAAACGAAAGAAAGGAGAAACATAGCATTCATCCTTTTCTTGAGGTAATCGTACAGATTTGGCATTCCCTTAAAGACGACCACGTGTTTAAGCAAAGGATGCGGATGTCGAAATGGAAAACAAACCATTTGATCCAGTAGAGCTGAATACGTCCGCTGCTTCAGTGGTCAAATCTTGAGAACGACGACCTCTACTACGCCGACGAGGTTTCTTCTCGGAATCTCCATTGTTGAAGTTCGGGAAAGAATTCAAGTTAGGGCTAGCGCCAAGGTTAGCGTTAGAACGGTTCCTACAGTTCTGGTTAGGGTTGAGCGTAGGACTTGGATTACGACGAGAGTCCCCGTACAGACATGGGGGGGGCGGCACGGCATTGTACGACTTCAGAGATGTCTGCGGCTGACGTTGTTGCCGCTGCTCGATCTTCGATTGCATCGCTCGGGGTGGCTATGTGGGGGGGGGGGGGGGGGGGTTCTCTCCGCGCGAAGCGCAGAGCCTGTGGAAGAAACCGGCTTTAGGGAGAAAGAGAAGCAGACAGACAGAAGGGGGTTCCAAAGCGTGATATACCGAGCAATATTCTCGAATGTGAAATGAATTGATTAGGAGAACGACAATCGCATCAGCGGGCGGCGCCGCCCATCTCGGCCAAGAAAGAGTAGATAGGTGCTGAAGTATCTTAATCTTATACGCGAAGGTCCTCCCGGCGGACGCACTTCCACTGTTAAACAGAGGTCGGCGTTTGATGCATAAAAAATTTCACGCTCCAAATGGCCTAATAAAACAATGAAAAAATACACGGGACGCATCGTTCCTATGTGAGAGCATGGCAAGTGCGCGACTACGCGACCTTAGAGTGGATTCACACAGGGGCGATGGAACTTTCGTCATGTTTATTTACATTTGTCTACTGGTGAGTTCAAACAGGACGGTACATCCCTGCTGACTCACCTCTTGCTACACGCTCTCCAATTCACATAGAGCGATGGCTCTTCTCAAAGCTGCAAAGAAATTTTATTGGTTATTGGTTGAAAAAGTGAAACGAGCAATCAGAAGATACTCTTAACTTGAAATATGTATTTGTATAATTGGATCACAAGGGTGGTGAGACTATGCCGCCACCCATTGTGAACTCAGGCTTTGAATCAAGCATTGTTATTGGCGTCGAACAATGTTAGAAATAACGATTGAAATTGGAGGTGAGATTGAAATTGTAGACATTTTGGGACTCTCTATATCCCTCAGTCTTGAGAGGTTAATGTCAGATGGTTTGGAGGCCTTGAATCTTAACATTGTCCCTCTTTGGAGCAAGATATGCTTGCTTGTCACAAAAGCTTCCAAGTTTGGAGAGGGTTCACCTAATAAAAGAATCATCTAGCAACAAGGCCTTTCTAAGGAAGCAAACATGGTTTTGGAAACCATGTGGAATGCAATTAGAAGAGAAGCCTTGTGGAAGATTTGATGAAATGGGAACAACACCATTAACTTTGGCAATAACCTTGTTGAGCCTTCTCTAGATAGTTTGTTGTAACTTTGGCAATAACCTTGTTGAGCCTTCTCTAGATAGTTTGTTGTCCCTGTTGGGTATGAGGATTCATGATTGAAAATGGTGCCCCCCAATCTACAATATTTTTTACTTTTGCATTAGAAGGTGATGAGTTCTAACATAAATGGGTCTGCATTCATCCTGAGCATCAGAAGTTTATTGACTTCCTTTGTATCCCTACCTAATCTTGCTTGTACCTATTCTCCTTTGTCTCAATACAATTATTGCTTAAAAAAGGTAATCCCTTGTCCCACTTTTGAGCATCATAGATTTCTTCCTTGGGAGAGGGAACATGAGATCTTGTAAGAAATATGTCTAAGTCATTCCTTGTAGCCAAGCTGGAGAGGGGGGGTCCTTTTGTGGCCCATGTGAACTCACATTCTTTTGTTGGAGAGGCGTTCTCTATTCAAGAGCGTTGAAAGAAAATGATACTATCAAATTAAATAATGTTATATTCTTTTCTCTAACATAAATTGTACACAAGGGGTACAAAGCTTCAACTATTCCTCTCATTTGTTGTGGGGCATCCATTGTGGATTCAATTTGGAGCTCAACATCCGGAAAAAAATGATTAAATTTGGGTTTACTTTTATAATTTTTTATGTGGAGATGTAAAGAGGTCAAGTAAGGAAAGTATTTCAAAGCTTCTTTCAAAAATGGTTACATTCCTATGAAGTTTGGTCCTTTATGATATTTCTCTTCTTAGACCCTATCAAAGTTGTGCATCAATGTATGACCTTTCTTGAAAGGGATCCAAGATTATGTTATCCCTTCCATTTGCATCCATGTTTGTGATGCCTTGTGTGCTTAAAGGGAATTTTGTACACGATTCTAACTTGCTTTTGGATTTTAAGAGACTTTTAGCCTCATAGTTTTGGCCTTCTATCTTAGTCATACATAGGAAATATGTTCTTTTAGTCATACATTATTTTGGCTTGCCCATACACTACGAGCATCAAACCAATATCAAATGGAAGTAGCCCAACCCATAAATCAATAATACTTCAATGATATGAAGACCTACACACACATGGACAAGCACGCATGCACTCTATAGGTCGTTGAAGTATCCTTTTGTTGAAGGAGTTTGAAACAACTCCAAGTGCAGCAGAAAGCTAGATGAACCTCACATGTTATTCTCTGAAAATTTGGTGAGACAAATAGAGAACCTCTCTAGCTTGCAGAAGTCATAACTCCAAAAATATAAAGATTATTTCAAAATTGTTTTATATGGAGATACTAGACACTAATAGATTTACAATGAGCTATAGATCATCCTAAATGGAAATTTGAGCACTCAGATATGACCTTTGGAAGATACAGGTATGAGGGACATCTCTAACACGTGCTGCAGAGAAAACATGATTTGTTGCAGAGATCATAAATCTGAAATTATACCTCCAATGATCATGAAATTTACATCATGCATAGTATACACATAGGGCTTTTCAATGAATGTAAGAACAAAAAAGTTGGTTCAATATTCAAGGAGAAACATAGATGCAAACAAAGCACAAAAGTCTAGATACCCTAATTTGGCAGTCTATAGCAGCATGTAGTATTTTGATCATAGCACACAAACCGCTGCACCAAATGCAATGAAACTTGAGAGATCTGAAGTAGACTGTCCAAGCTACCTATACCAATTACGAAACTGAATTTGGATAAATACACAGGGAGAACCAAGCAAAACAAGTTGATGGATTTTCACATATAGAGCTACAGCATAGGTAGAAGATACAAAACTCTTCAAGAATGACTTGTATTGAATACAAAACTCATGTACAAAGGTTGAGCAAGCTTCTGCACGCCTTCTACATCATATTCCATGCTTTGACTGTTTATAAAACACATGTAAAGCCTCAAATTCATGAATCTAACTGGCTCTTTACATGCATCCTAAAAATAACTCTCCTTAGCTTTTGAACAACTTTTCCTACTCTAAGTGAGTAATACATATAAGCCAGAAATTCTAAAGCTTCTAAAGTAGTGATCCACATACAAGACCATCCAACATTAGTCTAAACTCATTAATTCATATAAAAGTTGTGTTTGCTTGCTTCAACATCTCCCCCTCAAACTCAACTTCGTATGCATCTTGAGGTAGTGGTTTAACTCCAGCGATATCCTTGAATTTGCTGAGCTTAACTCCATCAACTGATTTAGTCATTAGATCTGCAACTTGATGATCCATTGGAGTAAAAGAAATTTCAATCTCTTTATCCAAGACTTTCTCCCTAATAAAATGATGATGTATCTCAATGTGCTTCATTCTTGCATGATAAACCGGATTGGCTGCAAGATGTAGAGATCTCCAAAGATCATTAGTACTCCTTGAAAAATGTCCAAGCTTCTAAAGAGTGTTTTCATCCATAAAACCTCTTTTGCAGCTTCTACTAAACCTTTGTATTCAGCCTCTGTTGAAGAAAGTGCTACTGTAACTTGCTTTTTACTACTCCAAGAAAGTAGTTTTCCTCCTGCAAAACACATGTTAACCTGATGTTGATCGCCTATCATCCTTGTTACCTACCCAATCAGCATCTGAAAAAACTCTTAAGCTCAAATCAGAAGATTAAGAGTAATAAAGTCCTTCATTCACTGTCTCCTTCAAATATTTAAGTACTCTTTTGGCTGCATGCCAATGTGGTACTCTAGGTGCTTGCATATATTGCAAGAGAAATCCAACCGAGTAACTCAAATCTGGTCTGGTTAAAGTAGCATAAATTAAACTTCCAATAAGACTTTGATATGTCTTCACATCATCAAACAATTCACCTTCATGACGAGAAAGTTTATGATTCAACTCCATAGGAGTCCTTGCACCTTTGCAATTCTCCATTTGAAACTTCTTTAGCAGATCCTTTATGTATTTCCTCTGAGTAAGATACATACCATGTTCTGTATAAAGGATTTGCATGCCAAGAAAATAAGCTAATCTGCCAAGATCTGAAATTTTGAATTCCTGCTCTAACAAATCTTTGACTCTCTTTATGCCTTCAAAGTAATCACCTGTAACAATGATATCATCCACATATATGCAAAGATAAATGGATCCTTCATCTGTATTCTTGATTAGCAAAGAAGGATCAGCTTTACTTACTTCAAAGCCTTTATCAATAAGATATTGAACCAACCTATAATTCCAAGCTCTTGGTGCCTGTTTAAGTCCATTTAAAGCTCTTCTCAGCTTACACACATAATCTGGATATTTTAGATGTTTGAAACCTGTAGGTTGCTCCATATACACCTCATCATTAATATAGCCATTCAAGAAAGCATTCTTGATGTCTAATTGATACAAAGGCCAATTCTTTGAAACAACAACAACAAGTAGAGTCCTTATGGTTGACATCTTTGCTACTGGACTAAATGTTTCATTATAATCGAGTCCATAAGTTTGAGCATACCCTTTTGTTAAGCCCATAAAAGTCATGTTGGTCAAAGTCAACTGCGATCAAAGTCAAAAGGTCAAAGTCAATTGTTCAAAGTCAACAAGGTCAAGGTCAAAGTCAAAGTCAACAAGTGCAAAGTCAAAGTGCTAAAGTGCAGGTGTCAAAGTGCACAGGTAGTGCACAATTAATGGTCCACAAAGGGTAAATTGGAGAAAGTGGGTTGCAGGTTGCAGAGGTATTTTCTCTAATTTCCCTAAGGTTCAAAGTGTGTTTTAAAGTGTTTTGAAAGGTTCAGGTGAACCCCCTCTTATGTGCAAAAGTGAAGACTTAAAAGGAAAATGTGAAGGTATGTGAAGCGGCAGCGTACGCACAGGTGAAAGTATGGCCCCCCCCCATTAAAAATTTGATTTTAGTCTAAAGTCACTACAGGACAAAACAGTGAGTCGTTGGCTGCCACTTGTGAAGACAATCTTGGGACATCAAAGTGAGCACCAAGATACCATTGCAGTTAGGAGCGTACGTGATCGACACACTCAAATCAAGGCAAGGTCTATTCTTGGAACAATCTTAGAGTAAGCAAGAGAAGCATAGTCTAAGTGAAGCAAGAGAGAGAAGTGCAAGAGTCACTAGTGTGCGATGCAGAGAAGTGGAAGTGCAAGGTGCATGGAGAGTGACTAAGGATTTGTGCAGAGAGTGCTAAGATATACTCCCCCAAGGATCTCAAGGTCTCATTGCAGTGTGCGCATGCCGACAGAAGGTATTCACTCCTCCCCCTTTGTGGAAGCTTGGTGCAAGGTGTGCACAAGGATAAGCTTGAAGAAGTTGGAGGTCTGGTGCAGAGGAGGCCGGCGGCAAGAAGACTTTGGGATATTTGGTATTTTGTAATTGAGCACTCTGTGTGTTTGTGCACAGAAGTATTGGCTTGTATTGTGCTTCAAACATTGTATTGTCTTACTGTAATCAATCGGCAGAAGCTTCCAAGGTGTATTTTCTCTTATGGCCTTTTCCTTTTCTCCTACAAACCCTCAAACTCCTTCTTGTCTAAGAATCCCCCAACAAAATTTGGCACGCCCGGTGGGACTTCCAAGGAGATTTGATCTTAGGAGAAACCAAGTGCAAAGTATAGCAGAGGTCACGTGTCTACAGTGCTACTTCATCAAACAGAAGGTAAATATTCTTATCAAGTGTCTCATATTAAGTGGGCTATGAGCTGCTCATGACCGCAACCCGGTCCCAAACATTGAGGGTCATCTGCAAGCAGACAAGAAGGAAGGTTGTTAGAAGGTCCTCAAGTCCACTCTCTTCAACCTCATCAGTAAAGAGCATGGCGGGTCAGGTAGACTTGGAAACTTTACTCTCTATATTAAATATAAAGTTTCCTTCTTTCAAAGGCCTAGCTCAAGAGGATCCGGATGAACACATTAGAAGGTTTTTGGCACTGTGTAAGACTAGAGGCCTAATGGGTAGGGAGGATGCCTTTTTGATTCTCTTTCCTACCACATTAGAGGGATTAGCTGATAAGTGGTTCAGCCAGTTTGCTGAAAACCATTTTACCACTTGGGATGTGATGAAAGATGCATTTAAAAATCAGTTCCAGCATGGCAACACTGCGGAGATTATCATAGAAGAACTAGAAAATTTGAGATTGGGTCCAGGAGAAAAGTTCCCAGAGTTTGTGACTAGGGCCAAAGCACTAATGGCTAAATTGCCAGATCCACCACACGATTCTTTTGTTAAGAAATGGTTAGCTAAGCCCCTACCAGTGGCCACCCAATGCAAAATAAAGGAATTAGTGTTACCTACAGCCTCCATAGAGGAGTTCATCAACACAGCCACACGCTTGGAGCAGATAAGGCACCAGTATGGAGCAACTTCTTCCCAACCAACATATGGTACAAAAATGGAGGATCCAGTGATTCAGCTAAGGAAGGAGCTGGAGGGCTTAAAAAGGAGTAAGCCCTACAAAGAGGAGGAGACTGCTGTTGCTCAGTTGAGGAGGGAGATTGAAGCACTCAAGCTCCAAAAGGAGGAGGAGGCCCAAGTAGAGGAATTGGCTCAGCTGCGACAAGAATTGCAGGAGCTCAAAGGAGGTGGCATCAAGAGTGGTCTTTGGTGTTCCATGTGCAGCAAACAAGGGCATATAGTAAGTGAGTGTCCTCTGTTAAGTGTAACTTGCCAATTATGCAGGAAAGTTGGTCATGAGGCCCATGAATGCCAATCAAGGGGAATGCCTGCAACGACTTACTGGACACAAGGAGGATCCCTACCAACCACAAATGTGATGGCTGCTTCACCGAATCAAGGTAACAACTATAATCCTAGACAGAGGAATAATTTTGGAAATGAGCCTAGGAGGCCAATCATCTGTTTTAGATGTGGAGAATGCGGGCACTATCAAAGTAGGTGCACCCTACCAGAAAATGCCCCTCCTTGCAGGAACTGCCCTGAGGCCAGAGACCATTATACAAATTGTTTTCCTAAGAATCAAGCCTCTTCATCCGGGCCCCATATCCAAATGATTTTTGTGCACAAAGAAGAAATGTGTGATCTAGTCAACGACCCATCACCATCTACAAGGGTGGTGCAATTAGAAGAAATAGAATCTTTGACTGTGCAGACAAGAAACAAGGGGAAGGCTCAAGCAGACATAGGACAAGGATCAAAGATTAAGGAATGGAATCAAGACAGAGAACCAGCTGAAGATAAAGCCACCACAGGTGCAGATACAAGTCAAAAAGGAGATCTCATATGCACCAGTGATGCCATTGGGCATGCCTTCAACAAGGCTCATGAGGAGTTTGATAAGTCAACTGGAGCCCATGCTCTCAAGGAATCAGAGGCTTCAAAACTACTCAAGTCCATGAAAAAAGAGGTTAGTATTTTTGAATTAATAAAGATGGCACTCAAGACAATAATCGACCAGTTTTGGTGGCCACTTGGTTGTGGAGCCATCCAGGGCTCCTTGAAAAGGTAAAATCATTCTTGACCCAGTATACAGATGTTTTTGCCTGGCATTATAAAGACTTAGAAGGAGTGCCTGCAACTTATGGAGAGCACATAATCCCTCTGGTTGATGGAGCCAAACCTATAAGAGGGAAGAGTTATAGACTTAATCCAAAATATGCTGAAGTTGTCTATGTGGAAATACAGAAGATGGAGGATGCAGGAATCATCATTCCTGTGGAACACTCAAAGTGGCTCTCACCTATGGTTATAGTACCAAAGAAGAATACTAATAAAATCAGAATTTGTGTTGACTTTAGAGCACTCAACAAGGTGACCATTCCAGATGGTTTCCCAATGCCTTTTGCAGAGCAAGTCATTGAAGAAGTGGCTGGGCATGCATTATATAGCTTTATGGATGGGTTTAGTGGCTATAATCAAATATCAATACACCCAGAGGACCGTGAAAAGACTGCTTTTATCACACCTTGGGGAACATATGTGTATGTAAAAATGCCATTTGGGCTCAGAAATGCTCCAACCACCTTTAACAGAACGGTCAATCTCATTTTTGGCCCCCTATTGCTGGAATCACTTAGAATCTTCATGGATGACTTCTCTTAGTTTTCAGGCTCTAACAAAGAAACTCCTCTAGATTGTTTGGACCATCACTTGAGGCAGCTGCAGAATGTTTTCAAGAGATGCAGGGAGACTAAGCTAAAGCTCAATCCAAACAAATGTCATTTCCTTGTGACAGAAGGAACTCTCTTAAGACATGTGGTGTCGGCTAAAGGTATGGCCCCGGACCCTGACAAAATCATTTCTATATTAAAGTTGCCTAAACCTAAATCTCCTAAAGAGATTCAGAGTTTCTTGGGGCATACTGGATACCATAGAAGGTTTATAAAAATGTATGCAGAGATAGTCAGACCACTGGCTAGACTTACTGGTAAGGAAGTACCTTTTAAATGGGAAGAAGAGGAGGAAAAAGCATATCAAACATTACGGTCAAGGTTAGTGTCTGCTCCTATTTTGATCACACCTGAGTGGTAAAAAATCTTCCATATACATGTAGATGCCAGTGCCTATGCAGTGGGGGCAATTTTGACCCAACCCAGTGAAGAATTTAAAGTGGACAGACCAATTCAATATGCCAGTAGAATCTTGACCAAGGCTGAAAGGAATTACAGTACTACAGAAAGGGAAGCCCTAGCAATGGTTTTTGCTGTCCAAAAATTCCGTCATTACTTACTGGGAGTAAAATTTATTATTATAACAGATCACCAACCACTAAAATACTTGCTCAACAAACCACAAGCCACTGGTAGAATATGGAGGTGGTTATTGTTGTTCCAAGAGTTTGATTTTTCTGTAGTCCACAGACCAGGTAAAGATAATGTTATGGCGGATCACCTATCCAAAATCAATATGATGAATCAAGCTAGTGGAACAATGATGATTTTCCAGATGCTCATCTGTTTGCTGTACAAGCTCAAGGTTGGTATTATGATATCAAGAATTTCATTAAAACGGGGTTGTATCCAGAAAAGGCTAGTGCTGTGCAAAGGAAGAGACTGCTAATCAAGAGTAGACCATATACCTTCATTGAAGATAAATTATATAGACAGGGCAAGGATGACAGGTTTAGGAAGTGTTTGGAAGAAGAAGAAGTGAGGGAAGTCCTTCACATGAAGGAATAGGTGGTGGGCACCTTCCAGGGCATATTATGAGTCAGAGGATACTGTATGCTGGTCTATGGTGGCCTACACTATTTAAGGATGCAGATGAATGGGGAAAGGCATGTGACGTTTGCCAGAGGTGTGGACCTAAGCCAACAAAGCAGAGGCATAGCCCCTTGATTGTTTCCACTTCGTGGCAACCATTTGAGAAGTGGGGGCTAGATTTTGTAGGGCCCATCTACCCTCCCGCGATTCCAAAAAGGGAGAAATATCTCTTGATAGCTACAGATTATGCGACAAAGTGGGCTGAAGCTATTGCCTCCCCCGACTGCACTGCCCAAACTGTTGCTGACTTCATTTACAGTAGCATCATTTGCAGGTTTGGATGTCCACTTGAAATTTGTACAGATCAGGGTACCCATTTTGTCAATAAAGTCGTGCAGGAAATTTTCAACAGGTATAGAATTCTACATAGGACCTCCTGTGCTTACTATCCAAGAGCCAATGGACAGGCTGAATCGACGAATAAGGTTTTAATCTCAATGTTAAGAAAGGAGTGTATGTTACAGCCCACTTCCTGGGGCATTGCTTATCAAGGTACCCTATGGGCATACAGGTTAGCCTACAAAGAGGCCACGGGATATTCTCCATTCCAACTGGTTTATGGTATATTGCCCATTGAGCCCTTTGAATTTTTAAATGGATCACCTAAGATAGCATTCATGCAGGGCAAGAAAGATTGTGATGTCTCTCAGAGGCTAGGAGCACTACATAAAGTGGAAGAGATTCGTCTACTAGCAACAAAACAATTGATAGAGACTCAAATGAAGAGGAAGGAAACACATGATCGACATCTGTGGAACAACAACATTGAACCAGGCATGTTAGTTCTTCTCCATAGACCTCATCTTCATACACAACTGAGAGGAAAATGGCTTCCACATTGGGAAGGACCTTATAGAGTCAAAACAATGCTAAAATGGGGTGCTGTGGAGTTAGAGACGCTGAAAGGAGAGGCATTGCCACTGGTCAACATATCAAGGCTCAAGGCCTATCATCAACACACTTGAAGAAGTATGGATCACCTGGAACTGCAAAATTTGTCCAGGTTGTACATAGCTTTCTCATCTCATTTTGCTGAGTTTTAGTAGTTTTCTTTATCAATTTCATTATTGTTCCTGGTGTTTTTAGCAAACCTAGAAGGCATTTCATAACCTCTGCAAAAGTAAAACTTTTGGGTATTTTTGGAAAATTTTCTAGCAATTTTAGCATTTTTCTAGCATTTTTTATCCCTTTCTGATGTCATTTTATTGCCAAATAGGAGGAATAAAAGGAGGCTCTCTGTGGTTTGATGCAAGAAATTGGGCCTAGCCCTGTGGAAAATTTCATGAGAAAATTTTCAGAATTTTTTTGGCCATTTTTAGGCAATTTTTTGGATTTTTCCTTCATTTTTCTCTATTTTTGGGTTATTTTTCAAAAAAAAAAAAAGCCCCCCAGGGCATTTTCTTGCTTTTTGCCAAAAAAAAAACCCCCCCCCCCCCCCTCCCCCACCGACCACCCTTCCCCCCCCCCCCCCCCCCCCTGCCCCCGGTTCTGACAGCCCCCCCCCCAATTTAATTTTTATTTTTTTGTTTTTTTTGTTTATTTTATTATTTTATTATTTATTTATTTTATTTTATTATTATTTTTTTTAATTTTATTTTATTTATTTATTTATTTTCTTTCTCTTTTTTTTTTCTTTTTCTGTATGAGCGTCCAAAAAAAAAAAAGGCATTTTTTTAATTTTAGTATAGATATCATTTAATTTTTATTATTTCTATTTTTTTAATTTTTTTTGGCTCAAAGCTTTTGGCTTTGGATCGTGCCTCGGTTGGCCGTTTTTTGCACAAATGGAGTCATTTTCATGTTTTTTGGCACCTCTGGACTCAGTTTTTGGCTTTATTTTCCCAAATTCCAACTTTTTCTCTGACTTTTGGTCAAAACCCACATGTTTGGAGCACATTTATCGCATGTTTTTATTTCACCACATTGTCCACATGGTCTATTCTCACCTCATCTTCCATTAAGTTTTTATGTTTCCCATATGTACCCTCTATAGCCCTCCAGTTTGATCATTTTAGCCCCCTCCAGACCCCTGATTCCTACTCCCAATACCTCCGTTTACCAATCTGCCCAGCCACATCCTTAACCCTCCCTGCCCCATCCATCTCCGCACCCTCAGCCCTCCCTACCCCTTCCTTAATACCCTCCCATTGCAACCCTTTGCTTTTCCATGGCAAATTCCAAGTTTTGGTTCTTCTTGTTCTATCCTGCTTTTGGTGGATTTGGTTGCTGCTCAGATGTCCTCTTCAAGTTTTTGCAGCTCCATTATCATGGTGTCCTATATGCTCAGAGTTTTGGCTGTAGCTCTCCGGGACGGAGAGCACATTAGGTGGTGGGCAACTGTTGAGCCCATAAAAGTCATGTTGGTCAAAGTCAACTATAGTCAAAGTCAAAAGGTCAAAGTCAATCGATCAAAGTCAACAAGGTCAAGGTCAAAGTCAACAGATGCAAAGTCAAAGTGCTAAAGTGCAGGTGTCAAAGTGCACAGGTAGTGCACAATTAATGGTCCACAAAGAGTAAATTGGAGAAAGTTGGTTGCAGGTTGCAGAGGTATTTTCTCTAATTTCCCTAAGGTTCAAAGTGTGTTTTAAAGTGTTTTGAAAGGTTCAGGTGAACCCCCTCTTATGTGCAAAAGTGAAGACTTAAAAGGAAAATGTGAAGGTATGTGAAGCGGCAACGTACGCACAGGTGAAAGTATGGCCCCCCCATTAAAAATTTGATTTTAGTCTAAAGTCACTACAGGACAAAACAGTGAGTCGTTGGCTGCCACTTGTGAAGACAATCTTGGGACATCAAAGTGAGCACCAAGATACCATTGCAGTTAGGAGCGTACGTGATCGACACACTCAAATCAAGGCAAGGTCTATTCTTGGACCAATCTTAGAGTAAGCAAGAGAAGCATAGTCTAAGTGAAGCAAGAGAGAGAAGTGCAAGAGTCACTAGTGTGCGACGCAGAGAAGTGGAAGTGCAAGGTGCATGGAGAGTGACTAAGGATTTGTGCAGAGAGTGCTAAGATATACTCCCCCAAGGATCTCAAGGTCTCATTGCAGTGTGCGCGTGCCGACAGAAGGTATTCACTCCTCCCCCTTTGTGGAAGCTTGGTGCAAGGTGTGCACAAGGATAAGCTTGAAGCAGGTGGAGGTCTGGTGCAGAGGAGGCTGGCGGCAAGAAGACTTTGGGATATTTGGTATTTTGTAATTGAGCACTCGGTGTGTTTGTGCACAGAAGTATGTCTTGTATTGTGCTTCAAACATTGTAATTGTCTTACTATAATCAATCGGCAGAAGCTTCCAAGGTGTATTTTCTCTTCTGGTCTTAGGACAAACCCTCAAACTCCTTCTTGTCTAAGAATCCCCCAACACCTTTCACAATGAGCCTTGCTTTATATCTTGAAATCGATCCATCTGCATGTCTTTTGATCATGTACACCCATTTGTTTTCTATGACCTTATGTGTATCTGTCCTTGGTATTAGCTCCCATGTATGATTGTCCTCCAAAGCTTCAAATTCTTCAACCATGGCTTGTTCCCATTGAGGCTTTCCTTTAACTTCATCATAAGATTGAGGCTCTACCTATTCATCCTCTTCTTTTGCTAAGTATGCATAATGCTTACTTGTAGTAGCATAAAGTGATGTATCATATCCATATCTATCTGGCTTCTTTCTTTCTCTTTGAGATCTCCTTAAAGCTTGAGGTGAAAACTCAACAGACTGATATTCATGAGCTTTTTGTTTACCTTTTGATTGAGGACCAATCTGCATGCTTATTGGTGAACCATGCTCTTCTTCAATATCACTATCTTGTTCTTGAATCTGCACATTGCTTTTAGGCAAAAGAGGAAATTCAGCATCATAATCATATGAGAGACGAACTTTACCTTTATCTTGATACCATGACTGTTGTTCATCAAATGTAACATCTCTTGACTTTGTGAATAATTTTGTTGAAGGATTGTAAAACCTATAACCTTTCTGAGTCAGATCATATCCAATAAATACGCACTTCTCTACCTTTGGTTCTAATTTGCCTCTCAACTCTGATGGTATATAAACATAAGCAAGACAACCAAAGATTCTGAAATGATCCAAATTTGGTCTCCTTCCATGCCACACTTCATAAGGTGTTACACCATGTAAAGCTCTTGATGGTAACCTGTTTATTAAATATGTAGCTGTACTAACTGCTTCTGCCCAAAGATAAAGTGGAAGGCTTTTTTCATTCAGCATACTCCTGGCACACTCAACAAGTGTCTTGTTCCTTCTTTCAGCTACTCCATTCTACTCCGGTGTGTACCTACAAGTAATCTCTCTTTTCATACCTTGTTCCTATAAATATTCTTCAAACTCTTGAGAGAAATACTCTCCTCCTTCATTTGATCTGAGTCGCTTCAACACTTTACCTATTTGCTTCTCAACAAAAGCACGATACTTCTTGAACACTTGAAAAACTTCACTTCTATGTTTGAGAAAGTATAAAACAGTCCACCTTGAGCAATCATCAATAAAAGATACAAAATACCTTGCTCCTAAAAGTGATGGCTCCTTGGAAGGTCCCCATACATCAGTATGTACAAGCTCCAAAAGATCTTCATGCATGTATCCTTGTTTCACAAAAGGTTGTTTATGTGACTTTCCAAACTGACAAGCATCACATTTGAAAATCATATGCTGTTTTAAAATATCTAGAACTTGAAGGGCTTTGGTGTGCAGAACAAGAGGAGGAAGGAGGAGATGGAGGGAGAGACAAGAGAGGAGAGATGCGCGGACATGCGTGGGAGCATCGAAACCCACATAATGATCTCTCTTGAGGCAATGCTCTATATATGATGTATATATATGAATATGGGGGTAAGGTCACATGACCCTTACATCCCCAAAAATCTCCCACTTAAGGGTCAATGTGACCATAAGTGGTAACATATACAAAGAATGATGTAGGACTATACAGTAATGTACAGGAAGAGTCCAGATCTCTACCCATACAGATCAACCTACACCAACTGCCTCGAACAAGGTGTATCCATGCACCTCAAACTGCTCTAGACTCATATCCATAAGAGTCGAGCTCACATCTGACTGATGCAAGAACTGATGAAGTTCCTGAAAAGCTCCCACTCGCTCTATGCCTATCTCAATCATCGAACGACTAACAAGTCCAAGTGCAAATGCTCCAACAGCAACTACAATGTCTGGTCTCGAGCATAACAACTCGTACATCAGACTCCCGAATGCTGACGAAACATGTGCTATCCTGGCTAGCCTAAGCATGTCAGCCATGCCTGTATCCAAGGCATCCAAAGCACCATCATCAAGACCAACATGTCGTGACATATCTGTATCAACATCTGGCATGAGCAAATCCAAGAATGACTGCATAACAGCTGACTCATCAGCATCTAAATAAGCCATCCTCTCAACCAAGGATGTGTCTGGTTTTGCATCCTGAGAGGTAATATGCTCTACCATACATTGTATACCATGAGAGCAATCCTGCTCTACCACACCAAGTGTATGATCATGCTCCACATGAGTTGTCTGCACAACATCAACACCAAGATCAAACTGATGATCAAACTCTAACTGAGTATCATCACAATGCTCTACATGAGCATCTACATCATGCTCTAAAGCATCCAAATGATCATCCAAAGTGTGCTCCACATGATCATCCATGTGATCAACAAAATTATGCTCTACATAAGCATCATGAGCATCCAAAACATGCTCTACATGTGCATCCATCTGAGCATCTCAATCTTGCCATACATGCGCATCATGAATATCCATAGACCTATCTGTAGGTAGATAAAATGAGACATGACGAGTCTCACATCGCATATAAGGCTGAACTCCGACTGAGACGAGACTGTCTCTCACATGAAGTACCTGCAGTGGATACCTGTGCCCAATCCTAGCACCTCTGACAAGCATAAGCTGTCCCAACTGCAACTGAAAATGATGCTCACCAAGGAATGCATAACATCTGCTCTCCTGTAACTAGCTAACTGAAACCAAGCTCATAGAGAATGAAGGCACATAACGTACATGTCTGAGTATAAGTGATGCTCCACTAGGTAGCATAAGGCATACATCTCTTGCACCCTCAATGTCATATGTCATACCATCAGGCATATGCACACATCCACGACTCTCACCTGAGAATCGACAAAACCACTCACGATGTGGTGTAACATGAAAACTGGCTAATGCATCAAGCAACCAAGCCATATGTGTGCTATCCAATGAACAACAGGAATCCTGAGATGAACCATAGAAAAAGTGATATCACCATCATTAGCATAATCAACTGCCATAGACTCTCCTGAAATCACTACATGACCTGCATCATGTACATATCTCTGACGTCATCGTCGCATCCGCCTGAAGCAACATCGTCGAATATGGCCCTCATGACCACAATGCCAACATCGAAGTCGTCGATATGATCTATGTCTCACATGAGTCAATGGACTCGCATACATATCATGTAGTCTCTGCCATAATGCACTACTCGTCTCCTCATACATAACAGAATCATATATAGAATCCACAAGCTAATCGAATAGTGGAGCTGGCCAATGCATCCATATCCATCCATACATGGCCCAGCATGTCTCGAGACCTCTGTGCATCTCTATGCACATACATGTGTAACCCTGCACGAACCAATGTATGCCACATCTAAGCTTTCCATCTCGGAAAGTCAGTGCCATCAAACTGAGAAGACACCATGCTAGCGATCCAATAGACTAGCAATGTAACAAGAGACTAGAAACAATACTCTATCCTCAATAGGATCACACCTGCATATCCATATGCATAACTCACATCAGAAATGTGTCATTGGAGAAGAAACCATGTGAACCACCTATGACATAACCATGCATCTAGCATGCACATAAAACCATGAGCATAAGCCTGCTCACCAAATCTCCAAAGTGACCAAATAGATGTGAAAGAATCTTGGGAAAATTTTGACAGAGTATCCCCTGGAAACTGAGCAATCAAACAAGATAACCAATAGCAAAAGAACAATGAGTAATCTGTCACCACCTGTCACTGATCCAATCAAGGATACGTATTTTGATCATGGTGCACAAACGGCTGCACTAAATGCAATGAAACTTGAGAGATCTGAAGTAGAATATTCAAGATACCTATACCAAGTTACAAAACTGAATTTGGATAAATATAGAGGGAGAACCAAGCAAAACAAGCTGACATATTTTCACATATAGAGCTGCAGCATAGGTAGAAGATACAAAACTCTTCAAGATATTGAGTACAAAACTCATGTACAGAGGTTGAGCAAGCTTTCCACGCCTTATACATCATATTCCATGCTTTGGTTGTTTATAAAACACATGTAAAGCCTCAAATTCGTGAATCTCTAGCTGTCTCTTTACATGCATCCTAAAAACAACTCTCCTTAGCTTTTGAACAACTTTTCCTACTTCAAGTGAGTAATACATATAAGCCACAAATTCTAAAGCTTCTAAAGTAGTGATCCACGTACAAGACCATCCAACATTAGTCTAAACTCATTAATTCATATAAAAGTTGTGTTTGCTTGCTTCAACATTTGTAAAAGGAATTTACATTGTAAAATGTCGAGTTTATTAAGGTCCCACGAATTGAATAGTTGTAACAAATCAGATACCTTTATAATCGAGGGGACTGGATATGTGGTTGCATAGAGAAATAGGTGATATTGTGTTGGATATCAGCCAAGAGCTATGTTAAGATACCTTCGTAGTAGAAAATCGGGCTCCATATGCTGCACATAATACTCTGCACCAACTTGCATAATACGCAGAAACCATACAGTCCAAAGATAACATGAATTCGAAATCTCTAGGTTTCACAAATGCGGTCAAACTTGTGGTTTGTGGCTGACCAAGCCGCTATATATTTTATTACAGAACATATACAAAAGTGTCTGACAGTCATTTGGATATCAGCCAAGAGCTATGTTAAGATACCTTCATAGTAGAAAATCGGGCTCCATATGCCGCACACAATACTCTGCACCAACTTGCATAATACGTAGAAACGACACAGTTCAAAGATAACATGAACTCAAAATCTCTAGGTTTCACAAATGCGGTCAAACTTGTAGTTTGTGGCTAACCAAGCCGCTATATATTTTATTACAGAACATATACAAAAGTGTATGACAGTCATTTGGCCTTTCACATGGACACTAACGATAACAATCTCCCACTAAAGGCCAATATGGACAAAGTGAACTATGGGAGATCATAAAGGATACCTGAGTGTAAGTACACATGAACACTAACGATAACAATCTCCCACTAAAGGCCAATATGTCCAAGTGAACTATGGGAGATAATAAATAATGATAAATGATACCTGAGTGTAACATACAAACTATACCTCCCACCTAACGGGAATGTTACATAATGTACAAATTGTGCAAGATCATGAATCAAGTAACCCCCATCAAGTGACAACAATGTTCAAAGTTATCATGTGGTAGAGCTTTAATCAAAGCATCTGCAACATTATCTCAAGTGTGAACCTTCTCAAGAATAATGCACTTAGTGCCAAAGATGTCTCTAATGAAGTGAATGCCTTTCCTCTACCCCCAAATGCACTCTGTTGGTTGCTAAAATGTCTTTTGTGAAATAAATTTACATGATAAAATTTTGAGTTTGTTAAGGTCCCACGAATTGAACAATTGTGAAAAATCAGATACCTTTATAATCGAGCAGATCCGATATGTGGTTGCATAGACAAATATGTGACATTGTGTTGGATCTAAGCCAAAATCTATGTAAAGAATGAAGTGGTGCAATGGAGGTGTGCCACAATGGATTCCCTTTTATGAGGGCTTCACAAGGATACCCTCATATTAGAAAATTGCACCCCATATGCCTCCCACCTGATGGGAATGTTACATAGTGTACAAATTGTTCAAGATCATGAATCAAGTAATGCCCATCAAGTGACAACAATGTTGAAAGCTACCATGTGGTAGAGCTTTAATCAAAGCATCTGCAACATTATCTCAAGTATGAACCTTCTCAAGAATAATGCACTGAATGCGAGGATGTCTCTATTGAAGTAATACCTCATCACAATGTGCTTGGCCTTTGCATGGTAAAGTGGATTTTTAACCAAAGCACTCTGACTATCACTAAGCAAACGAGGTACATGTTGAAGTAGACCCATATGAAAAGCAAGATGAGAAAGCAACAATCTTCCTTACATACCTCACTAGGTGCAACATACTCTCCTTCTATAGTCTAGACACTTGTACATTCTTCAAGACAATATCTCCAAGAGATAACACCTCTAGCAAAGTGAAAAATATACCTTGATGTAGACTTTTGATTTTCTACACAACCAGCAAAATCAGAATCTATGAACGAATAATGGATGCCTTTCCTCTACCCAAGAATAGAGACTTGTCCTTAGTGCCACTCAGATATCTCAAAATCATATGGACTAGTTCTTGATGCTTCTTGCCGAGATTAGACATATATCTATCGACAAATCCCACTACAAATGCAATGTTTGGTCCCATAACTACCTTAGCATACATGAGACTACCAACAACATATCGATAGGAATTTTATTCATGGATTCCTTTTCCTCATATGATTTGGAGCAATCATCCTTGCTCAACTTCACATATTTAGGTAACGGTGTACTTAATGCCTTTCCACCCTACATATTGAACATGTGAATTACTTTGGATATGTGCTCACTTTTAGACAAGTATATGCATCTTTTACTCCTATCATGAGTAATGCACATTCCAAGAATATGTTTGGAATCCTCTAAATCTTTCATATCAAATGTCTCGCTCAATAAGACTAAATGCCTCCTATTATTCAACCCTCATTTGTATGCTATGTCCTTCCTTATAAGCATCATTAAAGGGGGCACAAACATGAGTTAAGTATTTGAAAATTCTAGAATGCCATTTAATTTGGCCAACAAAATGCATTAATTGTTTCGAATTGCATGGGGGAGGTGCATTTGCAATTTGATCAATCTTTCGTTGCATTTAGTTTGTGATTTTCCACACGAACCCTCAATTTACCATTCTTCTTAGGAACAATTATAATTGGATATCTCCATTGGATATATAGAGCTCACTTGCATCACTTTATCCAATTCTTCCTTAACTTTCATGGCATAATTCAAGCTCATATGATAACACTATTGTTAATCCATAACTGCATCCCTTCTCAAATTGATATGATGTTGAAAAAGTGCTTGGCTGGCTCCTTTTAGGTGTATATATGACCATGCAAATAGTCAACACTAAATTCGCAAATACTCAAATATATACACCAAAATACTCAAATGGGTGTGGTGTAGCAGTTTGCGTCGAACACTGTGGGGCAAAAGGCCTGGGTTCGATTCCCGCCCGGCTAGACATTTCAAATTTCCTTGTACTCTCAAATAAAATTAAATTGCAGTGCAACAATTTTTCCAACAGATTATGGAGAATTCCAAGTGGTTGGAATTTTTGTTGGCCAACCATTTTGATCATAAATGGGGCAGGTTTTAACTAATGGCCCTGTTGCAAAGCAAAGAAGCACAAAAGAGGAGCCCCAAAATTTTCAAATTAATGGGCACATTTTTCTTCTTCAAAGTCCTAGGAAATTCCCTCAAGCCATGTAAATGCACTAGAGGAGTCCTCTAGATGCATAATCCAAACTCATTGTAACATATTCCTTGTAAATTAATAGGAAATTCACGTTTTAGTAATAAAGTGTCGTTCTCTTGTGTGAAAGGACCAATTTTAAGGCACATGTATATAAGTCACTTTGTAACTCTTTGTAGAGACTTTTTGCCATTGTGAAGAAGGAGAGCTCCTGATTTTTGAATTTGCTTCTTTGTTGCAGATTTCTATCTTTTCTTTGATCTTCTATGTGTGTGTAATGCTTGGAACGCTTGTGTAGGACTGTTGTCTACCCCTCCTGTTGTAGTGTGTGTGCGAGCTTGTAGGAGTTGTGGAGTGAGTGTGGGTGTTTCCCACCATTCACTATTTTGGTCATAACTTGAAGCACGGTTGTCAGAATCGAGTTTCACACTTGTAATACAAGTGTCTCGTCGAGAGCTTCGAAATGAACCCGCTATTGGCCATATTCGGAGTTCGGAGCTGAGAGAAATCCTCGATTTAGTTACAACTGCTGTAAGTGGTATCGTGATAGACACTTTCAGTATTTCAGTGAGTTAGAGAGGTAGATTAGTCTTTTTTCATGCATATAAGCTGAACCACTTCATTTTCCATCATGTGTGCACATGTCCTCATACACTTGGTTAGGTCGTTTCATCGGATTGACAAGTAAGCGTGTGTCAATTCCCCACTATACGCACTTGTGTGGCAAATGAGATTTAGTCTCTTTGGCACAAGTCCTTAAGTCTTCTTGACTTAGGTACACACCCAAGGTGCCTTTGTGATGGTTATAGCTCGAGAGTGATGAAATCGTACTTGTAGAAGTGAACCCGTTTAGTGGCAAGTAGTCAACCACTTCAGCACTTGTTACTTCACATCGCGGAGGTGTGTCTAATGGGTTTTTAGGTTTAGGTTAGGTTAGGAGAAGAGGAGTGAAGTAGGAGTAAGTCAAGACCACTAAGAAAAATCCCAAAAAATTTGCCAAATCAGTGTAGTTCAGTTTCAGTCACCAAAAAGTATAAAAACCAAAAATTTTAGTCATTTCTCACTTGTTCAGAGAGCAGTATCGTCTGAGCGCAGCGACCGGTATCGTCGAATCAGTATCGTGCAAACTGAGCCCTCACACTCACCTAGTGACCTCAAGGCTTGAGTAGTGCAACCTAAGCGTAAGTTACCTACAAACCTTAATCTTGAAAGTTATGAAAATCTTCATTTACACGTGATTAAGGTTTCGATTGGTATCGCGGGGGGGGGGGACAGAGTGTTTGGAGGACTTTTTTTGTGAAACAAGGGTGTAGAAGTGAAGAGGGGTGAGAGAAGTGCAAGGGGGAAGAAAAATTTTTGATTTTTGAGGTATTTTGGCTTGAGTATCATGATCGGTTGAGTTTCTGGTATCGCAATACCAAAAATTCCCTTGTATTGCGATACTCGCCGAAGTATCGTATAGTCGATTACCAGCCTTGGTATCGCGATACCACTTGTGATATCGTATCGCCGGGTTGGTATCGCGATCTCACTTGACCAAAGTGGTATCATATCGCGGTCCACTTTCTAGTATCGTATTGCGGTCCACTTTCTAGTATCGTATCGTGTTCTGTCCAGTATTGTATTACGATACCATACTAGTATCGTATCGTGCAAGTCGGTGGTATCGTATCGCCACTTGCATTGATATCGTATCATGCGGTTATGTGGTATTGTATCGCGTAACTGCTAGTATCGTATCATGCCCTACTCTAGTATCGTAACATCCCTCATTCTGGTGTCGTATCGCGATACCACTTGTGGTATCGTATCGCCACCTGCTGTGATATCATATCGTGTGAGAAGGTCAGTATCGTATCGTGCCTATTCTAGTATCGTATCGTCCAAAAAGTGGTATCGTATCGTCTGGGTTTTTAGTATCGTATCATCTCAGTCTTGGTATCGTATCGGCTAGAGCAAAGGTATCGTATCGCGACTGGATACTGGTATCGTATCATCCACTCTAGAAGTATTGTATCACCAGGAAAACCAGTATCGTATCGCCTTCAGAGTTAGTATCGTATCATGCAGAATCTCGTATCGTGCAGAATCTTGTATCGTATCATCTCTAAAAGTGATATCGTATCGTCAGCAACCATAGTATCGTATCGGCCAATTTTCTGGTATCGTATCGTGCCCAACAGTGGTATCGTATCGCCTGTGGCTACAGTATCGTATTGTCTAGTCTTCAGGTATCATATCATGAACAGTCTGGTATCGCCTAAAGTGGTATCGCCTGAAGCAGTATCGCCAATAGTGGTATCGCCCAGAATTTCTTTTGAAGCATTTTCAGAGACAAATTTTAGGTAGAGTTTCAGAGACCTAGAGAGTCCCAGGAGGGTGAATGAACTTGAGATTAGGCAGAGTGCTAAGCAGCCGGAGAAGTGTCATATCTTCTGTAGGAAGTGCCACTCAGGTCAGTCACCGCTCAGTCTATTCAGACACCTCTAGTGACTCGGAGGAGGAGATATCCATGGCTTCTGAAGACATGCAAGGTTCCACTCCTAGTAGGAACTTCATGAACACTGTGGAAGGAGAGTACCGCACTTCCTTACAATATGTTTCTACTAATGCCCAGGAGATTCCCGTCTACCTGGATGGCTTAAACAGATCTGTGGCTCAAATGGTGACTTCCATGGATGCAACAGTTGTGCCCATACCAGCTGTTAAGTATGAGGGAGGAGCATACGTGGACAAGTTTGGTCATAGATACATAGTGACTGAATACCCTAATTTGATCAATGAAAGGGGAGAGTTAGTGGGACAAGAAAACTCAGGGAGACCAAACCCTGAGGAGTTAGTGACTACTCCCAGAGGCAAGTCAAGTAACACGAGTCTTGAGAGGAGACTTGATACCTCAGGACGACTATCTATTGGAAGTCTATTTGATCCATGGAATGGACTTGTTGCTTCAAACAGACTCACCAGCTCAAGGAAGAGAAGAAAGCCCGATGACATTTTATGAACTAAAGGATCTAGAAGACGAGACTAGAATAACATACCTAGATAACAACCAGAGGAGATATTGGTTGGTAGATGCCATAGACAAGGCTCAACTGAAATACATGGGCTTTCCTGTATTCCCTCAGCGAGAGTAGGCAACCACCTCTCAGAACCCATTCAGAACCCAACAAGAGGCAGAGCACACCATGTCAGGGAAAACTAGCCAACGGCGTGTCCCAAACTGTACTCATGTACAATTTGCGACTTCAGGAGTGCAACCACACGATCAGACCCACCTTGGAGGAGGTAATCAATACCGAACACCAGTAAGACCACGACCACCAGTAGGAGGGCAGCCAGGAATACCCCCAGTTAGACCAGCAGTTCCTGCCTTCCCTATAATGCTTAGACCGCCAGAACCAATGAGAAGATTGAGACCTATCCAAGTAGCCAAATGTGTGAGAAACCACTATGACGGATTGGGAGAACCTTACGATCACATTGTCGAATTTAAACAAGTTCTAAGAGCGAAACAAGTAGACAACTTCTTCGTGCAGTATGAGTCTTTCAGACTCACCCTCATAGGAACAACTCTGACTTGGTTCCAGCCATTAGACCCCAACCAATTTGGAAATATGGAGCAATTTTTTCAAGAATTCAGTGGGGAATTCACTAAGAGAGGGATTAAACAGAATTCTGTGTCTTTAATCCATAGCTTTAAACAGAACCGTAATGAAACTGTGAAAACGACCGCCCATAGATTCAACCAGTATGTCGATAGATGTCCAGTGGCAGAGAGACCCACTCAGCAAAAAATGATATCATTATTTTTGGATGGACTAACAAATGGAACGTTGAGGATGCTAGTATACGTGAAGAGGTTACAAACCCTGAGTATGTGTCTTCAAGAGTGCATTGACCTAGAAGACAATCTAGCTGAAGATCTCAAGAGCACGCCCAAACCCACTAAATCAGAAGACTCTCGGAGTACAATTACATCCAACTCCAGTAATGTGGAGGAATTAGTGGAGCTAGTGGCAAAGAAATTGGGAGTCCAAGGACAGAGAAATTACCAACACCCAGCCTTAAGAGTGCCAATGTTACGAAGATGTAGTCTATGTGGAGGAGATCACCCCACACACATGTGTGTACGAGGAGGAACTGGTATACCTCAGACATATCCTTACAACAGATAACCTCATCAAGGAGCTGCATTGTATTGCCACATAGAACAAAAATCAACTGTCCATTCAATAGGCAGGCACGACCTTTACAACCACCTCAGTATCGACCATATGGATATCCACCTAGAGAGCCAGGCAGAGAGATGCCTAGGTACAATCCCTACCCAACACCAACAGGAGCACCGAGGCCATACGAGCAAGTACCATATCCACCACCCCAACCAGTGTTAGGACCACAACTGTCACAACCACAACAAGTGGTACCGGTAAAGTATGCCCAACCAGAAGAAAATTTGGAAAGAGCCATAGTGCCAGCCTCAACGATGACTAGTGTAGAATCAGCAAACCCTGGATATGAGCTGCCCCCAGGAGATTACTATACCTATGAAGCCAAAATGTTAGAGTACGAACCAGTATATGATTCGGCATACTATGGATATGAAGGCTATGATCAAGCTTATGGAACGGAGGTAGCAACTTTAATGTATACTGCACCTAAAGCACAACAACCCGGAAGACCACCCATTAGACTGCCTGTGCCTAGAGGACCATGTTATAGATGCGGAGGAGACCATTTTATTAGAGAATGTCCTCGACCTTACAATCCACCACCCCTTGGGACTTGGAAAGGATACTGCAATGATTGCAGAAAGGAACATCTTTTCAGAGATTGCCCTAAGAATCCCACCAAAGTCCAAGAGACTGCACCTATTAATGTAATTGAAGTGATAGAAGCACACGGAGGTGATAAGGAATACACTGTGCCTTTAAAGGCCATTACCCGAGCTCAAACAAAAGAACAAAAAGGAAAAAAACCAGAAGAGGAACAAGAAAATAATAGAACTGTAAGTCCCAAAATTCAAATAGTAGAAGATTCAGAGGATCCCTGTGAGAATGCCCAGAACATAAAAGCACAAAAATGGAAGGAAAGAAGAAAGAAGCTCAAAGATAAATGGATAAAAAACAAGAGTCAAGACAATAAGAAACAAACCAGAAACAAGAAAGAGCATAAAGAACCAGAGATTCGGGAGGAAGTTCCAATTCCACCGCTTATCTGAGAAGCAGAGAGACCAGGATTGATTCTAGCTGACCCAAAACCAGACGACTTAGACATGTGGTTTAAAGCTTACCAAGCTAGAATTAAGACTGGACCAAATGTGGAACAACACGACAAGCTTTACCCACAAGGAGAATTAGAAAAAGAGAGGCTTGCGATATGTTGAAAACTTATAGAGGTTGCACAAGCAACCCTAGAAAAGACTATCCCAACCCTGCTAGCGACGAGAATAGCAGATGATCAATACAAGGAGTATGTTAAAGCCAAGAACAAAGAACTTAAAGACAAGGATGAAAAATGTGAGCGAATGAAAACCCAGGACGAACCTATGTCAACAATACCTGACTTAGAAGTTGAGTGGCCGATAGGAATTATGGAATAGAATCCGAGAAGAACAATGGAAGAAGAATGGAGTGACTAAGCCTCCCTTTGAGAAATTAGATGTGGAAATTTATCAACCAAATCCCAATATGGAAGAAGTATATGAGGAAGTATCAAGACTAGACCGAAATAGAGAAGAAGCTCAGAGCATTTCAACCTTACCAAATTACATGGGAGAATACGAAAAGGAAACTATGATAATCCGAGCACCCACAGTACATGGAAAAGGAAAAGAAAACTCTGAAAAGAATTCACACAATCTAACGGAGCTTAAGAAAACAAAAGTACAATGCAAACTGATTGTGGAAGAATTACTTCGAGTTAAACCGCAACTATGGAAGCAATTAGTAGGTCAATTGGAATTAGGGCAAGAGAAGGATGAAAAGGAAAACAAGGAAAACAAGGAAAAAGAAAGTCCATCTAAAATACAAATCCCAATTGATAAGGTGGGAGAATATAGTGAAGGAGACAAAGGTAATACTTGTCTACCTGTCACTTACAATGGGTACATGACCAAGGCTATACTAGACACAGGAGCAGGAGTAGGAATTGCCACCAAGGAAATCTGGGAGAAATGGGGAAAGCTTGCCATACGGCCCACACGCATGAAGCTCCAATTAGCAGACGGTCATGTGGAGAAACCCTTAGGAATATTGGAAAGGATCAAATTAACCACCTGTGGAGTTGAATTTGAACACACATTAGCCATCTGTAAGTTTGAAAAGGTGAACAATTACGAAATGATATTAGGACGACCTTTCATGAGACAAATGCGAGACCAGGGAAGAGATTCATTATACCTGCAACATCAAGGAAATACCACCAATATAAACTTGCATACTTTTGCATATCGAGATATACCCCCACTCCAGTGAAATCCCATACACAAAGAGGAAGATGATTTGTCTATTCATAGTGTTGGAGCGATCAATCTTGGAAGTATGAGGATGCTCAATTATGGATGTGTAAAGAAGCCAAGAAGGAGGACACTAGAAGACAGCTATGGCCAATAGGACATCCTAACTACCGACCTGTAGAGGACCCAAGGTACATGCCTCAAATCTTTCCTGATGAAACTTTTGAACCACACGGATGGATGGAAATCTTAGCCACTTTGGATGTATGTGTGAATGAGGAAGTCCTAACTATGAACAAGTGTATAGACGAAGAAGGCTATGATGTAAACTTGTACATGGTTGTCCTTCAAGAAGTGGAAGCAGGAGAAATCTTGGAAAAAGAGTGGAAAGAGGAATATGAGAGTATAGAAATGGAACCAGAATTTGATTCAGAAGAGAGCTAGCTAGACACCATTCGAACCAAAGAGAAGTAGAAACCGACCAAGATTTTGGCAATAGAAGCCACCCCCATAGTACAAAAGCAAGAGGAAAACACGAGTAAAGTTGGACCAAACCCTGACCTATTTGAGGTCCCGGAGCACTTTAAAAGGTACGAAGTGGAAGAGAGAAAGATAGCCATTCAAAGGCCTAAGAGAGAGGCTCGAGAAGGAGAAGCATACGATGAAAGAACTTGGAGAAGCTTGTTGAAGGTAGAAAAGTGCGTTTCGAAGCGATGAAGTTTGGTCAAGCCAACCAGCACAAGACCAGCCCTTGAGCTTTTGGAGACTCAAATAGACCTTATAGGCATGCTATAAGTGCAAAGAAACACACTATGTACTTTGGAGCATCAAGGAGAATGAGTCGATACAAAACAGATAGGTTCGCGGGTCGACTAGCTCAAAAAACTTACTATCTATGGAAGAGACAATGAACTTCAAATGCCCATAGCGACCAGCGTGATTACAATTAGAAAATATCCTTTTATGGGAGTGATACACATAGGGTTGAGTGTATGGAATGCACAAAAGTATAAGGAATAAGCAAAATATGCTATAGGAATGAATGCGACATTCACCGGTGGTACTTCCTATTTTTCAGGAGTACGCAGAGATTGACCCCGAGGCAGAAAAACTGAGATTTCTCCAAATCTGCTGAACCAAATGCTTTTAAAGTTTACAGGAATAAACTAGACACTAATACCTTTCCAATGAGTCCTCTTGCACTCAATTTGGAGCTCTGAGGAGAGAGCAGCAGTCTCTGCAAGATTACTGTTGGCGAAGAAGATGATGCAGAAAATTGAAGGAGCAAGACAATGATGGTCACAAGTGTATGTATATTGCTTCCATGTATAATACAAGTGATTCCAAGTCTTTATATAGACTCTAGGAGTGTTCCACGACTTTTACAACTTGAATTTGAATTCAAATGAAGCTGGGAATGGTTGTTGGAGGGAATCAATTCACTTTCCTACAATCTAGGAAAAGTGAAGATCTTGATTGATCTACTTTTAGGTGATTGATTGCTTGATTGAAT
The DNA here is from genome assembly GCA_020310875.1 of Ceratopteris richardii. Taxonomy (NCBI): domain Eukaryota; kingdom Viridiplantae; phylum Streptophyta; class Polypodiopsida; order Polypodiales; family Pteridaceae; genus Ceratopteris; species Ceratopteris richardii. The sequence goes on from CM035430.1 coordinate 157,590,697, forward strand.
GCAACTTCAACCACCAAAATTTCGTGGGATTTTGGCTCTATATTTGTACCTTTACATGTGTCAAGCTCAAGGCTTTTACAATGGTAAATGAGCCATCAAAAATTTCTCAAAAAATACAATAAATGAGCATATGAAAAAGAACTCTCCAACGGATATTCTTTCGACGCGATAGCCTTCGATGTAGATCAAATCCACCTCAAGCATAGTGTAAGCTTGATGTTCCAACAGCTCCCCCTCAAGCTAAAGTATGCTTGAGTCTTCATCCTTTGATAGGTTGAATACCTGCCATAGCTTTGAATCTACAAATCTTTATTCCATCAAGTGCCTTTGTCATCATATCTGCTACTTGCTTTTCAGTCGGAACAAAAGAAATGTCAATCTCCTTTGCCATGAGCTTCTCCCTGATGAAGTGATAATGGACTTCTATGTGCTCGGTTCTCGCATGGAAAATAGGATTTGCCGCTAGATGCATGGAACTTACATTATCTCCAAATATGTGAGGTTTGGAACTCACAAGTCCCAAATCCGTATACAATGCTTTTAACCATATTGCCTCTTGAGTTGCTATGGTCAAGCCTCTGTACTCTGCTTCAGTTGAGGATAAAGCAACTGTTGGTTGCTTCTTGGAACTCCATGACACTAGCTTTGAACCTGCAAATGCTAAGTAATCAGATGTACTTTTTCTATCATCCTTAGCTCCTGCCCAATCTGCATCTGAGTAGATTTTGATATCCAAATCGGAAGAGTAAGGATAGAATATACCTTCGTTGATTGTACCTTTGAGATACTTAAGTACTCTCTTAGCCGCATCCATGTGTGGTCTTCTCGGTGAGTGCATGAACTGACTAAGCACTCCCACACTATATGAGATGTCTGCCCTTGTGTGAGTAGCATATATCAAGCTACCTACCAAGCTTTGATACTCTTTTATGTCTTCAATTTTCTCACCTTCATAAACACTAAGTTTATGATTCATCTCCAAAGGTGTACCTGCAGGTTTAGTGTTCTCCATTTTGAACTTGAGAAGAAGATCCTGAATGTATCTTCTTTGAGTCAAATACATTCCTTCATCTGTATATATCACCTGCATACCTAGGAAATATGTGAGCTCACCTAGGTCACTGATTTTGAACTCCTCTTGCATGTGTCTCTTGATCCTTTGAATGCCATTTAGATCATCACCTGTCACAATAATATCATCTACATATACACATAGATAGATAACCTCATTGTGATCCCTTTTGATGAATAGAGAAGGATCTGAGCTGCTAGCTTTGAACCCTTGATCTTGAAGATATGTAACCAACCTGTAATTCCAAGCTCTTGGAGCTTGTTTCAATCCATACAATGCTTTCTTAAGTCTGCAAACATAAGATGGATGATTAGGGTTTTCAAAACCTGGTGGTTGTGACATGTATACCTCTTCACTTATCCAGCCATTTAAGAATGCATTTTTCACATCAAGTTGGAGGAGTCTCCAATTTCTTGCAGCAGCTACACTTATCAATGTCCTGATTGTAGTCATCTTTGCAACTGGTGAGAATGTTTCCTCATAGTCTATACCATGAGTTTGTGAGCATCCTTTGGCAACTAATCTTGCCTTGTACCTGCAAAGTGATCCATCTGAATTTCTTTTAACTTTATATACCCATCGGCAACCAATTACCTTTTGATTCGGTGACATTGGAACCAAATCCCAAGTGTCCATCTCCTTCAATGCATCTATCTCTTCGTTCATGGCCTTTTCCCAATTAGGGTTTCCCTTTGCCTCTTCATAGGTTGAGGGTTCCTCTGAAATAGAGTCTTTTGCCAAGTAGATTGAATGCTTTGTAACAAATGTGGAATCATATCCATACCTTTCTGGTTGTTTCTTCTCTCTTGCTGATCTTCTAGGTGCTTGTTTGGAGCATTCTCCAACCTCTTGCATCTTTGCTTTGCCTCTTGACTTCCATAGCTTGTAATCCCTTTCTCTTTCATCTTGGTCATCGTCTGTATCACTTCTTGGATCCTGGACCTGTGTATCATGCTTGCTTCCTAATTGATGAGAGTCATAATCAAGATCATATGGTAGTGTTACCTTTTGTTTGTCTTCATCATACCAAGACCTGTGTTCTTCAAACACAACATCTCTACTTGTAGTGAATTGCTTGGTTGAAGGATTGAAGAACCTGTAACCCATCTGAGTTGAATCATATCCAATAAACACTGCCTTTGTTGCCCTTTCATCTAGCTTACCTCTTATTTGTGATGGTACATGAACATAAGCTAAACAACCAAAAACCTTGCAATGTCCAAGACTAGGTTTTCTTCCATGCCATGCTTCATAAGGAGTCATACCTTGAAGTGATTTGGATGGTAGTCGATTGACAAGGTACACTGCAGTTGAAATAGCTTCTGCCCAAAGATAATGTGGCAACTTCTTCTCTTCAAGCATTGTTCGGGCTGATCCAACCAATGTCTTGTTTCTCCTCTCTGCAATTCCATTTAGTTGAGGAGAGTACCTAGTAGTCACTTCCCTTTTGATACCTTTGTCCTGCAAAAACTCATCAAAATCTTTGGAGAAGTATTCTCCCCCTCCATCAGATCTGAGCTTCTTTAGTGATCTACCTGTATGATTCTCCACATGTGCAAGATAATTCTTGAAGCAATCAAATACTTCATTCTTACTCTTGATAAAGTATAGAACAGTCCATCTACTATGGTCGTCAATAAATGAGACATAATACCTTGATCCTGCCAATGAAGGTTCTTGACTTGGTCCCCATACATCTGTATGTACTAAGTCCAATAAGTTGTTGTGGATGTAGCCTTTGTGGTTGAATGGTTGTCTTTGTGCCTTCCCAATCTGACATGCATCACACCTGTTGATCATGTGTTGCTTTGATATGTTTGGCAGTCCTAGAACACTTTGATCCCTGCATATATCCTTCAAGGTTCTTTCATTCACATGAGCAAGTCTCTTATGCCACACTTCAAGCTCACTTAGGGTTTGAGACCCAAAGTTGAATAGAGCTATGTTCCTGGTATCTCCTACTTCAAAAGTAAAGAGCCTACCATGCTTCTCACCTCGGGCTATCTTCTCGAAGCCTTGACATGGATCTTCCACAAAAGCTCCATGTTGGGTGAACCTAACTTGCAAGCCTTTTTCAACTATTTGGCCTACACTTATTAGGTTTTTAGTGATAGTGGATACATAGAGAACATTACTCAGAATGTTTGTCCTGCCATTGGAAGCTTTGACATTACCAATCTTCTCCACATTGTGCTTCGTGTCATCCCCTGTTTGCACTTCATGTCTATGCTTTGGACTTTCCAAGTCAGATAGAAGAGCAATGTTGCCTGCAACATGATTCGAACATCCTGAATCTACGTAGAACAAATGATCATCTTCTTTACCTTCTTTGTGGCTTAGATTCATAAGAAGTAATGAGTCTTCATGTGGTTGATCTTCTGAATAATTGTTGTAGTCCCTTCTATTATAGCTTCTATTGTTGTTGTTGAAGTTGTGTCCACCTCTGCCTCTATTGCCGCCATATCCACCTCTTCCACTTCCTTTTTGGGTCTTCCCATTGAACCAGCAATTCTGAGTGGTGTGGTTGGTCTTATCGCATATGGCACAAGGTTGAACATTCTGACCTTTGGCTTTGTCTTGCTTTGATCCTTTCTTCTTCCCTTTCCACTTGCTCTTGCTTGCGAAGTTGGCTTGGGAAGTCTCTTCTTCATCTTCTTCCTTCTTCTTGCCTTTCTGCTTCTTATCCTTCTTATCTGCATATAGAGCACTAGTTGAACTACCATGATAAGAGTTACCTTCCTTTATGCTATTGTTGGCTTCTTGATTGAAGAGTTGTCCAAGGAAGATGTTGAAGTCTGGAGTTTGCACATCCATGATGAGATCGTAAGCCGTCGTGAAGGATTGCCATTGCTTATCACTTCTAATGCCGTTGAGAATTTGCCTCATGATGACCTCTTCTTCAATCAGCTCTCCAATGGATGCTAACTGATCCGCAATCTCTTTGACCTTGGTAACAAACTCTGTGATGGTTTGTTTAGGTGTCTTCTTCATTTGGTTGAACTCGTTCCAAAGATGATTCTTTCTTGCTTTGGTACTAGCAGAAAAGAAAGTCTCCAGGGCATCCCAAGTCTCTTGAGATGTCTTGCATCCTCTAATATGTGGTAATAGAAAGTCAGAGATAGAGTTTAGTATGTACGACCTTGCTTGAGCATCCCTTGCGCACCAAAGTGTGAGCTTATCTGTCTCCTCTTGTGTAGGTCCTCCTTTGGATCTTGGAATAGGCATAGCTTCATCACCTGCTACAATTCCATAAAGATTTCTACCTTGCAAATAGGCCTCCATTCTGATTTGCCAAGCTGCGTAGTTGTGTCATCAAGCTTCTCGATCATTGAGGGAAAGCCGTCACCCATCTTGAACTAGCTCTGATACCACTGAAAGAACTTGGAGAAGCTTGTCGAAGGTAGAAAAGTGCGTTTCGAAGCTATGAAGTTTGGTCAAGCCAATCGGCACAAGACCAACCCTTGAGCTTTTGGAGACTCAAATAGACCTTATAGGCATGCTATAAGTGCAAAGAAACACATGCACAGCTCCAATTCTGAAAACACCAAATTGGAACAAGCCATTTCATATCCATGTTGACGCTTCTAATTACACAATAGGGTGTATCTTAGCCCAACCAGCAGATGAAGGGAAGTTAGATCATCCAATTGCTTATACGAGTAGACAACTGAACCAAGCTGAGAGGAACTATACAACTACCGAACGAGAAGGATTAGGAATGGTCTATGTCGTGAAGAAATTTAGGCACTATCTCTTAGCCAACAAATTCAAGTTCTTCATAGACCATCAGGCTTTATTGTACCTAGTCAATAAGCCTTGTAACACTGGAAGACTGGTAAGATGGTTCCTACTCTTGATGGAGTTTGACTTTGAAGTGATAGTGAAAAAAGGAAACACTCATGTAAGAGCAGATCACCTTTCTAGGTTAACACACAGAGAACCACCAAGTGGAGTTTCCGATGATTTGCCAGACACTTATTTGTTTAATTTAGAAGTGTGTCCAAAGTGGGCAGAGAAACTAATTCCGATACTCACTCATGGTCCACAACACTCAATCAATAAAGAGAGTAAAAAGGAAATTCTACAGTCAAGGAATTTGCACATTATTGCGGGAAGTGTGTACTACAAGGAACCCAATGGTGTGCTACCAAGATGTGTTGAGGAAGACAAGAAATTGAAGCTGATTGAACTAGCTCATGTGAACAAATAGAGGACACACAAAGGAACTCATGGAACTATTAGGGAGTTAAAGCGATTAGGAGAGTACTGGCCTGACCTTCCTAAGGATGTCCATGATTATGTGAGTAACTGCGCAGAATGTCAAGAAACGATTCCCGAGGATCATACATCCATTCCTTTCTCAACAATAGCACCCAATTGGAGCACAACATTGGTCAAATTTCTAAAGACGAGAGAACACGGGGACGGAGTTATCTTAGCGAGAAAACGATCCCTAGAAGAAATGAGCAAGGATTATATACTGATGGGAAGACATTTGTTTAGGAGAGGGAAAGATAGCCAATTACACCTATGTGCGCATGAAAGAGAATATTTACCTGTATTAGAGATGGCAAACACAGGTGCGACAGGAGGTCATTTTTCAGTTGAGAGAATCATGAAAATGATCCTCTTCGCAGGCTTATGGTGGCCAACATTACATATGGATGCGGAGACCTATGTATGAGCGAAACATGCCAAAGGGCGGAATACCTGATTCGAAGAGATGACATGCCATTGAGACCTATGGTTTGTGCTAGAGCATTTTCTAAATGGGGTATTGACTTCATAGGACCCATTAACCCACTGGCCAAAGGGTCACATGCCGAATATATCATAGTAGCCACCGATTACTTGACAAAATGGGTAGAGGCAAAGGCCACTAGAAGGAACGATGCTCAAACCACTGCTAAGTTTCTTTTTGAGCATATATTCACTCGTTTTGGATTACCAATTGAGGTTGTGAGTGACCGAGGAACGCACTTCATTAATGAGGTGATAGAATCTCTAATGAATGAATTTTTAGTGATCCATAAGAAATCATCCCCATACCATCCCCAAGCCAATGGTCAAGCGGAAAGTTCCAATAAGGTGTTATGCATAGTATTGACAAAGATTGTCAATAATGGGAGGTATGACTGGGACAAACAATTGCATCATGCAATTTGGGCCTTTCGAGTCGCGTACACGGCTGCCATTGGGACTATCCCATTCAATCTAGTATATGGACAGAACGCAATCCTACCAATTGATTTTTTGATACCCATCTTGAGAGTAGCCTAGCAGTAAGAATGGACCGGACATGAATTATCCCAGCAACTAGACCAAATCGAGAAGTTGCATGAAACTCGGTTACGGGCTGTTGCAGGAATTTATGCGGCTAAGAGAAGACAAAAGGCATATTATGATGCCCATATAAAAGACAAAGGACTAAAAGAAGGAGACCTAGTCTTGGTCTACACCTTGAAGCAACATGCCAACAAATTACAAAAACGCGGATATGGACCTCTAATCATTAATAGGATCTCGACGAGTGGAGCAGTTAATCTAGCCACTCTGGATGGAGACATTCTTCCTAACTACATAAGTGGATGTAGAGTAAAACGGTTCATGGAGCCATTGACAGATCAAATGTTAGCATGTCTCGTACGTGCCAAAATAGGAAGAAAGAGGAAGAACGGCGCACGACAAGAAGCCTTAAAACGCATCAAGAAATGGAGAGTGGATTCGACAAAGAGACGAACGGTATCGCCTAGGAGATGAGCCTATTCCCATGGCTAATTACCAAGTCCATAAGTCTGACACGACAAATGCCTACATGTCACAGCCTTATCTAAACCTAGGAATTGGAACCACGGAGTATCAGTTGATAGATGCTTTGATAGACTCAGGAGCAGGACTCAGTTGCATACGTAATATGGTCATACGAGATCTTCAAACGATTTTAACTCCCATGAAAGCCCATATGATAGGTATCGGAGGTCAAATCATAGAATGCATTGGAGAAACTACAGTATCCCTTCACCTAGGAAATTCCTCCATGAAACAATGAGTTTTAGTGTGCAGAGACGAAGACTTACTAGAAGACTTAATCGTTGGACAAAATTGGATCATTGAAAACGAAGTAAGCATCGACCTAGCTCAAGGCTACATTTCAGCCAAGATAGGACACAAGGAAGTTTTTAGTCTATTAGGGGAGAAGCCTTCACCTAAACCAGAAGCCGTCAAGAGTGCAGAAGACCTCAAGGAAGAACTCTTACAACATGATTCCACCACCAATCCCTCACAAGCAAGTTTGGAAAAAGCCGAAAGTTCAAACCCTAATTTGTCCAAGGAAGAAGTGAATTCATCATATTCAATTGCTGAACGGCCAAACATTAGGAAAAAGAACACTCTGAGAGTTTCTCACACGACAGCAGGATCACCAATTTGGAAAACCACAATCAAATACCCTCTTCCAGGAAAAGTCCAATTCAAATGGGTACGCAAGGATCAAGTACAGAGACCAGAGGATGCTACACCAGCTCATGAGAAGGGAACGGAAAGCAAGCATTATTCTTTGCTGAAAACCTAGGGTCTCATCCTATTTTTCCTCCTAATGTGTATTCTTTAATTTCTTCAATCATGCCCTTGTGATTGATAGTACCTACAAATCTTCTATTTATCTCTAATGGTGTTGTGTTGGGGTACACACATCGCACTCACATTATTGATGCTTACTTCTTTTCATAGCCTCGGTTGGGATCCTACCACATTGGCTTGCAACTCCATTCGTGCCAACATATGTTGTGGCCATCTAAATCTATAAATTTTGGTTATAATATCATGTTTCATATTCATGTCCCATTATGTGACAAACTGAGCAATCGAACAATTTAGGTCTTGATGTTGTTGCCTGCAAAGCATCTAACTTTGGTAGAGGTTTTCTTTGTCTTATATTTAATACCCTTTTTGTTACCCGCATCTTTAGTCTTCCTTCCACATTTTCTTCTTTTCTATATCATGGTTATCTTTGGTAGAGGTTTTCTTTGTGTTATATTTAATATCCTTTTTGTTACCTGCATCTTTAGTCTTCCTTCCACATAGTGAACCCATTTTCTTCTTTTTAGTTTCCCAATCGATCTCTTCATCATGTTTTTAGTCAACGAGTCAGTATCTGACTTTGATGCTATCACACCCCTTGTAGTGCATGACACCCCCCCCCCCCCAAAGATCCCTATGATTCAGAATCCGAGATAAAGTCATTGTTCTTCTTAGATTTCCTTCTACTTAGTAGTCCATATGTCCTTTTTGCATGGATTCCGAAATCAACCAAGGCTAGAAAATCAGCCTTGGTTGTGAGCAGTGCATACACGCCAACATATACATGTTTTAGTTGATGATGTAATCCCTTGAAAAAATAATGATCTACCTATTTCTAGGACATGCATTGGGCTGCTACAAGCCTATTCAATTATTTACGAAACTATACAGCATAATGTTCAACAAAAGTATTATTCTACCTTATTGTTGCACAAATAAGAGATTTTCAGAAGGACAAAGAGGAGAAAGGAAAGAAGGATTGAAGAAAAGAAGTGAAGAAAAGAAGAGAAGCAAAGAAGGGCACACAAAAGTTTTCAAAAAATCGGCCATTTCTTTTTTACATAAAGCCAATGGATGTACTAAACCCTTGTAAATGCACTAGAGGAGTCTTCTAGTTGCATAATCCACAAAAATGTTGCATTTTATCTTTGTAAAATATTAGTTTTTCTTATGAAAAGAGTAAAATAAGGGCACATGTATATAAGTCACTTGGTGACTTTTTATAAAAGATTTTTTTGCCATTTGTAATAGAGAACTAACTTGAAGAAACAATCTCATAATTCTCTTTTCTTGCCTTCTTATCTCCTTCTTCGTGAGCTCATATGTATGTTTATGGCATGTAATGTGTGCATTGATTTGTTCTCTAACCCTTCCCCATCTTTCTTCATTATTTTCATACATGTATGAAGTATAGGGAATCGTTAGGTGAAGGTGGAAGATTCTCAACACTTGGTCCTCTAGCCATAACTAACTTTGTGCAGAAATCTTGTAACATATTCATGCCACCTTGAATATATGAATCTCATTGAAAGCCTCAAAAAGGACCTGGTATTGATCATATTCGAACATCAGATCTAGGAGAAAATGGTGACTTTGTGTCTATTGCACAAGATATTGTGGAGCATACTCAAGTATAGAAGGTGATGGTACGGGGTGATACCATCCTTACATGCATGAATTTGACCTATTTATGCATTAACCATCTTTTAGAGCACATGCTTTTATGCACTTGGCTAGATCGTACTCTCAGTTTGACAATATGATATATGTGTTTCAAGCCACCACTTGAGTGCACTTGTAGGTCGTGAGGGCTACCTAGTCACACTTCTCATGAGTTAGCATGTACATACATGTTTTCGACACTATTTCCATGGACGAGGGCCTAAGTCAAGGTGCCTACATGATGGTTAGGGTGTCGTTGTGGAGATATTGTGCATGAAATGGGAGTTTAAGCATTGTAAAAAGTCAAAAATTTTTGCACTTGCTTTCTCATACATGTTAGTGTGCATGTAGCAAGTTCCTTAGGTGTAGGTGAGAATTTGGAAGATTAGGGTTTAGTATGTAGAGAACAAGTGGAATTAGGTAGGATGGGACTTTCAAATCTCACAAAACACAAAAAATCTGAAATTTTCCTTTGACATTGAACTTGTTCAGGGTCAAGAAACTAAGAAAGACCACATCATAGACTCATTTGTGGGTGCAAGTATTGTGGGACTGTTCATTGGCAATTGGTATCATAGAATTTGAAAACACTTGAAACTACTAGCTCACCTTGTGGAAAATCTTGGAAACTTGTCGAAAGGATCATTGAGGTGAGTTCTACACACTTATCACATGGGTTTTTCAAATACACATGCATATGGGTAGAAATGACACATCCTGTGTAGAGTCTAGTGTTAGCTTAACGAGTGAGATTTTTTGTAATTCAAGCAGATATGGTGATAGAGGAGAGCACAAGGAATGCACACATAAGGTTAAAATAAAGAATAAGTGATTAAAAGTCCAAGTATCACAACACAGATTGAGTAAGGTATCATCGATAAAAAAATTCCCTTGTGTTGCCAATAGGTGGCAGGTGTTGTCTTAACTTCTATGTCCTCCAGTCCGATTAGGGAATGAGTAGGTCATGGAGGGTTCTTGGGTTGTAGAATTTTGATCACTCTAAATTCATGCATTTTTCCCTTCTCGTCTATCTCTAAGGTAATCAAATTTAGAAGATTTACTGGTTAAACTTTTAGTCACATCGATTACACCAATTTAGACATTATGCAATCCTACACCGAGTTCTCTATACCAAATTGCTACATCTAACACTTCTTGCAATGCTCACTCAACGATCACCAAATAAAAAATTATTCGACAAAATGTACTTAACACAGATGAGTATTTGCACCACTGATTATACTTAACCAACAAGGCAAAGAGAACAGAATAACTAATCCAGAGAGTACACAAGATGTATCAAATAGTGTCTACAACAACACTGGCATGATAGCTCAGGAAATCTAGTACTTGTCCTTTCTCCAATGCATTGAAAAGACTTATTTTATTAATCTATGAAAAGGTACATCGTACAAGTTTGTTTTTTTTCTCAAGACTTTTCACCGAAATAACGCTCCAAAGTTTTTACAAAAAATAATATCTCTGTCCTATATGACCTAATAGTTGTGTATCATCAACACCTTACTTCTAGGCATATGTTTCCCATACCCCAATGTCGTGTGTCATGACCAATTGAGTATCATCATGTGATACTCTTGTATGGAGTATCGCGTGTCATCTTATGAAGGTATCGTGTACCATTGATACCTCCTCGAGTATCATGTATCGTGAGCTTGTGGTACAATTGATACTTCATCTAGTATCATGTGTCATGGTACTTGGGTATCATGTATTGTTTAGTTGAGTTTCATGTAATGTCTAGGTCCAAGTACTATGTATCATATGAGGTTGTGTATCATGTATCATGTAGTGTAGATATCATGTCATAGTCCTAGGTATCATGTGTCATCTATTTCCCAAGTGTCGAGTATCTTGTTTTCTCTGGACCAAGTCACAAGTAATTCAAAGAAACAATATTTAAAAAATTGAGCATAAATCATCATTTATTGAATTTAAAACTTTAAGAATGGTAAAATAGAGAAATTCATAGCCTAAGATCTAGGAAAAGTAAAGAGGAGAACAAACCTGTGAATGAACCTGAGGTTAAAAAGAGTCTTATGAAGCTGACAAAGTATTCCCAGACCTCTAGTGATACAGATTGTGATAGTATTCATGCTTTGGAAAATGTGCATGGCCCTATCTTCACCATTGAAACCATGTCAATAATGGAGGGGGAATATAGGACTTCCTATGTATCCACTAATATGCTAGGAGTGCCTATATACTTAGATGGGTTCAGTAGATCAACAATTAAATTGCGAGACTCTAGGATGCCAAACATTATCCAAAGACCAACCGTAAAACTTGATGGATTTTACATGGATAGGAGAGGTATTTTATACCTCGTTACTGACCAACTTGAAAAAAATAAATGATACGGGAGAGACAGAAGAAAACTCACAATCCCATCAATATGGGAAGCAAGGAATAAGTAACCACTCCTAGAGGTAAATTAGCCCAAGAAAAGTAGAAGTCATTGATGACTAAGGAAACTATAAAGGAGAGTAAAACAAAGGAGGAAAAAGAGGTGGTAAATGAAGAGCACATGCATAAATAGGCAGGATCGATTCTAGTGGATCCCATGCCAAAAGACTTGCAAATGATGTTATAAGCCTATCAATCAAGAATAGTGGTAAGACCCAATCTAGAGTAGCATGATAAATGTTATCCTAAAGGAGATCTATAGAAAGAAAGATTGGATTTATGCAAAAAATAATTGAAGTTGCTAAAACCATGCTAGAAAAACAAATACCAATTATTCTAGAAACAAGAATTATAGAGAAGAAATTTTTGGAATGTCTAGAGAAGTCTTACCCTGACCTGATAGCACACGAAGAGCCAAACATAGAGGAAGGGGAACTAGGATTGGTTACTAGCAAGATTGAATCCTTAATCCCATAACTATAAGCATCTTGAACACAAGATCTTTGGGCCAAAGTCCAAGAAAATCGATGGAAGAAGAATGAAGGGGGATCTCCTCACTTTGTTGAGTTGTACACTTCTTTGGGCCAACCATTGGTAGAAAAGGAGGTGGAAATGGAGAACCTATCCAATCTAGGCTTTGAAATAGATGAAGCCAATAGCTTAACCACACTTTCAAACTATATGGGTGAGTATGAGTAGAAGTTTGATTTCTTCCATGCTCCCGCACTAAGGTGTAAGGACTATAGAACATCAAAAGAAATTTCAGGGACATTGAAAGAGCTAAGAAAGGCTGAACTATGTTGCTCTCTAACTCTAGAAGAACTATCGTAAGTCAAACCACAACCGTTGGGAAAGCTATCCTCTTAGCTCAACATTCTGAATATAAGTGAGAAAATGGACAAGCCTAAAGATGAAACCACTATACTAAAAATACTTGTAGAAAAGATAGGATATTTTGATGAGAGTGATGAGGGAACATGTGCCTTCCTATCACATACAAAGCCTATATGACTAAATCCATCCTAGATATAGGTGGAGGAGTTGGAATTACCACATAAGAAATTTGGAGAAAATGGGGAAAGCTTGCATCGAGAGTGTAGCTCAGTGATGAGTAGCACCTCCTTTAATGTCAATCCGGGAAGACGTGAGGATGGTATGAAGACCTCGAACAAGTGATGGCACAAGTGCGTGAGTGAGAAGCACACTAACATGCACACACATACACACACACACGCACACACGGCAAGACAAAGAGAAAGACAATGGAGTTCTTTAGATTACTTCAAAAGTGCTCTTACAAGTTCAATTCTACAACAAGCTAACCTCAAAAATGAGCTCTCTAGCTCTATTTATAGTTTTTGACTAGCTTTTGGCCCTGTCCAGACCTAGTATCCGGCCTAGTTAAAAATTAGGTTCTATGGCCTATTTGAGGGCTCAAACGGAGTCTAAAAATCATGAAAATTGGTACGATGATACTTCTAATACTCCTCAAGCTCGAGGATTCCTCGGCTTGCACAAAATGGAGTTACAAAAAGGTGAAATGGTATTTACAATGATTTTTAGTGATGAGAATCAATGCTATGAAGATGTTGTTTTGGAAAAATTTGAGTGGCCTACTTTCCAGATCTTAGTTGACTACTTTGTCTGCTTGTGCCTTCTCTCCGCTCGGGCTCCCTTCTTTGGCTTCCTTGTCTTGTGAGTCCTTGGGTGCTTTGATTGCTGCCAACACCCCCCCCTCTCTCGCGTCTATCGTCCCTGCCAGACCCTTGTTGCTGGGAGTGCTGGATGTAATATTCCACAACATGAGTGGCAAGTTGATGTTCTTGGATGCGTAGTCCTCTGGCCAAGTCTGTCATCATGCGATCCCAATCAATTGGTCCTGGAATATCCGGATGTGGCAGACGTAATTGATCTGCATGGATGACTTGTTCGACTGCGAATAGATGTAGCAAATGTGTTGGTCTGGGAATGAAAATTTCCGAGTGATATTCCCAGAACCCTGTAGAGAACATTTCTTCAAAGGTCTACTTGAAGCATGCGGGTAAATACTTTATTCGTGCATGCCAGGCAAAGATTATGCTGACCGAGGGAGTCTGGCTCATGTCATAGACTAAATCCTCGTTACCTTGAGAGAATCCAGGGGCGGAAATGTATGGAGCCTGTACCTTCCGAAAGGTTTTGAAGACAATTGTCATGAGCTCGACTATTTTCATACACAGTTTTGCTGCTATGTCGGGTACATTCTTTAGACGCGTAGACTAGTGTCGAATTGTTGATATCATGTATGCTACGATCGGGGTCCCTTGAGGTGGAGCAAAATATGGATAGTTGACCCATGCCAAGCATTCTTTATTGTTGCGTACCTTGATTGCAAATGCTTGCCATGATCTGCGACGGACCATTGGGCAATAGCATGGATTATACTTGATATACAGTGGCATGGTTGCCCAGGTGCTCATCATCTCAGGGTAATCAGTTAGTAACCGTGCACGCCAATTAGGTTGGAAGATTGAGCCAGTGCGTGCATCTTTCGGTAAGTCCTCCGACTCAAATTGAGTGGCAAATGTGGGCTCCTTCCCTGTATGCCTTTTAATTTTTGCATTATAATCATGTAGCAAGACATAGTAAGGCATGTATTGTGGCTCGGAAGTTGTGATTAACCGTTGGTGGGATGCTGAAAGTAAGAAGATCGAAGCACAGTTTCTTCCAAGTTTGTGAGGGATTGAATTTGCATGGTGACATGATCATCATGTGTTTGTCCCACTTTCTCAATCCCTTTGACCCAATATGGGACTCCAATTTCTAAAGTGTCCTGTCCTTCCTCTGTAACCCGGCTGCCGGGTGTTGGCATTGGCTCGTATGGTTCTTCATAGCTATCATCGACGGTGATTTCCACTATTGTATCAGGTTCAGGTTCTTCAGCGGGGGAGGGTGGCCTTTCATATGGTAAGAGACGTGCTTGGAGTTCTGCCAACTGCTTCCGGAGGGTCTCTAATTCTTCTGTGGAGTGTTGCAAGATTACCGGCTCCTGTTGAGCTGTGGGGGCACTGGCTATCTGCTTCTTTAAGTCAGCACATTCAACCTCTAACTTTTCGTATGACTCTAAAAAATTTGCATGCTCCTCGAGTAAGATGCAGATGTCTTCTGATGGGACTGCTCTATACTTGGTAGGGCTAATGGTTGCTCCTGCGGTTCCTTCCATAGCTGCTTCAAAATTGTCTTGGTTTTGTTGCTGAAGCTGCTTGTTCTCTTCTAATGCTGCTTCCATATGCTTCCTTAATAGCCGAAGACTGCGTCTGAGTGTAGCATTGAATATCATTTGCGCTTGGAGCACACTTTCCAGTTCCTTGACCGCTTTATCATCCACCGTCGATATCTTTGATTCCAATTCTGCATGAGCCTGCTGTAAAGTGGTATGTTCTGCTAGGAGAGTTTCATAATCAACTTCTAGAGTGTGGACTCTAGCCTGCAGGCACTGAGATTCTGCGTGTAGGGCAGTACGTTCTTCCAATTGATGATATTCTTGTTGTAGTTGATGTGCACACTGAAGTAATGTATTAAATGTTCCATTTACATTATGAGATGCAAGGGGGAAAGTTTGGAATGCAGGGGAGGTGGGAATGGGAAGGGAGGTAGTGAAAGATGTGTCTACCAAAGACATGGTGAGTGGTGAAGTAGGGGGTAGGGGAGGGGGAGATGGTGGAATTGTGGGGAGAGGTGCTGTGGTGGGTGAAATGTCCATTGGGTCGGACAGAGTGGTGTGTGCAGGGGCTACCATGTAAGTTGGTATGGTAGGTGAGGTGAGTGTGGTGTTTGTGTAGATTGATGTTGTTACGAGCATCTGTGGAGTGTGCCTCTGAGACACTAGAGTGCGGATGTATGGTTCCATGAAAGATGGGTATTGGGGTGGTGCGGTTGGGTTGAATGAGGTGTAAGGGGCAGATGGAAAGTGGGGGTACCCGTATTGGGGGATAGGCTGGGAAACAAAGGATGCCTTCCATAGGTGGGGGGGTTCCAACCACACTCGGAATTATGGGGTGGCCAATGATGGGCTCGGAGGACAAAAAGGGTGAAGTGTACAAGGGATTGGTGATGGAAGAGAAGAGGGTGTCCTGTGAGGTTGGCTCTCGAAATGAGAAGGATGTGGATGAGGTGGGGTTGTAAGTGAAGGTAGATGTGATTACTGCAGTTTCTTCCATGGTGGGAGGTGGTGGTGGTGGTGGAGAAGGGGGGGATGGGGGGTGCGGGGGTGAGATGGGTGATGTCTGAACAAAAGTTTCAGCAGAGAGGTCAATGGTGGTGGTGGGGATAGCTGTGGTTTCGATGGTTACGTCTGGTTCTATGATGGGTATTTTGATAGTCTTACCTGCTCGTGGTAATGTGTCAACTCTGCGTTTGTCATACCTCACGGACTGGCGGACTGCTGTGTGGACAGTCTTTGGAACTCCTAACGATTCTGACACTAATTTGAGGGTGTTAATAAAATGTTGATCCACTCCATCATCTGCTAGCATTTCTTGCATCAAGGCTTGGCCTGATGCAAGGGAGAGTTGATGCCTTTCTTGTATTGCTTTGATCGTATCGTATAACCTTTGTAGTTGAGTTGTGTATGCAGGTGCACCTACAAGTTCTAGCACTTCTTGTTGCTCATCTTGATGCCCATGGTCATATTCCTCCTCATCTTCCTCATATTCTTCATCTTTGTCATCCTCTTCATCCATTTCAACTGTGGTAACAGGTACTTGGGAGGTTGTTGCCTGGGGTTGAACATTCTCCACTTGTTGTTCCTCTTCTGCCTCAAGATCTACGTCTTTTAACAATTGTTCGAAGTCTTCATTCGTGAGTTCTTCCAAGGGTGCGCCGTCGGGAAATTCAAGATCGGTTGGGACGGGAGGGAATATCAAATTGGGGCCATCGGTGCTGCGTCTCGGAAGTCGTAGTGTGAATGGCCGAACTCTTCGAGGTGGTGGGGTAACATCCGGTGTTAGGGTGGCTCCACGTGGTTGAGCACAAGGTACTTGGACAATTCCTCTCATCTTCTTGGAAGGGGGTCTAGTGGATGGCCGGCCTCGAAACTGCTGTACTCTATTCCACGTCAGTGCCCGTTGAATAGGGATGTCATAAGCCAAACACCTATAAATTATTCTAGTTAGAGCACAACATCCATATAAAACATGCTTCCGTGGCCATCGTTTGTGGGCTAGGTGTATCTGATCAATTATCCAATGGGGTAAGTTGATGGTGAGGTTCTGTGTCTCTGCCAGATACAAACTAAACCATATCTTCTTGGGCGGCATGGTGAATCTATCTTGGGCAGGAAAAGCAAAGTGTTGCATGCACATTCGCAGATGTATTGCAATATTGGGCGTCATGGCCACCATGTCCTTGAGCTTGGTGAGGCTTCGATTCTTCATGTAATCAGGCATTAGGGTGTCCTTCTCTGTTGGAATATGCATTCTGCGCATATCTAGGGCCTCTCTCACTAAGTTGTTTGAGAGACTAAACCTTTTGAGCTCATTTCCTTTTGTCAGAGATGGGAGCATAAATGAGCTTGCACCTTTTGGGTTCTTGCTTGGAGTCAAGGTATTGATGAGATAGTAGCACTGCATGAAGTCAGGCTTTGGGAGCCGAGCACTGAAGTATGCATCCAATCCTACCTTCTCCCATACCGGACGTAGGCCTTCTGCATTTTGTAACTTTTCGAATTCCCTTGTAAAGAAATGGTATTTACCTTGCTTCCCATTGAAGTCCAACTTTGACTCCCATAGGTATGATCCCTCGCCCAAGGGTCCTGCAACTTCACTAAACCAGTGGGAAGCTTTTCCTACGGGCATGGTATGGCCACTGGGGGGGTCCGCTACTGGTATGATTTGGATGGCCTGCAACTCTTCTAGTCTTTCATTTGTCTCCGGCATAATGGGTAAACTCTCTAAATCCACCACTTGCTGGCTCGTTCCTGCTTGAGAGCTTCTTCCTGCAGCCTCAGCCATGTTGAAGAAATTGCTCCCGGTTCTGTGAGAATATACGAATAAATGTTAACATTGAAATGGACACAAAATGACACTGTGTCCTCGTTGCAACATTAACTTGATGAATTGTGATGTAGTTAGTCGGTTAGTTAGTGCTCGTGTGAATGTGAGTGTGAAGTGTGGTTAGCTGATGTTAAATATCTATGATCTAATTGGGGGGTCGGGTGCAGTGTGGATGCAGTGAGTAAGTGGAAGTGGCTTTACAAACGGGTCAGGTGGTTTATTACAAGGTTTGGGTTGCTAAACATAGTGGATGGCACTCTATTTTGATTTTTTGGAGACTCTAAAGGGCTTGATCAGAATATCAACTTGGAAATGAGGCTTTTTAGGGACCCATTTACCAGTGATTCTACTCGTGCTCATGGGTGAATATGTGTTCGTGCATGATGTATAAGAGTGGGTATTAGCTGTTTGAGTGAGTGAACCATGTTGCACAGGGTGTGGTCTCTGTGTATCTATTTGAGCCCGCAAGCAAGCCTTAGGCACCCAAATTTGTCTTGATTGTGGGCTAACCTTCATCGACTTCTTGGGTACCCAGATAGACTTCACTTTCACCGAAGAATTTTTGGAAGACTTCTTATTAGTGTCGTGTCGTTGATCACTAATAGGAAGTTGAGCCAGTTGTTGTGGCTTGACCGCAATAGGATGCTCTCCTTTCCGCACCCACATTTGTTTTGGTGGCTGGGACACCTTGCTTCGTACTTTCTTTTGACTTCGAGCATAAGTCGTGTGCTTCTTCGACATTTGATCCGCCTTTGGTTGCTGCATCCTTGTGGCTTTTAGAAAAGAAGGGGGTTCCATCGTATCCTTGACTTCTTTGTTGAGATACTCATCCCTCTGCATCACATAGTTTTGGACAAGAATAGCATGGTCATCTTCATGTGCACTCCTGGAAGGACCAGGGGTGTGTGCCTTTCCTAGTTCCTTGAGTGCTCCATTGTTTAACTCAACTGTAATTCGACTCTGATTTACCCATACTTGAAGAACTCCACTTCTTAGGTTTAGGTTGATGGCATGATCATAGATCCAGTCTTGACCCAAGACAAGAGGTTCAGTGAGATCCTCATCTTGACACACTAGTACTTTAACTGTCATGACAACATCTTGAATGTAGAGGGGAAGTTTCACCTCACCCATGCAAGGGGTTTCCACTCCTCCCAATCCTATGAGATATGCTTCCACAGGATTGACATTTAAGTTCAATTCTCGACAGTAAGAAAGTTTAACAGCACTAGTGGCTGCACCTGAGTCAATCAAGGCCCGTATAGTCCTTGCACTCTTTCCTTGTCCTATCTCTAAGGTTACAAAAGGACGTCGGTCAACTATTCTATGGGGACTTACACTTGAGACTTCACACATAGCCATATGATATCCTGGGTCCGCATAGTCATCTGTCCTAGGCTAATCTCTACCCTGTCTTCTCAACTTCATTCTTCGGATGCGTTCCAATGCCTCTGCCTGTGCCTCTTCTCGGATTCACTTTTCCTCTTCTTTACGTTTCTTTGCAGTATTGAGTCGATTTAACATTTCTTCGGTCAGGGGTTCTTGGTATAACTTGACTCTGCATCCGCTTATGTAACTAGGGAGAATATCGCCTTCTAAAGTGGCTAGTTGTACTGCTCCACTAGTTAAAATCCTATTTATGATCATAGGTCCATAACCACGCTTCTCTAATTTTCTCGCATGTTGCTTCAACGTGTAGACTAAAACTAGGTCTCCTGCTTTCAAACCCTTATCCTTCACATGGGCATCAAAGTATGCCTTCTGTCATTTCTTAACTGCATATATCCCTACGGCAGCCCTCAGTCTTGTTTCACCTAATCGTTCCAAGTCAAAGATTCTAGATGAAAGCTCATGGCCTGTCCAATCATGCTCTTGTGCTACTCTCAATGTAGGTATCAAGAAATCCAGTGGTAGCACTGCATTTTGGCCGAATACCATCTGAAAGGGGGTGGCTTGGAGTACCATCTTATAGGCAACTCGGTATGCCCAAACAACATGGTGTAGCTGTTTGTCCCAATCAGAGCGTTTATTATTCACTAGTTTCGTCAATACATTGCATAGAATCTTATTTGTACTTTCGACTTGTCCATTCGCTTGTGGATGATAGGGGGCAGACTTCTTATGTACTACCAAGAATTCTTGAAGAAGATTTTCAATAACTTCATTCAAGAAGTGAGTCCCTCTATCACTTACTAGCTCTATAGGCAGCCCGTATCTAGTGAACACATTCTCAAATAAGAACTCACCAGTTTTTTGAGCATCGTTCTTCGTGGTGGCTTTTACCTCTACCCACTTGGTTAGATAATCAGTGGCAACAATGATATATTCAGCATGTGAACCCTTAGCTGGGGGATTAATAGGACCAACAAAGTCTATTCCCCACTTAGAGAATGCATGTCCACCCATCATAGGTTTCAATGGCATCTCATCCTTACGTATAGGGTACTGAGTTCGCTGACAGACATCACACCTGTTCACATAGGTATGTGCATCCATGTGAAGGGTTGGCCACCAAAGACCTGCAAATAAAATAGCCTTGATCACCCGATCTGGTCCAAAATGTCCTCCTGCTACACCCTGGTGAGCAATTTCCAAGATCTTGAGATATTCACTCTCATGGACACATAGTCTCAGGTAACCATCTTTACCACGCTTGTATAAATTATCACCAATAAGTGAGTAGTCTAGGGCTTCTTGTTCTAAACTTCTTTGTCTGGCCAATGTCATATCTTGAGGGAATGTTTTCGTCCTCAGGAAGGCTACTAATGGTTCACTCCAATCTGGTATTAAAGACACTTGGTATAGTGTAGCATGCTCCACAGGTGGTTTAGTGCGACAGACTGGGCATTCCTTACACAACTTGTGTACATCTGCTTCCATGGTTGGCCAGTGCACTCCAAGTCTCCTTAGTGTCTGTAGGGTTTGTTGCCTCGAGTAGTGTTGCTCTAATGCACCTACATGTGCTAATTGCAACCATTTTGCATACTCATCCTCTTCCACACAACAAGCTAGGATCCCTTGATCTGTATGCTTGTACATACTTCCTGCCATGATCTGGTATTTTTGGGCTTTTACTATCTCCCTATCTTGAGTGTTTACTACTGGATGTTTATGCCCGTATGTCAATATGGGCACTAGTGTCTTCGCCCACTGAGGTACAACTTCCAAATTAAATAAGTAAGCATCAGGAAGGTCATCTGATACTCCTTGTGGAGCTTCTCCATATGTGAGCCTAGAGAGATGGTCTGCTCTCAAATGAGTCTTGCCTTTCCTCACCACAACCTCAAAGTCATATTCCATTAGTAAGAGAAACCATCTTACTAATCTACCTGTATTGCATGGCTTGTTCACTAAGTACAACAATGCCTGATGGTCAGTAAAAAATTTAAACTTATTTGCAAGCAAATAGTGTCTAAACTTTTTAACTGCATATACCATGCCTAATCCTTCTCGTTTAGTGGTGCTATAGTTTCGTTCAGCTGCATTCAACTGTCTACTAGCATAGGCAATTGGAAGATCCATATTACCTTCACCAGTAGGTTGTGCGAGTACACATCCAATAGCATACTTACATGCATCCACGTGAACATGAAATGGCTTATTCCAATCTAGTGTGGTCAAGATTGGTGCTGAACATAATCATCGTTTAAGCTCATTGAAGGAGTTCTCACACTCTTCAGTCCACTCAAAATTGGTTAAAAGTCCATACAGAGGCTTTGCAATGATGGCATACATGTGTATAAAACGTCGATAATATCCACAATTCCCCATGAAAGCTTGTACTTCCTTGACATTCTTGGGTCTCGGTAGCTCTGCGATGGCTCTAAATCCTCGTCCGTAGATATGCCATTCTTTGACACTATGTGTCCTAGAATATTGCCTTGCCTGACCATGAAAACACACTTTTCTGGGTTCAGGCAGACTTGATATTCTCCACATTTGTCAAAGATTTGTCTGAGTTCAGGTATATGTGTCTGTCTAATGTTAGAATGAGCACAGAGGTCATCAACATAGACTTCCAAATTCTTCCTCAAGAACTCTTTAAACACGTGGCACATCAATCTTTGGAAGGTTGCAGGAGCATTGGTAAGCCCGAATGGCATTACCCGAAAAGCAAATATGCCCCACTCTGTGGCAAAAGCTGTCTTATGCTGATCTTCTGGAGCTATGGCTACCTGATTATAACCAGAAAACCCATCAAGGAAGCTGTACACTTCCTTGCCTGCTACCCTTTCTAAGAGATGTTCAGTGATAGGAAGCGGATAGTTATCTCGAATAGTGGCTGCATTAACCTTCTTCAAGTTAATGCACACATGTAACTTTCCATTCTTCTTGGGAACAACTACAATGGGGGATACCCACTCAGTGTGCTCAATTTCATAGATGAATCCAGCTTCAACCAAGCGATCTATCTCCTTCTTGATCTTAGCAGCATAGTTATCGTTATAAGTGTATGGCTTCTGCTTGGATGGTTTGGCATCTGAGGTCATGGGGATTGTGTGTGAGCATATGTCAGGGTCTACACCTTTCAAATCCTTGTAACTCCAAGCGAATACATCTCTGTATTCTCTTAGCAAGGCTATTAGCTCATGCTCTTCTTCTTCCGTCAGGTCGTGTCCTATGTAAGTGCATCTCTCTTCTCCTTCTTCTATGGCTACAACTATTTTCTTGGTGGTTTCTTTGTTGTCATAGGCCTCTCCTGATTGCGCCTCATGTCTAGGCATTCTTATCATGACTCTCCTATCATCTATCTCATACTTTTAAAATTCTCGAGGACCTCAAACAAAGATTCTTCCTCTTCGTGTGTGACTTCTCTCTTCTTTCTTTTCTTTCCTTCATTCTTAGCGGTTACTTGTGTAGTTAATCTTACATCATTGGTGAGCTCTTCATGTCTCTAAGGGTGAACTTCCACTTCATAGAAGTATTCTTCATCTGATGCAAAAGGCGGGTCCATAATGATTGACTCTAAATCGGAGTCACTTGCATCTTCGAATGCCTCGGTGCTAGGTTCACACTCTTCTAGAACCGAATCACCCATGATTGGCTCTATTGAGAAAACTGAAATGTCATAGCCATCCTCGTCACAGTGGGGTGTCCATTGTTGTTCATTGATGGCTACATCCATTGTTGCTTTCCGCCCAGCCGTGAGGTTCAAATTCTTCATCAGGGAATACTACAGGTGCATAGGCTAGGTCTTGAAGTGATCTATGTGTCTCTTTTGCACCTATCTCGCTTGCTTTTTCTCTCTTCTCTTCCTCTACTGCTACTTTACACATCCATAAGTGAGTGTCTTCATGCATCCATGAGGACCCTGATCCTATGGAATGCACTGACTCTGTATCATCTTTGGCTCGATGGATGGGATTCCATTGGATGGGAGGTACATCTCTATGAGAGTAATCTTTGAGATTCACTTTGGTCGTGACACCCAAGTGTTGCAAGTACAGAGAGTTGGTCCCCCAATCTTGTACTACTTGCAACTACCGCATAAATGGTCTTCCCAAAATCATCTCATAGGCCTGGTTCTTGCTAAAGTCACAGATGGCAAATGTGTGCTCAAACTCTACACCACATGTAGTGAGAGTTATTCCTTCTAGCAAGCCTAAGGGTCTTTCTATGTGACCATCAGCCATCTTCAATTTCATTCTCATTGGCCTGAGTGCTGGCTTGCCCCGATGCTTCCATAGGGAAGTGGTAGCAATTGCAACTCCTGCACCCGAATCCAAAATTGCCTTGGTTGTGTATCCTTGATGGGTAACGGGAAGATAGGTGTTTCCCTCTTCTCCTTCACTCATATCTCCTATCTTGTCCAATGGTATCTCTGGCACTGTTCTATGAGAACCTACCTGAGAATGTGGTTTAGCAACCTCTGGCACTTGTTTGGCTACATGTTTCCACAGTTCTGGCTTAACTTGGAGTAGCTCTTCTAAAGTGAGATTGCACTGCACTTTAGTATTCTTCACTACCTCCGTGTTCCTAGGTATGACTGAGTCTTCATTTCATACCATGAGTGTGGGTGCTCTCATACAAGTAGACTTAGCTTCCCATGGGCTTGTGAAGTGGGGTAATTCATGTAAAGAATTAGACTCAAAGTCTAATCTCTCTTGAGATTGTGCACTCTCCTGCTCTCCATAAATGGAGGGAATATCTTGTGGGAATTGATCATGCGCGTCATCCACAAGTTCAATGGGAGGAGGGACTTCACTTTCTTTTGCCCATTTCTCTTCTTGAATCTCTCGTAAGAACTCTGGTGTGTACCGATTCATAGAAGAAGATGTGTATGGTTCTGTGGAGTTAGGAGTGTAAGCTTCTTGGGAAGGAAGGCTTATCCTTTCACTTGCATTGCCCTTATTTGGAAGGGTGGGTTCCTTTTCTGATTGTGCAATTAGCCTCTCCAATCTTTCTAGCAGTCCATCAAAGTGCAATTGCGTCTTAGCTGAACTAGAGATGTTAAAGAGGCGACTGGCTTCAAACATGGTTTGAGCCAATTCCACCACTTTAGCATAGATTTTAGTTCGTTCAAGCTCTAGTTCCGCTCTAGGGTAACACTTTTCATGATCGGTTACGTTTGGTCCTTCTTGGAGTCTGGCCTGATATGCGTTAAGCATCATATTTAGGTCCTCGGGAGTGGGGTCTGCTAATACTGATCCTATTCTAGGGGGTGGTGGGGTCGTGTGAGGTGGGTTGGAAGGTGGTGGATCAGATGGAGATGGGAATGGTGGTGGTGGTGGAGTAGTGTGAGAGGGAGGTTGAGATGTAAGTTCAATTATCTTGGCTCTCGTTTCTCTTAGGCTTTCCTCGAGTTCACTCAACTTCTTTGCCCATTGCCTTTTCATTCTTTCTCGACTATCCTTCCAAGCTCTAGTCCTCTTCTTGGTTATGCTCTCAGTTTCACTAGCCTCAGCACTTTTTTGCTGGCCTAAACTTTGGTTCTGCTGCAAGGCTTGAGCTCTAGTGACTACCTGTACTGGTGCAGTGGAAGTCACACTTCCTGTAGAGTCTACTACTAACCCAATAACATTAATAGGAGTGATTTTTGGCATGTTATTGGGATTCTTTGGGCATTTGTGCCTAGATGACCTTCTGAGTTCTCCACTTCTTGAAGTTTCTGGTTCCTCACATTCTGGATCAAACCTTGGCACTTCTTCAACTTCAACATGTACTTCATTGTTCTCCTCTTCATCAAATATCTTAACCTTTGATTTACCTTTCTTTTGATTCACACTTCTTCAACATCTGCATGAACATTAAGTGTACCTGCGTACCAAGTAGCTTGCTCATCAAATGTAACATCATTCTTGTACATTCCTTTTTATGTAATAGAAGAAGAAGAAGATCATTCTTCCTTGCCTCAATCTGTGTGTGTGCTTCTCCTTGAGAGTGAGAGTGTGTGTGTGAGCTCTCTTCCTTATCTCCTTTCTCGTGACAAAGGAGACACAAACAAAGATAAAGGAACAACAAAGTCAACATAAAGAAACCAAGCAACAACAAGTGTGGAGACCAAAGAGTACCTCACCAAGTCAACAATAAGAGAAGCATTGCACTCTTGCACACATAATGATATGAGTGCACCTAGAGTAAGCACAATTGAACTTGTACATTGCTTCTCTTGATATGTCTAGTGGTGCACATTTCCTTAGAAAGGAATACAACTTCACTTGTACCATTATCATAGGATAATTTTCTCACTAACACTAACAATTCTTTTCACAATTTCTTCTATTATCATTAACTCTAATGTTTCATTACTTAAAAGATAAAATTGGGAATCAACAAGGCTACAATATATAATCTACATCAAGGGGATTACTAGACATGAAGGGCATGAGAGTACCTACATGAGCACTAATATAAAAGCACCAAATGTATGTTGAAACTAAGCATGATAGTGATGAAGAGGAACAAGATGACCAAAATGAAGACTCTATTTTACCGATCAAGGTTATAGAAGAAGAAAAAATCATAAACACAAAGGAAGTGGCAATGATTCTAGCTGAATGCTCTATTAAATAAGGAGATACTAAAGCAAAAGAACAAGCAAAGCTGTTGTTACATATACACCAACCATTTAACAAGAACATTCATATAGTAGAGGGTAAACAGGTAGAAGTGATGAACCCCCATTATTTTCGACAACATGGCTGAATGTGGATGTAACATAGCTAAAATGGGTAGTCCACAATATGATTCAAAGTCTTATGAACACTTAGCAAGAGCTCATGGAAGTGGATAAAGAATATGAGTAATCTCATGTGGAAAGAAACATATTTAAGGCTCTTAGTGAGCAACTTTCAAAGCATTTGATACAATCTCAAGGACAATATGAGAAATCGAGGAAGGAATTAAAATAAGCAATGATCAAAATTGATTCAGTGATGTCCTGGAATGCAACATGGAAAACAAAGGTAAAAGAAGTCACATTATGTTATGGAAAAGTTATGGCATAGAATGTGGAGTTAAAGAACAAATATACACAATTAGAATATGAAATGGTACAAATGGTGAAAAGAGCAAAGTTGATTGAATATCACATCAAGGTTTATATGGAGGAAGTGGATACATTGAGGAACAAAAATAAAGATTTGATGACATTATTTTTACTCAACCAACTTGTGGATACATAAGAAGGTGTAAATGAAGAAATTCAATCATTAAAAAGGCAACTAGAAGATTTTCACTCTCAACTTATTGTACAGAAAGCTTTCAGAGTTCAATTGGAAGAAAAGTACAATGTAGACACTAAGGAACTCAAGAAGAAATGGGTTGAATCCTTGGAATCTTATTTAGAGCAATGCAATCAAGATGCAGACCAATTCAAAGGAATATGTGAAAGTAAATTATAGGTAGAAAAAGATCGTCAAGCACAAACAACTTTAGTAAATCACCAAGATCAAATGATAAAGCAATTAAGAGAACATATTGAACAAATGAAGGCACAACAAGATATTCAAGCAATGAACATGGGGCAACTTGTATTGCCTATTCCTAAAGGACATATTGTGGAGATTGAGTTACATCGTGTTTCTCTCCCCAAAAAAATTGATGCACTGCCAATTCCATTTTAAGTTGAGCTAGATAAAAACAAATAGGCGACCTTGATGGCTTGGATAACTCAATAGTTTGAAGAGAAAGCGGTGAAATGTATGGGGGCTACAAAGATCAAGAATAAAGATTTGGAAAATATCATGAAGTTGTTCAATGTACCATTTATGAAGGAACAAACACAAAGGTTACAACGAACACATTTAATTATACAAAAGAGAAATTCAATGAGGCAGATCCTATCTAGACAAGAAAGAAGTTTTTACAAAACAATCCAACTGTCTTAGTACATTCGTAGGATGCACCATACTTACTACAAGCTAATCCTTCTTTTATCTCGACACAAACAATGGCCAGAGTTTTTAAAGGACAATGTAAAAGTACCATCGATAAAAGCTAGCTCAATTTTCCCTTATCATGGAGCCCACCTCATAGTAATTGCTGATAGAAAATTACATGGTGTGCATTATAGAATTTTGGCTGGAGAAACACACAATACTCCTATTTATCATTGTTAAAATGGCAAACAAATTTCTAAGTATGATCCTAACGGTATTAAAAGTTTTCAAAGTTTCAAAGTATATATTTGTGAAATTCATCGACATTAATCAAGGAGTAGCACCATTACTTTTTGATTTATCTGTAACTCTAAGCAGAGCCACTATTATGGGCTATTTCTCCTGACTAACGTTCCTGCCAAGATCTTACTTACAAGAAGCATTTTTACTAGAGTTTTTGAACTTGACTCGGAGATCTTGTTGAAGATGTCATCCAATTTGAATGCAAGACTTGTGGCATATGAATGAGACGTTTTTGCAGACCATCATCAAACACCCCATGATTTATTGAAGTTCAAACAATGGCAACAATTCATGATCTTACAAGTGAATATTATCAACACAAGAGGGTAGATGATCTTTCGCACCTACATGTGCCGCCAATCACAATGTGTCGAGGATGAGAAAGTTCAAAAGGAGGTATGTGTGGAAGGAGAATGTAGCAAGAAAAGAAAGAGAAGAGGACAAAAAAAGAAAGCAATGATGAATCAAGCATAAAGTAATAAACACTTTGTTCCCAAAGCTCCATATAGGCACACATTGGGCAAAACATATGTACATGGAAAGAAAGAGATTTGGGAAATAATAGTGAACACCAAAGACAATAAACCAAGTCTCAGTGGGTGAAGACTATAACTAAGAAGGGGAACCTTTGAAGCATGAGCTTTAGCCTTTGAAGCACGAGCCAATGGTGAAAAAATCCCTCTTCCAAAAGAATTTGGCTCATCTTCAACTACTAGTGGCATGTCAGGAAAACCCGATTGAAGCCTATCATGAACGAAAAAGACTAAGAGGAGGAGAATTGCAAAGATGTAGAGACTCAAAAGTAGGATAGGTGTAATGAACAAAAGAAGAGAACCAAAGCAAGGGTGCACCAAAAATGTTTCAAAAAATTGCCCATTTCTTTTTTACATAAAGCCAATGGATGAACTAGAGCTTTATAAATGCACTAGAGGAATCCTCTAGTCGCATAATCCCCAAAAATGTTGTATCATATCCGTGTAAAGCTTAAATAATGAACCCATGAACCTTCCTAGAATGCAAGTAGGTCTAAGGTAAAAACCCTCTAATCCAAGAGATTCTACACAAATAAAGATGGATTACATAACTTTGAACCATTTGATAATAATAATAATAGCATGCAGTCTTGACTGCAAGCAATCTAAACAAACTAGAGTCTAATTTTTACATATAGGTATACTTGCCATACTTTAATAGACAAAATGAATACAAACATACTACTAGAGCATTACGCTCCCAAAAGAGTAAATAATCCTCAACAACATAGAATATGCAAGAAACTATTCTCAAGAATTAAAGGAGCATAACAACTTTGGATTTATCATGGTAAACACAAGAACTTGCACAACAATTACTATAGACATCATGAACATTAGAGAATGAAATAGATTACAAAAAACCATCAAACACTATTCATGACAACAAACTTCAACCATGCCAACTTTGGATTATGCATATGCATTGGTGCAAACAAAAAAAATAACTAAAAATTCATCAAGACAACACCTCCAATATCTCCCACCATTCAATGACATACCCCTTTGTAGTCTAAAGCATATAATTATAATTTAAATTCCCAAAACATTCCAATAATCTTCATCCTTTTCCGAAGATTGTTGTTTTACATATTGGATTGCTTTGTGCTATGATAAAAAAAGAAATACTAAAGTAAAAATACTACTTTTTTTACTCCAATAGTAGGGTTTGGGGTTCTAAACAAGAATATATACCTAAACACATAAATAATTTAGGTTTAGGCATTTATACAAGCATACATGCTTAAATAAATAAAAATTGGGTTCTAGAGATTTAAACAAGCATATATACAAAAACACATAAAGAATTAGGGTTTGGGGATTTATATAAGTACACATACCTAAACACATAAAAAGTTAGGGTTTAAGGGTTTGAAAAATCATATATACATAGACACACACAGAATTAGGATTCAGAGATTTATACAAGCATACATAGCTAAACACATAAAGAATTAAGGTTTAGGGGTTTAATCAAGCATATATAGATAAACATATGAAGAATAAAGGGATTCATACAAGCATACCTTGCAATATTTGTAAGTATTATTAAGCCACCGAGGATATTTCCTTGTAATATTTTGGTGCTCTAGTATTGCGGCCTAATTATTTCGATCTATGTAATTCTCCAGATCGTCTCGATCAATAAGGCAAGATTGTACAAATGCAACTCTTTGATGATTAATGAAAAGGAGTGTTCTTTGGCATGCTGGACAAGAGAGACAGGTACCAGGTTACACCAGACTGTTAGTCAATAGTGCTATAGGCACTTGTTTTGAGTAAATTCTGTGCAATTGATTTGACTATTTATTCTATTCTATTTGATAATTACTTTTGCATTGAACATTGTCATAATCAGAGGTGTAAGTACTTGTATAATTTGAAAGTCTGTGTAAAGAACAACGAGTTGTAGAGTTACCTTTTCAGCCGTTTCGGTGATTGAGCACTATGATAGTCTGTGTGATGTGATACCCTATATGAAAATTTTGGAGAAGTATTGTGCAACGTAGTGCCTGATGTAGTTTGTGTGACTCTAAACTACAGTGCCATAGAGCTAGTAGACTGTAAAGTTATATGATATAGTAATTGATTTACTAGACTTTGGATTAAGCGAGGATGGAGAAACTAAGATATTTAGAGTAATCTAAATCATCCCACCCAAGTACCCTCTGTTGACCTACTCCTATCCCTAACCGAACTAGAGCGAAGAGAGGTTAACACTGGCAATCCCACTAGGGAGTGATCTTCATAGCCTACATGCTGGTAGCAAGGTCAGGTGAAACCTACCCAAAATACAAAAGTGATAAACACCTGTACAAGTGAATAGTGTGCTTTGAGCACCATGGGGTAGAACTAAAGGAACAATAATACTAGAAGAGAAAGTTGCAATGATTCACACGGATTCAAGCAAGGAAGTTTTGAAATTGATGCATTTTTTAGTTTTTGGTCTATGTGATATACTGAAGAATCCTTCGATATCATCTGGTGAAATTTCGATGTCCAATGAAAGTTCAGTAGCCTCAGAGATAGTAAATGAGAAAGAAAAGAAGCAGGACAACCAATCTATTTAAATGTAACTTAGACATGAAACAATGGTGGATATATCCAAAATCATAGACAATCCTCTTCCCAAACCAATCAATACTAGTGAAGGTTGGAGGATGTCGATTGAGCAGTGAATCCCCACATCTTTTCCAAAATTCTAGAGTAGCAGAAAGGTACTCTTGTTTAGTGAACCAAAATCAATACAACAATTGAATTTAGAACTTCCAGGAAAGTGAGTACAACCTATAGGACATATATCATCCACCAGCTCAGATTTTGAGGAAGTAGTCGATGCAGTTGAGGACTTTAGTCCAAGATCTATGGCATATTTGCTAGGACTACAAAAGAGACAAATCTCCGATTGGGATGATCTATGCCAAATTGGACAGTTTCCTTGGCAATGATTTAGATGCTCATGTTCATGCCTTTAAAATTAATCACAGTGTATTAGATAATCCAGATGATAATGCATACAAGGCTCAAGTCTTTCAATCAACCCTAGTGAATAAAGTAGCATGTGGTTGATAGAATTTGATTTAAATCATTTTCAATGATACAAAGCAGTCCGTGATGATTTTTTGCAAAGATTATAGTTGAAGAAGAACCCAGCACAATCTTCGATTTCCTATAGATTAACAAGCAAAAATAGAACCAAGGAGTACAATAATAAATGACAATATTCTAGACTCATATCAGGCAATTACCTATAGAAAATGCAAATCTACCCACATATGTAATTACAGAGTGGTTTATTAATGGATTAAACCCTCGATTATGCCAAATCATTATAATCATATGCATTGGCGACATGACTCTAGATGCAGTAATAGAAATGACCCTACAGTTCGAGCACAAAATTGGAGGGTTCATTGAAGACCTAGATTGGATAAGAACCGGGAAGAATAAATCAGAGGAATTTCTGAAAAAGGTCTAATGTAAAGGAGTCAATGATAATTTCGACCACCAATCTTACATACTAAGGATCAATTATCACTTGTCATCTAAGTTGATGACAATAATTCCTGATCTATCAAGATTAAGGCTAATTTGAATGAATCCTTTTGACACAATTTACTTTGCTTGTTCATCAAATTCATCGATGTGTTTTCTTGGGATTGTAAGGATATGAAGGGCTTAGATCCAAGAATCTATCAACACTGATTCGTACTCAAATCGGATGTTTATCCGGACAAGCAACAAAGTTATAGAATGAACCCCAATTATACCAAACAAGTAAAGGAGGAAAATGATCAAATACTTTGAGTTGGTTTTATTGTTCCCATTGAACATGCAGAATGGATTTCACCAATTGTCATTGTACGAAAGAAAGACACACAACTCAGGATCAGTGTGGATTACCATAAATTAAATGTCGCCACTATTCTTGATCCCTTTCCACTTTTAATTTTAGACAGTATACTTGATGAAGTAGTAGGCTGGGAAATATATTCTTTTTTGGATGGGTATAGTGGATATAACCAAGTTTGTACGGCCAAAGAGGATGTCTCTAAAATTGTTTTATTACTAATTAGGGAATCTATGTTTGTACTCTCATGTGGTTCGGTCTCAAAAAATGCACCTAGTACCTTTCAACATTGTATGCAGGATAACTTCTCCTTGTACTTGACAAGTTTCATGTGCATGTTTTTGGATGATTTTTTGATCTTTGGTGCTAAGCTAGATCATTTGCAGCATCTCCCATTATGCTTCATCAAGTGTCAAAAATATAGATTATGCCTTAACCCTGCAAAATCCATCTTTGTGATGACTTGTGGCAAATTACTAGGCCATATTATCTATCATCAAGGTATACAGGTTGACCTCGATAAGGTTAAGGTTATACTTACGGCCCCACCTCCAAAATCCCCAAAAGAAGTCCTCCATTTCTCGGGAGAAATTAGATGGCATGGCCGGCATCTACGTTGAATCACTCATTTAGCCATTCCCCTCACATTCTTAACTACAGTAGCCCCTTGCAAGTTCTAATGGACTAAACAATGTCAAACTAGCTTTCTCCACCTAAAGCAATTATTGACCCAGACACCCATCCTCCAAGTACCCCAATGGGATTTACCCTTTCATGTTTTTGTTGATGCCTCTGACATCACTACTGGAAGCATCTTAATGCAATTATATGAGAAGTCGTATCGTCCGATTTATTATGCTATCAGACAACTAGCACCCATAGAGAGGAATTACTCCATCATTGAATGCAAGTCTCTCGATCTTATTCACTCTATCAAGAAGTTTCAAAGCTATCTTTTAGGTCATAAATTCACATTTCATATTGACCATTCAACATTAAGCTATTTAGTGTGCCAGTAGAATCTGGGTGGTTGATTAGCACGACGAGGTTTCTTTCTTTAGGAATTTGCCTAGGACATCATATATCGGCCTGGATCTTCCCATGTAGCTGTGAATTTCCTTTCCCAACTGGATTCTAGTGAATCTTCAACTCGAGTTGATGATTCCTCACCTGCAATCTATCGAACCCAACCCAATGCCTCCCTTGTTACTTGGGATTTGGATGATTCTTACTACAATACACGTTTGACCTTCTTAACCACTGATTTTCCCCTAGAATCTCTTCCCATTGTTGCTCGTCAAAAGTTAGCATTATAGAGTCATCATTTTTGCATTATTGTGGTCCAATTATATTATTTTGATCCTTGACAAGCATGGCTCCGATGTGCCCCTATCCATGAGGTTCCTTCTGTCCTGACACTAGCCCATTTGGACCCGACTTGAGGTCATTTTTTAGCCAAACTCACCTACAAGAAACTATTGCAGAGTGGAATCTGGTGGCCAACGATGCAGCAGGATGCTCATCAGTATGTTCAAACTTGTGATTCTTGTCAGAGAATCTTCCAACCATTACCTCATCATCATTTTCCACTTCAACATGTTCTCCCTCTGTAACATTTGTAACCTTTCCAAAAGTGGGGATTGGATTTTGTTGGACCCATCACCCCACATGCTATCCTCACCAATAATCGCTATGTCCTCACCTATACCGATTATGCCACTCATTGGGTTGAAGCTTGGCCTGTTAAATTAGTCAATGCTTCAGTGGTTGCAAGATGTTTGACTCAAGATGTTTTCCCATGTTTCGATCTCACCTTGGTGATTGTTTATGATCTCAATCGTTTCATATAACCCATAAATTCAATACATCCTACTATCCTCTTGCACATGGGTTGGCCAAGAGCACCAATAAAACATTGTTGAATATGCTGAAAAAAATAATTGCAGATTGTCTTGAATGATGGGACTAGCTATTACCTATGGTTTTATGGGCTTATCGTACTATTTATGAACTAGTTGTACCCCTTTTAAATTGGTTAATGGGTTGGAGGCCATTCCCCCTATCGAGATTGTAGTTCCCAATTTGTGTGTGGCTAGAACATAAGCTTCTTCCTAAAGACTCACTATATTCCTGCCTTGATGAACTTTGCTCATTAGATGAGTAACGCTTTGAAAGATTCCTCTTGATGCAAGAATTGTAGATTCGGTGCAGGGCTCGCACACATGATCGATTTCTCCAAACCCTTATTCTTAAAGAAGGATAACTAGTGCTCAAATCGGATTGGATTGCTAGAAAATTCAAATTCTGATGGTTTGGTCCCTATTGAGTTTCAACCCGGCTTGGTCCAACAACTTTTTGATTGTAGATACTTGTTGGCAACCTAATTAAAAAATTGGTCAACATGTCAAAGTTATGGCCTTTTTGGTCTCCTCTCACATGTGCAAATCAGTAGTCTGTTGCCCATGATTGCATGGTTTTGCATGACAATTATTGCACCATTCATCATACCATGTTCATCATTTTTGTTGTCCTTGCACCATTCATCATTTTTGTTCATCATTTTTGTTGTCCCATCAAAGATTATTTTGAAGTCATCCTCTTTAGAAGACTCCTTTCATTCTCCTTCGGGCTCCACTCAGCAACCCCTCGAATCTCCACTACTGACCATTCTTGTTCTTCCACCCGATCATCCCATGATGGCAGCATTACCTACCCCACCCCCTTCACCTCCACCCCAACCTATTGTAGTAGCTACAAACCCTATTCCGACCCCTTCTTCATCCCCTATGGATTCTACTCCATCCTCCCCAACAACTCACCCTAGGGTACTCCCCAAAGCCCCAATTGGTCACCCCCACCCTTCCTCGATAACCCCTAGAATGTCGTGCACTACCTTGACATTCTCAACCTCCCTCCACTTACTACCCCCCAAGAAGAGTTCTGGTCATTTAACGTTAATCGCCAATGTGGTCTTCATGAGTTTTCCCATCTCGACACTTACTTCGTGCATATGCAAGATCTGATTGGGAATGAGATGGAACAATACCATCAATCTTGCACAACCCTCTAGCGTGACAATTATCAATTGCAGCATCAACTCCAAGAACTCCAAACCAATTTGGCTACTCACAAAGCTAATTCTTACCAGCTCATTGAAAACTAACACCAGGAATCAAAGCAAACAACTTATCTCAAATGTTTTTTTGAAGAAGTAATGAAAGAAAAAGATGTAGCCGATAAGAAGCTACCAATCTTTAGGAGGCCAATAC